>PVKZ01002134.1:6993-260332 GCA_004027375.1 Macroglossus sobrinus
TCCTCCAACCACCCCCCCACCCCCACCGGCACACACACACACACACACACACACACACACACACAGAGCTGTCCTGCCCCTCACTGTGTGTCAGCCACTGTCCTCGGTGCTGGAGGGTCCATCAAGAACAAAACAAAGTCCCTGTCCTCCTGGAACTAAAATTCTGGTCCAGCAAGTGAGACACACACACAAACACAAAATAGGTACGTGAGATGTCAGGAGGTGATAAAGGCTGAAAAGAAATATAAGTCAGGATTAAGGGTGGGTGGGGACGGTATGTTTGCAGAGTTTTATGTGGGGTGTGTCAGGGGAGAGATTTTGAGCAGAAAATTTCATGAAGGGAGGAAACGAGGCATGTAGATAGATACCCAGGGAAGCGTGTTTCAACACAAGTGACAGCAAGTGCAAAATCCCCAAGCAGGAATCTGTGGCTTGTTCCCAGAGGTGAGGTGGGCGTGGCCACGGCAGTGTGCGAATTCACTGGGGTGGGCAGAGCCAAGTGTCGCCTACTTCTCTGCTTCCCTTCCTTACGTCTTTTCTCTTCCCATCTACCTGTGCTTCTTTATCTGTGCTCCTCTTTTACCCTTTGTCACTCTTCTTTTGGTAATAATTAACTCCGTTGGTGGCATGGGAAAGCAAGCGGAGCACTACTCTTGGAATAATCAAAGGAGCAGGCTGGTTCAGGCCGGGCTCTCCAGGAGGAGTTAACCTAACTCCTCAGATGCTGGGCATCGGGCAGAAAGGCTTAGGGAGAACAAGATGAGAGTCAACGCAAAGACCATCAAGAATACATTGTTACTTTTTACACAAGATCCCAAGGCATTTAAAGAAATCTGCTCATTGTATTGGATTAGTGTGAACATGGTGAGGAAAAGATGAATGCATAATCAATTATTTTTATCCATTCTGCAGTGTCAGTGTGTGAGTGGATGTATGCTTATCCCAGGATTCAGAATGATTACCAAGTACAGACACAGTTGCAAGGTAAGCTATTGTGTTCTCATTAAATAAATGCTATATATGTACACAATGGTGGATCATTGGGTACATACACATAGAGAGAGGAGGGAATGAGAGCTTAGGAGAGGGAGAGAGAGCACTGTAAGACCACCAATAATCAGGGTCGCTATATAATATACCGATTAAACCCCAGCACAAGAGCCCCTGCTCAAGTGTGTTTGTGGGCCTTGATGTCCCCCTGTGCTCACAAATTGTAGCTGCACATGCCTGCAGGGAAGCACTTTTTTTTAATTTACAAGAAGGCTGCACATGGGCTAGTGATATTTGTGTGCTTCTCAAACTTGAATGCAATAGGAATAACCTCAGGGACTTTATTCAATCACAGATTCTGATCCAGTGGGTCAGGAGCAGATTCTGATGTTCTGTATTTCTAACAAGCTCCCAGATTTTGCCCTCACTGCTGTTCTAGGGGCCAAGCCCGAGGAGCATACAGACATCCCTCAGAGATATTGTGGATTTGGTTCCAGATCACTGCAATAAAGCAAATCGTAATCTTTTTGCTGGTGGAGGGTTTTGCCTTCAGTTTGTAAAAAAATGCAACACCTGTGACATACAATAAAATGCATTAAAATGAGGCATGACTGTACTGGGCTTTTAAATGTATGATAAACTCAAAAACTTAATTTACATTAATAAGTATCTATTTTATTGCATTAAATAGTAACATTTGTAAAATAAATCTTGGCCAAAGGTGGGCAGGTCTGTCATTTCTGGGTTTGGGAACCTCTGGAGTTTCTAAACCAAAGTTTCCAAGGTAAATTTACTTGGTCTGGGAAAATGTTAACACATCTGTGGGGGGACTTTGTATGGTGGTCTCAGCGTTGGCCTAGGTGTCCGGATGTCTGGAAACCAAATGGACGCTTATCAGTTCCTCCAGCCTGAACCCTCTGGTGTGAGCACAGTGTGAGCACAGTTTGAGGCCCGTCCATGCTGGGAAGTGACTCAGGGCCAACAGAGGCAGCTTGTTGGCGCTTGTTGGCCTTGGGCGCCATCTTGTGGCCAAAGCAAGAAAACTTTTTAAAAATCTGGAAACCACCAAATGTGGTATGTAATTCCATCCATCCAGGCAAAATGTTGTGTTAGCTACTCTAATTAAGAACAATAAATCTTAAAAATATTAAATTTATAAAATCTATAAATTCTTTTTTCTCTCCCTCTTTTTTAAATTGTAAAGTTGAAATCCTTGCTAAATTCAACACATTCTTCTTCAGCAGATATCCTGTGTCTGCTCTTGATGCTGTGTAACCATGGCCAAATTACTTAATATTAGAAGACCTTGAATTCTAAATCTGTAAGTGTGGATAATAAATCAACTTCACAAAATTGTGGTAAAGATTAAATCTATGGAAGAAGCTTGGCCCCAATGCCTGGTAAGAACTAATTGGTAAAAGAACAAAAAAATGAAAATGATTATTATTATTGGGTACAATATTAAAAACAACAATAATAAATGATGCACAGAATTTTATTATTTCCAATTTAAAAACAAGAAAAATGAAGTTCAGAGGTCAAGTGATTTATCCAAGGTAACAAATCCAATGTTACATCTAGATTTTAAGTGAAAGATCTTGTTTACCCTAGATCATGGACTCTTTCAACAACAAAGTTGCTTTCATTGTATGTTGGTAATCTGATAAAATAAAAAACACATTAATCAGCTTTTTCTAGGTTATGCTGCGGTAACAAATAACTCCAAAATCTCATTGGTGTGCATGACAAAAACCTTTATTTCTTGCTCATGTTATATGACCATCACAGTAATCTGAGCAGTGCTTGCTCCTGTTCAGCTATGGGCAGAGCAAGTGAGTAGAGTTGTAGGTCCCCTGTTGAAACTGGAGGAAAATTGAGGTATTTTTATTTTGATTACATCTATATTGTCTACACAATTAGGGTGTGAGGTCACCCAATGAAGAGAAAGAAATACTGGAAATGTGATTAGAGATAAGGTTGGAAAATGCATTCATTAGGAGAACGTGGGAGTGGTGAGAGCCCATTTGAGCTTCTTGGTCCTACATTTGGAGTGGGCTTGGCCAACCCTGCTGTGTGACTCACTTCAGGAACACTGAGATTGCTTGGGTTCAGGTGTAAAGTAGGCAGAAAGGTAGTCTGGGGTCATACTGGATGAATACAACTTGACAGGGGGAGGAGGTGAAGACGTTTGTAATATTTTTCAAAAAATTAAACCCCTTTAAAGTCTGAAAGAAACCTTGAGGGCCTATGCAGAAGTGTTTGCATGGTGTCCCATTGCCCCAGGCCACTCCTGTACCTGCTCTCCTTCACTGACGGCCTCAAGAGGGCCCCTGACACCACCAGAGTTTACCAAAGTGAAGGTTGCATCCAAATCCTGGCTATTCATGGCTTTGAATGCAGCAGCACCTGTCCCAGGAGCTGGAAGTGTGGGTGATGGAAGTCAATGGCCCCAGTCTTTCATCTCTCCCCGTAGTCACACCCTTTATCACGTGACTTTTCAGCTCTTCCTACTAGAAGCAAAGTGTACTTCCCGATTCCTTAACAGTGGGACATGCTTTGCCCAGTGAAATGTTAGAAGACATAATACAAACAGTGGCTTGAATTGTGCTTGGCCAGTTGGACTTCTGTCCTTTCTATGAGAAGGACACATTCCAAGAATCCCGCAGATCCAAGAATGAGGAAAGACTCCTCTAATAGAACTGGAACTGACTCGCAGCTCAAAGCCCAGCCCTGACCTGCAGCCACATGAGCAAATATAAATGGTTATTCATTGTACTGAGTTCAGTGGTTATTTGTCATACAGCATTTTTGTGGCAATAGGTTATTATCGAGGGGTATCTTTTCAAAATTTATTATGTTTGCTTTCTTGTCATTTACCTTTCTTCTTATAAATAGAGCATTGCAAAATCATAGATAATCGAGGAACTCAGTTAATAGCTTCTGCTTATCGAAGCTCTGCCATGGCTTGGAATCATTTCTGACTAAAAATGTGCAAGCCCTGTGGGAAGAGAAAAATGTTTATATGCATTTTCCAACTCTCTGGGAGAAAAAATAGGGGAAGGGAGAAAGTCACTTTTACTCGAATATTTGGTTTGCCATTGTCATTTGCCATCACATAGCAGCTTCAAAGGAGAGATGAAATGAAGAAGAGCAGCAGATTGAGAGTGGAGGAGAGAAAAGGGGAAGTGGGGAGAAGAGTGAGTGTGTCCGAGTGGAGGGACATGGGAAGACCGCAAAGGGGGTCCAGACAGGAGGGAAAGGGGCAGAGACGTGTCTCACTGGAAAATCCAGAGACTTGGGGATGGGAGAATAGTGGAGTAGGTAGCTCTCCCCACCACATAGTGCTAACCAAGATATACACTTGTTTTCATAAGCAAAATGTGTAATAGAGCATAGCAACTACATTTCTGAGCTATCTTTCACAATGTATGGATTTGATTTCATGTACTTTTGTATTTCATGTTGCGGTACATTTTATTTTAGGCAGTTAGTATGCCCCACCCACTCCTTTTCTTGAAATGTTGTGTTGGAATGTGGCAAGTATGGAATGACACGGTTGCTACTGAGAAGTGGCTACCCAGGTGGCAGGTGATGAGAATGGGGAAGGAAACCAGGGAATGAGGAAGAGAGGAGAAGAAAAGCTCAGTTAGTCAATATACAAGGACAGCTACTGATTTTGCTCCACCAGCCACGTTGCACTCCTGGGTATCAGGCAGGCTCAGCCCCTCTCAGAAGCAACGGTGCAGCCTGAGCACGAGTTTGCAGAGAAAGGAGGCTGCGTGGGTGACATGACCCCCTTTTAGTCTTCCATGTCTGAACCGTGCTTACAGGATCTGGGTCTGTGCAGTCACACCTCTGTTCTTTTCGTCATGACTGTTTTTCTGCCAAGAAATCTCCCACTTCTCAAAGTGAAGGCACAGGTATAACCGCACCCACAGGTATCCTGCAGGGAGCATGAGAAGGTCACATTCCCTTGAAAATAGCTTCCTGGGGCCACCAGAACAAAGCTCTCTAAAGTTATTTGGTCCAGCCACAGCACTTCGTGACCCCATTCTTGAGCGAGGAGAAAAGGAGAGACGGGCAGGTCAAAGCTGGGAGCTGTGCACAGAGAGAAGAGCGTCCCTGTCATCGGCCACACAAACCGGACGTGGACCCAGAAGCGCTGAGAGCCATCGTCCTGATGTGGCTTCTGCCATAAAGCATCATATGCCCTGCTTTTTCCAGACACCATGTGCCCCATTCTGAAAATGTGGAGGAAGAAGAGGGCCCATACTACTCCTCAGTGGCACAGCCTCTGAACTTTTTTTTTTTTTTTTTTTTTTTTTTGTCTAGACAAATTCCCTTAAATGTTCTCTGGGCAGACTCTGTCTCCCAGCCCCCACAGAAGTGAGTGGCTCGTTCTTGCTGTCCCCTCCCTTCGCCTCCTCCACTGCCAACCGCTGAATTTGGTTTTGCCGCTGTCTAGCTCCTTAACTTAGTGAAGAGCGCTTTACGTCTCTGCCTCTTTTTCCCTACCATTAAAACAAGGCAAATAATTGGACCTATTTAATAGGGTGATTGCAATGAACAAAATGCCTTCTGATTTGGAAGAATTTTCCATTGTGTGTCTTAACGGAGACAGGGGTTTAATTCCCAGCAAAGTAATGATACCAAGGACAATAGTATGTGTCCAGTAAGTATTAGCCATTATTATTAGCTGATTTGGTTAACAGGAAAAAAAATCTAATAATAGTAATAGCAACAATCACAGTAATAACCACCATCATGTAAGGACTTACACATCAGGCAATATTCGAAGTACTTTGCCCACAGTAGGTTGGTGTTTAAGAGTCGTTCAGGTTCTGTAGCTAAAACTGTCTGATCTGATAAAGGGACTGGATAAAATCAGATAAGCAGAATCAACGTACTAAATTTCTCAGGAATACAGATTCAAAAACCAGACGGAAAGGGAAAAACGACATTGTTTGTGGAATTTGGGCATCAACTATGATGTAAGCCAAGGGGTGTGTTGTAGACAATGACATTTATGCCTGGACATTCCCAGTACCCTTCAAATGTCACCACGTACAGCTGGCTACAGAACAATTCTTTTCCAGCTAAACACAAGATGAGCTTCCTGGGGCTATATTATCAGAGATTTGGGGGCCTATACAAGGGTAGTGATGACATGAATCTTCCCTCCCTGCCAAGGCTCTATGTTGTTCTTAGTTTCCTGGTCCAGAAAAGGGATCCGCTCCTATGACACCAGACCCTGAGACAGAAAGTGGCACCACCACCACCACCACCAACAACAACAAATAATAATAATAAACAGGTGGAGAAAAGCGATTACGTGAGCCTAGTTGCTCTATGAAATACGATGATTGTGATTCAGCGACTGCTTTCAAAGGGCTTACTTATCATCTCATGGAGACTAAAAGAGGTAAAATAAACTAATTTTATACAAGATGAAATATTACAGATGCTCAAAGATGCTCAGAAACCATTAAATAATTACAAATAGTTCATAGATCGCCTCTGGGTGGGAGACCAGGGAGAAACGCTGGGAGGAGAGGGCGTTAGGCACGTGCTTTAAGAATGGGTTGGACATGGTTCAGGGTCTAATGTGGAAGGCAGACACCAAGCTACACATTTCTGACACAGAGGATCTAATTCGGGAATTGGTTACAAAAAAAAAAAAAAACACGGAATGGGCCAAGAAAGCAAAAAACAAGAATGCCGGGCAATTCAGAGCTTTGTAGCTGAAGGAAGAAATTTCCAGCCCTTTGGGCTGCAGAGACAGAGCAGCAGAGGTGATATTGCCGTAGCCCGAAGCTCGTTCTCCCACACTGCCACGGGGCCTCCCAGCCCCCCGGGACTGCAGAGGGGCTGCTACCCGGCAGCCCCAGAACCGCGGAGGCCACAGCCCTGTTGAAAGCACCCGTGACTCTGCTCATTTGCCGAGAGGGCACTGTGCCGCCGGCGTTGGGACCATTGTGAGGGCGCTGAGCTTTGGCGTTGGACACAGGCCACAGGTCTGTTACCATCTCGGGCACCGAGGAACTGTCCACGTTCGTTCTCTCCCCTCGTCACTTCCCAGTGTCCAGTCAGTGCTCCCTCATTGGTGGAACCCAACGAGAAGACAGCTGGCAAGGGCATCTGAGAAATGCTCAGCTCCTCTACCACACTCAGCAGAGTGCGAGTCAGGATAGAAGGAAAGCGGGCAGGTGTCACTAGCATGGGAAAGAAGCAGGGAGGGAGACAACCTTTTCCAGACAAATAATGAACATGAGCAAATATGCACAGAGGCAGAAAAATGCAGTCTTGCTTGATGTGACTGCCAGTCTCCTAAGTGCAAACAAGAGACTCGAAGCCCGGGGCAGAGCTGTTGTTTAAGAACAGTTTTATAAGCTGAGCCTAGGACAGGTGCACTCTAGTTTCCAGGATATGGAGAAAGACGTATCTGCCCCCACTTTGGCTTCTGCAATGGGAATTAAACCTCTGCCTCCATTAAGACACACGATGGAAAATTCTTCCAAATCAGAAGTCATTTTGTTCTTTGCTGAATGCCTGAAGACAACAAATTCTCCCAATTGCCTCCCAATTCTCAAATAAAATATTTAAATAAATACATCTTCAGCAAAGAGATAAAGGTTTTGTCAGTTATTGCATCCATTTCCACATCCACAATCTCTGGGCAATACCATTTCTACATGGTCTGTCTTACTGCATTATTACTGGAGCCAAAGTAGAACAGACAAACTCATGTACATCTTAGGAAAAGGGGAGAAAGGCAGCTATGTGAAATAAGTTCCAACTTTGTCTATTAGCCTTGAGCTAGGTGTTGTGTATATGACCCATCCTTGCAGAAGGCATGCTGGGAAAATGAAAGCCACTGAAAGGATTGGGAGAATCCTGGAAGGGGAAAAACCAGGAATGGGCCCCTCAATGCTATTTGTTCTCACTGGATAACAGCAAACTTATTTTTCTTGGTAGCCAAGTCAATTGCCCCAGCCAACTAAATTTTTTGTTGTTGTTAGATGTGAAACCAAAAATGTCTGGGTGGCATACTCAGCTTCCTCTTCCATGTGGCAATTGTTGGTTCCCTTGGGGAAAGCACTCTTGTTTCACTTATAAAAACTTCTACGACAACAGAGGCTGGAGCTGCAGAGAAGAGAAGTGAATTTTGTGTTTCGGTTCTTCCCTTAACATCTACTCCTAAATTCTCTAACCATGTTCTGGGGAAAACAGTAAAGTATACTCACTGGTCATTGGTTTTGAGCATACTCTCCACCTAATGGGCAATACACCAACCTGGCACTGTAAAAGCTCTCTTATCATTCCATAGAGCACATTGCCTCTGGGTGATGAGGCACTGGTAGGAAGAGAGTATAAGTCAGCATAGACTAAGTAATGGTTCAGTAACAACCAACAAAGGTTTCTTTCTCCCTCACTACATGAATTGTTGCAACATGACAGCAAAAGTAAATACGGGGTTAGTTGGTTTTATTGTCGGATTGAGCCAGAGGAAGAGTTGGGGTGGGGGTGGGTTGGTGATCACTGCCTCTTTCCAACTCCTCAAGAATTGCAGCCAGCACCTAAATGTGTGCTAATGAGAATCCAGACCCTCAGGCAGCAGCTGTCACTGACACCATCAAGCCCCTTCCAGGGAAGAGTGAAGTGAATGAAGGTTTTTCCCTGCTCCCTCTGCACTGAGCACTAGGGAGTGCTCCCCCTTAACAACTGCTTTGCTGGCTGTGGTCCTGTGGGACTTGAAAATGCAAGCCCCCTTTCGGCTTTCAGAGCGAGGTGACTAGCTGGCCTTAAAGCTGGGGCACCACCAGATGTGTGGTCAAGCCATGAGCTCCTCAGGGAGAAGCTGGGAGTTGAGGGCTCCCTCTCAATTGTATGGTCCTGCACTGGGGGTGGGGATTATGGCTAGAGTGTGTCTCGGTCTTTCCTCCCCATTTCACTGTATTTTCTCAGTGTCCAAAGTGTAGGAGTCATCATCTAGTTTTTGGATTTCTCTCCATTGTAATTTCTCTTTGTGTAGCTGTATATTTAACACATCCATAGAGGAGGAAAATTCAGGAGTCTGTTCTGTTACCTTCTAGTTCCAGTAACTTCAGCACCCGCCTGGAGGAGGTGACTCAGCTTCTCAGGCTCAGGGCTGTGCAGCTGTGCCTCTTGCAGAAGGTGTAGGTATACTCACAGGCCTTCACCTGGGAAGAGATATCCTGAAAGGCTCAGACCACTGAACCCCCAAGGGAATTTTGAGGTGGAAAGCCTTGGTGAAGAGCGTGGTAACTGGGCATAAACACAGAGAATGGGTGCTGATTGAAAGCACCAAATCCACTCCTGCGTTCCCATCTCTCCAGGTCTCTTTACTTATTTTTCTACTCATACAAAATTTGTTTTTCTATTTATAAGAAATTTATCTCATCTGGATGTCATTTAGTGGCTTCAGTCTATTGACCAAACTAACAACTAGGATGCTTGAAACTAAAGTCACTGGGAGGTGCACCTGGACTGATAAGTCCAGGCTAAAAATTATGCCCTTCCCTCCTTGGTCAGGCAACCTGAGAATACATTCTTATGTGATTCCCTAGATTTTTGCTGATAAATTTAGGAAAGGCACATTTTTTTTTTGTGGGGGGGGGGAGGGCAAAGAGAGAGGGGGATATATAAGCTTTTATCTAGATGTATGTGTCTTTATAAGTGAACCCTAAGGGCATTGCTACTGGGGTGGGGGGAGACTTCATCATCTGGTGTTATTTTTTTTAACCTCCTTAACCTTGCCCGTACCTCTATAAAAAGTCCCTTTATTAAGATCTCCTCAGTTAAACACCTTGACTGTTTCATCTGATACTATGTCACCCCTCCAAGATGCAGAATCCTGAGGAGAGTTTTTGACTGCCTGAGCCTGGGTCATCTGCCTGTGTCCCCACATCCACGGAGTAGGGGGAAGGACTGTGCTCCCACTCAGGTATGAAGGGCATTCTGCCTCTCCCCAAGAGCCACAGTCACAGGGATTTCTCTAAAAACAGAAAAGATGTTACAATGATCAGCAATTTTAAGAAAGACAAGTGTTTACCAGACTGTGAAAATGATAAGTAGCTCTGTTGAGACAGAAATGAGGCATTGATGTGAGAAGGAAATTAGACTGCAAAAGGCAGTGAGGACCATGTGGATTAGAGAGGGCTTGAATAGTTAGAAGAGGAATATATAGTCCATGAGATGGGAAATGGGGAGCCACTGACCGCCTTGATGAGGGAAATGACATGATGTGATCTGTGCTTTAGTTGGGTTCCCTGAGCAGAAGAGTAAAAATAATCACTAGAATGAGAGGATTTTACTTCCTCTGTTGGATTGTAAACTTCATGCCTTGTGGATTTGCTTGATGTTTCTTTCCAGGTGATCAGCCTAGTGCCCAGCAAAAAAGTATGTATTTGATCAATACTTGTGATTGAGAGCAAAGTAGCAAGAACTAATTTGGAGGCTATTAGTTAGCCTTGGTAAGAAATAACAATGGAAGAAAATGTAACATATACTGAGCACCCACCATGTGTCAAGCATTTAACTAATATTATCCCACTGAACTCATAATCAATCTTATGAGGTATGTATTATTTGTTACCATTTTGCAGATGAGGATTGAACAAATTAAATAAAAAGCCCATATTCATACATATAATAAACAGCAGACCTGGGATTTGAACCTGGGTCTATGACTCTGAAACTCACACTCGGCCACTACATCATGCCATCAGGGGCAGTAATGGTGGGCAGCAGTAAGAAGGCAGATGTAAGAGATACAGGCAAGCAACTTGGTCCAGCGGGTGGGACAGAAGCATGAGATGAAACTGGGGAGGCTGAGGTTCTGAGCTGGAATCACAGGGACAGTGGCGATGTGATTAAAAGTAACAAGAAATCCCTTCCAGGGACAGAATGCTTGGCTCTGCTCTGGACATGCTGAGTAGGAGTACTGGGGGACAATTGGATGGAGGGACAACTGCCCACTGGGCAGCTGGATGCAAGTCAGGACTCCAGGACAGAGGCAACAGTAAGGAAATGGATTTGCAAGTGCTCCTTATCAAGATGACTTAAAGATATGGGCATGGATGAGAAAAAAGTAACCCAATGGCAGGATGTGAATGGAGGTGGATCCAGGCTTGACCTGTGGGTGGGCTGAGTATGTACAGATCCTGAAGTGTGTCCTGAAAGTAGGTTCGCCTTACGAGCTCTTCCTATCAGCAGTGTTCTTGTGATTTTCCACATTGATACAAGTGGGGTGTATTGGCAGGGAGCCAAAAATACACAGCAGTGTTCCGAGCAATGCAAGATTTGCAGCTGGTGCAACTGACACGCATACAACGTTCTCAAGGAGGGGAACTTTAAACAGCCCACTTAAGAACGGCAAATGCCGACGATTTTCCGTCTGGGGGGCTGAAAACTCAGCCTCCAGAAGCCGTGACTCGTCAGGTCACCCACCTGTTTCCAGGGGCTGTCTGGGCAGTCCCCAGCACGGCCTCCAGGGCTGGGTTTCTGTGGCAGCAGGTGGGGATCCCCTTTCCTCTCCCTCCTACCCTCTCCCTCCTCCTACCCTCTCCCTCCTCCTCCCCATAAGGACTTACTGGGCAGGATCACCTTGCCTGGGGTGAGGCGGGGTCTTCTTGGCTGGGGCTTTCTATGAAGCCAGGTTGCTCCCTACAGAGTAGTCACTGCTCAGTACCACTTCTCGGGCCAAGGTGCCCGATTCCTGGTCACATCAGACACGGTCACCTTTGTCTTTCTACATCAAACCGAAAAGTGACCTTAAAATCTACTTGGACACAGATAATCCAAAACGGCTGAACTACTATAAGAAACTTTTTGCACATGATGTTCTTTGGTGGAAGAATAATACCCTGATTAATTTAGGAAAGTGTTTTACTCTAACTTAATTATAAACGACTGAAAATGTGCTCTCGCATCTGTTTAAGATGACATTTCACAGGCATCTACGCTACACAACAATTTCCATAACAATAAACACATGAACTTCTTATTTGATAGTTGCATAACTGTGGTTTTCTTTTGCTCATTCTCACAGAGGTGGAGAACTTCCTGTGTGCTTCGTCCCCCTTCTTTTTATTTCCAGGGGGAAAAACAAATGTAAAACACACAAAAACAGAGGGAAGAAATACGCCATTGCTGCACGTAAGCTGCAGGTTTCTTTGCCAGTTTGCTCCTTGAATTTTCTAAAGCGCTTTGTCAGCGGGTTCGTCTCCGTGCTCTCTGAGTGTCTATGCTCACTAATGACCACCAGAGGGCAGTCACGGCCTCATAATACACCGAAATGGAAGCTCGAGCCACAAAATGAGCATTGGGGAGCCACTTGCATCTTCAACCACCTCTCTCAACCACTGTGTAAATAATTGCCACGTTGTGGAAAACGATGTGTCAGACTGCCTGAGTTAAAGACCAACTCTGTCCCTTACTAGTTGTGTGACCTTGGACAACTTATTTAACCTCTCTAGGCCTGTTTCCTTCTCGTTTCTAAAACGAGAATATTAAAAATCTGTATCTCATAGGATGTTGTGAATAATTAATAAGTTCATATTTGTCAAGCGTTCAGAACAGAGCCTCGCACACGGTAAGCTATTATATCTATTGTTATTACTGATAATATTACATTAAACTCTTTTATTTTCTCTTTCAGGGCCCTAACCAAAGTGTCCAAGGAGAAAGAACATGACTTGGGAGGAAAGAGGGAGAGGGCTTGGGTGACTCTCAGGCCCTGCCAGGAATCTCCGGATTATGGAGCGAGGATGTGGAGATGTCTGCCCTCTGGCAGGAAAATGGTTCTAAGGGCAAGCTAGAGGGGCAAAGCCTAAATTTGCCTGTTTCTTCCCCAAAGGCAAAATGACAGACCTCAGCTTGGGCCACAGGAAGGTCAGCAGGCATCTGGCACAAGAAGGGCTGCAGGCAAGGGAAGAGCTGTTCCTCCCAGCAGCATTCAAGCCTGGTGCAATTAGCTGTAGCCTGGGGAGGTGGTCCTGAGGTGCCTGCCGCCTGCGCCCCTGTCCTTGCAGCCTAGGTGAAGGACTGCGGAGGACCAGCTGGAGAGAGAGGCCCTGCTTTATTTTACAGCCAGCTCTCAGCAAAGGCACTACCATGATAGACGGGAGTGCTACCCCGCCAGTGGGCTGCACAGGGGAACTCAAAGAGCGACAGGTGAGGATGGTGTACTTTGATGGAGAGTTTCAGAAACCTCTGGGGAGGGAGCTGGAAGTAAGTTATGAGTAAGCATCCTGAGGCCAGGGACCACATCTCATCCAGCCTTGCAGAGTAGCCAACTGTGCCTGTCATGGGGCCGTGAACAAATATTCCAGCTCTTTCTCTTTCTGACACATGGTAGCATTGCACGTCCCTGCCCGCTTGACGTCGATATGAAGTGTGACTTCCTCGGGCTAATGAAATAAAAGCAGCTTTAAAAGCCAGTGCAGACTTAACCATGTTCTGTTTTCCCTCTGACCAGCACTCGATGGCTGCTCCAGAAGCCTGTGTCCCAGTGTGACTATAATGAGCAGAATGGCCCCTAAGCTCCTCCATGGTAAAAAAAAATCAGCCTCTGTTGCTTTCAGCCACTGAAATGTTATTGGTTATTTGTTACCGAAGCATAACCCAGCCCACCCTGACTGAGACAACACCTCCCCTTTGCAGAGCCCTCTGCCATGTACACGTGATGTCTTCACGTAGCATCTCTTCATTTGATTCTCTGGAAAGCACTGTCTTACGACCCCTATTTCCCAAATAATAAAACTGGGTCCTACAGAAAGCTCAAGAATTAGGGTCCCAGAGCACAGTGATAGAGCTGGGACTCCAGCTCAAGCCCCGGGACTCCATCACCTGCCCTACTCTGAGGCCTGGCACCTGACAAATGTGTATTGATGTAAATGAAAGTGATAACCCCTGCCCGCACCACACACAGCACAGGCATCATCGTCATTATAATGCGTTCTCGATGACTCTTTTTCTTTGTGCCACAGACATATTTGAATAGCACAGCCAGTTCCACACAGAGCAAAGGGCAATGAAAAAGCATGCATACAATGTCTCACAGAGAGGAGAGAAGGCTACCTTACTGTTACTAACAACCTAATATTTATTAAAGTGTTTTTTAAACCAGTTTCTGTAACGCCACTTCCCCTCCCTTCCAGGTCCCTAACCACAATCATCCCGACCTGAGCTCTCTCAGTCTTTGTACTAAGCTCTCCTCCAATGACTGCTCTAGTGCCTCAGCCACTCAGGGCCCTTTTCTCCCTGGAAACTGGCAAACTATTCTAGCTAACTCACAAGCAAGCCGTGGATGCGCTACCGCTCCCACCCGTCACATTTATATTTTAACGGGGCTCTCTCTGTGCCATTCCAGCAGTGGCATTTCAGAGCAAGTCGGCAGGCTGGTCCGGGAGGCATCTCAACGCTGGCCGACTTTACATTACACTTCAAATCACATCCTGTAATTGGCAGCCTATTCCACTCAGCCTAAACCCACTTTCTGCATCCATCCATCCTTCGCTGCTGACTTTGAAGGGATCAAAAGAGGCCTGTGTATTTCCCTAATCTCACTAATCCTCCTAACGATCCCAGTGAGGATGCAGGTATCATCGCTGCCATTTTTCAGATGAAACGAAGGCCCAGAAGGTGTTAGCGGCAGGCCCAAGGTCACCCCTGTGAGCTGGTGGCAGAGATGGGAACAGAACTCAGACCGGCTGAGCTCCTGCGCCATCAGTCTCCGTTAGACCCTGCTGTCTCGCTGAATTCCCCCTGCAGTTTTAATTGAATATCATGTTCTTCTTCACTTCCTGCCCTAAACAGAGCAACAGCTGCCACTTACCCTCCTGAGCCGGCTGGCAGCACTTCAGTGGTGGGTGAAGTTATCTTGGGGCATAAAGTGGGTGAAGCATTTCAGGATAAAAGGGCTCATCCAAACGGAAGATATTCGCGAAGGTATAAAAAGGATGCCCCGACTTTTCTGCTTTTCCTGACTTTCAAATGACATCGTGTCAGGCACCAGACTAAGAGGGAAAACTGCGTGGGAGGGTGAGTATGGGTAAAGAGGAGGGTATCCTGTGGAGGAAATAAAAAGAAAAAAAAAAAGATGTGTGTAACTGGATGAAAACTTCTTGGCAAAAAAAAAAAAAAAGTAGCAGTGTTACTGGGGAGAAGCCCAATGTACAGCATTAGACGATCCTGGGTTTCTTTTCTTTTCTTAGGGGCGATGCTATAGGGTTTCAGGTGGAATAAAAGCAAGAGGACTAGGCTTCTCTTCATCCACGGCACAGTTCCTGCAGCAGTGGGTCTCAAACACGGGGTGTGTCAGAACCACCCAGGCACCTGGGGAAAGGCACAGGTTTCCAGTCCTGCCCCCTGAGGTTGTGGCTTAGGAGGATTTGGGATTGACTTGCGCGGGACACTTAGGGCAAACCTATCATAATGCTCCTGCCCCTCGTCTACATTTTGGAGAAAGCTCCCTGTGGCGAGTTCAAGACGCAGGCCCACAAGGAAGGGGCTTTGCGTCCTCTCCGCATTAGGCTGGTGGGCTGCAAGCACCTGCCCACCATCAGAGCATGCGCCGGTGGAGGGCGGCTCCTAACACACTTCACCGCACGAGGACCTAGAGCAGGGGGCCATCTTTCCCTTGGAAATCTGAGCAGTTTGGGCCAGGCCGGGAGGAAATTGAAAAACTTCCCAACCAAAACGTTGACTTCCCGAAGAAATAAAAAGCAGCTCAGGGTCATAAATCCGTGCCAACACCTAGGACCCAGAGGTCAGGCTGCGGGCCCCCAGGAGGATCAAGTGCCAGCCGCAGGGGTGAGGAATGCAAGGGGGAGGTCCCTAGCCATTGGGTGCAGAGCCTCCCCACAAACGCTCAGCGGCCCAGGGGGTGCCAGAAGGCGCCCCCACCCCCACCCATAGGCCACGAGGGAGCAGGATCCTGGAGGAGGGGTCGGCCTGGAGCCCCCGCCACTGCCTCCCTGTGTTTTGCAGAGTGGCATTTTCTTGGAACCCGGCTTAGGCAAGTTCACCGAAGAGAAGCAAATCACCAGGGAAGACGGTGCAAACAACTGGCAGCCCGAGGTTTTTAAACTGAGGACCTGAGCTGAACCAGGAGGCTGCTGCCTGTCCAACTGTGCCCCATACTGGGCAAGTGGCCCCTGAGAAGGCCGCCGTGATTACCCTCAGGAACCTGTGACGTGCGCAGGGAATCATGAATTACGGCTGCCACAGCAAGGACCAAGTGAAGATCCGGACCCCTCTGGCTGTTCCCTTCCATTTGCAGGGCCTTCTTATTTTCAACATAGCAACATCTGCCCAAAGTTATGAAAATCCGTAGGAAGATGTCCTTAAAATATGGGAAATGCTTTATATTTTTCTCACAGAACCCTTAAGATTCAAGTATCACAGAGGCTAGTGGGGAGGAAGTCATGTCCAAGGACAAAAGGTAGATCTGCTGGTACTAAAACTTCTATATTTCTATATTTTAGTCGCTTTCCACTTCTAGGGAAAGAAGCAGATAATTGTCCTCTGAAGTGAGGAGGAAGATGAAGAAGTTTTAAGTAATCTGAACTTAAAGTTTGTTCCCCTCAAGGCTGCCACTGTAAAGTTAGATAAGTCCTTTAACCTTTCGAGGCCTCCTAGTTTTCTCTCTATGACAGAACTGTCATTTCATTCAGTAAGCAAATCATGAATCTACCTGCCTCTGAAGGACCTTGAACTCCACATTTGAAAGGCAGTGGAAGCCTAGTGCAATATTAATATGTGAATGCTCAGATAAAACCAGGAACTCAACTAAAAGCCTATGGAAGTTTGGTGGGCAAGCCTCCCAAAGATATAAGCCAACATGTAAAGCAGAGACATCACTGTTCAAGGGCAATCATCACTAAAGACCACACCTCTGAAAGGGTGTTTAAAATGCAGCAGAAATCAGGACCAGGAGAGATGGCAAGGTATAGAATAAAGGCTGATGATGGGAACTTGGCCGGCCCCAGTTCCAGTCCCAGCACTTGGTTCATGATTTGGGGCAAGAAATGGCATTGCTCTGACCCTTGTTTTCATCATGTTTTTGTTTTTTAACTGTAGTAAATACACACACACACACACACACACACACACACACACACACGAATTTACCCTATTGACATGTTTAAGTGTATAGTTCAGTATTAGCCATATGCCTTGCACAGTGTTATACAACAGACCTCCAGAAGTTTTCCGTCTTGCATTACTGAAACTCATATGCACCCACTGAACAACTCCTTGTTTTCCCCTCCCCGCAGCCCGTGGCAACCACCACTCTACTTCCTGTTTCTCTGAGTTTGATTACGTTAGATACCTCATGTAGGTGGAGTTTTGTGGTTGGTTTACGTAGCATGTCCTTAAGTTTTATACTGTTGTAACACATGCAAGGATTTCCTTCTTTTTTAAGGCAGAATAATATTCCTTTGCATGTATACAACACATTTTCTTTATTCATGTATCTATTGATGGATATATAAGATAATTCTAAATCTTGGCCATTGTGAATAACACTGTGATGAATGTGAGTATATGAATATCTCTTCAAGATCTTGTTTTCAATTCTTTTGGATATATACCCAGAAGTGGTATTGCTGGATCATATAGTAGTTCTATGTTTAATTTTTTTTAAAGCAACCCTCCCATACTGTTTTCCATAATGGCTGTATCATTTTATAATTCCAACAACAGCGTGAGAAAGTTCTGATTTCTCTGCATTCTCATCAGCACTTGTTATTTCCTTTTTTGATTTGTTTTGTTTTAATAGTGGCCATTCTAACAGATGTGAGGTAATATCTCATTGTGGTTTTTATTTGCATTTCCCTGATGATTAGTGATATTGAGCATCTTTTTGTATGCTTGTTGGCCATTTGCATATCTTCTTTAGAGAAATATCTACTCAAGTCTTTTGCCCATTTTTCGTCAAGTTGTTTGTTTGTTTGTGATTTTATTGTTAAGAGTCCTTTACATATTCTGGATACTAATCCCTTATCCAATATAAGGTTTGCAAATATTTTCTCCCATTCTATAGGTTGCCTTTTTATTCTTGTTTCCTTTGCTTTGCAGAAGGTTTTAAGTTTGATGTAGTACTACTTGCCTATTTTTGCTTCTGTTGCCTGTGCTTTTGGTATTTCATACCCAAGAAATCATTGCCCTCTGTTTTCTTCTATGAGTTTATAGTTTTAGGTCTTTAATTTATTTTGAGTTAGTTTTTGTATATGGTATAAGATAAGGATTTATCTTCAATCTCTTGCATGTGGATATCCAGTTTTTCCAACACTATTTGTTGAAGACTCTTCTTTCTCCATTGTCCTAGTCAAAGATTATTTGACCATATATGTAAAGGTTTATTTCTGGGCTCTCTATTCAGTTTCTTTGGTCTATGTGTCTGTCTTTATGCCAGTACCATACTTTTTTTGATAAATATAGCTTTGTAATATGTTTTGAAATCAGAAATCGTGAAGCCTCCAGCTTTGTTCTTCTCACTCCAGATTAAGGTCCTCTGAGATGTTATATAAATTTTAGAATTTTTTTCTCTGTCTGCAAAAAATACCATTGGGATTTTGATAGAGATTGAATTGAATCTCTATATAGCTTTGGATAGTATGGACATTTTAACATTTAATCTTCCAATTCATTAATCTCTTTTCATTTATTTGTCTTATTTTTTATCTGTGTTTTATAATTTTCAGTGTACAAGTTTTTCACTTTCTTGGTTAAGTTTATTTGAGAATATTTTATTCTTTTTGATGCTATTGTAAATAGGAGTGTTTTATTAATGTCCTTTTTGGACTTTTTGCTGTTGGTACATAGAAACACACAACATTTGAGTACTGGTTTTGTATCCTGCAAATTTGCTATATTTGTTTTTAGTTCTAACGGAGATAATTTTACATCTTCTTTTCCAATTTAAATGTCTTCTATTTCTTTTTCTTGGCTAATTTCTTTGGCTAGCAGTTCCAGTACTATGTTGAAGAGAAGTGGCAAGAGTAGGCATCCTTATCTTATTCCTGATCTTACAAAAAAGCTTTCAGCTTTTCACCATTGATTATAATGTTTGCTATAAGCTTTCCCTACACATTCTTTATTATGTTGAGGTAGTGTCCTTCTATTTCTAGTCTGCTCAGTATTTTTATCATGAAAAGATTTTAAATTATGTCAAATGCTTTTTCTGCATTAATTAAGATGATCATGTGATTTTTGTCCTTTATTCTGTTAATATGGTGTGTAACATTTATTGATTTTTTGTATGTTGAACCCTCCTTATATCTGAGTGATAAAACCCACTTGGTCATAGTATATAATCCTTTTAATGTGATGTTAAATTCAGTTTGCTAATATTTTGTTGAGGATTGTCGCACCAGGATATTGGTCTGTAGTTTTCTTGCAATATCTTTGTTTGGCTTTGGTATCAGGGTCTTGCTGGCCTTGTTAAAGAAATTCAGAAGTATTCTCTCCTTTTTAATGTTTTGGGAGAGTTTGAGAAGAACTGACATTGATTCTTCTTTAAATGTTTGGTAGAATTCTCTAGTGAAGCCATCTGGTCTGGGCTTTTCTTTGTTGAGAAGTTTTTGATTATTGACTCAGTTTTCTTACTAGCTATAGATATGTTTGGATTTTCTATTACTTCATGATTCAATCTTCTTAAGTTGTATGTTTCTAAAATTGTATTTCTTCGTCTCAATTATCTAATTTTTTTGGCTTATAATTGTTTATAGTAGTCTCAGTTCTGTGGTATCAGTTGTAATATCTGTTCTTTCATCTCTGATTTTAGTTATTTGCCATCATATTTAAATGGAGATTGTTGAACTAGATGATTTCTAAGGCCTTTCCAGCTCTTCAATTTTTTGTCATCTCAAAGGAACATTCAAAAATGTATTATAAAGTATTTAACACATACACAAAGATATAAAGAAGAACACAATAAGTACCCAACCAGTTTAAAAAATCAGTTATCCATGTTACAGACAACTTTCTTTGTATCCTTCCCCAAGTGTGTTCTTCATTGCACAAGAACCCACATTCCTGAATTTTGTACTTTTCATTCTCAGGCATTTCTTTATACCTTTATTGTATACATACATGTGGATTCCTGAGAGTCATGTGGTGTTTTGGCCTGCTTTTGCTGTATTTATTGTTCTACAAAGGCTTTGTTCCCTTAATATTTTGTTTCTGACCTTCATCCATGTTGATATGTGCAGCACTTGTTCATTTTTGCCCCTCAGTACTTAGTTATAAGAAGGTGTCACAGTTTGTTTGTGCACTGTTGATGGGCATTAAATCATTTCCATTTTTTTAAACAAACTATTTTACTCCAGATATTAACCCACACATCTGCTTTAAACTTGTGTGAAATTTGCTCTAGTAGCAATTGCCTGGGACATAAGGAATACACAACTTCACCTTGACTAAATGATGACATTTTTTTTCTAAAGTACTTGAACCAATGTATACTCCCACCAGCAGGGCATAGGATTTCCCACCGTTCAGCATCGTGCCATCACTTGGTAGTGTCAGACACTTTATACCCAATCTGACAGGCATAAAACAGTGACCTGTTGTAGTTTTCACTTGCATTTTCCTCATAACCACCAGGGTAGTTTATTCTGTCATAAATTTGGCAGCCATTCATGCTTCCTCCTCTGTGAATTGCTTCTTCACATTTTCCCCCTACCTTTGATTTTTAACAGGGATGGACTGTATTACTCCCTATACCAGGAAAGTCATAGATTGCATGACCAGATCTCACCATTGTGAACTGCATTTGGGGGGGATTTATAACATAGCTCCCATTTGTACCACAAAAATTTGCGGACGAGCATCACCTTTCCTTAGGCTCATTCAGTGTATCCACATTTTCTTCACACAGGCCAGTGCAGGTGGAGAATGTGAGTCTCCCATTAGAGAACGTAATGGGGTCCTCATAGCACTTGATGTTGAGCTGATGCTGATTCAATCCAGATGGCCACCTGCGCCACCTGATCTGGAGAGGCCTAAGCATGCACTAGAGGGAGGCCATGCATACCAGTTCTCCACATAAAGAAGCATGGAGTTATGGCTCACGCTCTAATACGTAGAATTTCCTGGATTTTATGGAGAAATGTGTATTCCTGGTATTTTTCAAAGTTGCAAAATGTTAACATTTATTTGGAGATGTGTCACAAGTGAAGCCAAAGCAAACATACCCAAGGTTGAATCTGAGATTTCTCTAACCGCGACATTGGAGCGGGGAGTTCACCAAAGAAGTGCAAGCAATGAGGAAGAAAAGGGCCTACTCGTGTTAATTCTTGCTTAATTCTTCTTGTGAAAAACTTATTTTGTCCACAAGGGATTTAAACAAGTCAGGATACAAGAAGTGATGGACATATAGGATAAATCTACCTTGGCTTGCGTATCTACCTAGCCCCTGATTCGTGTCAGTTTCTGCTGCTGTCAGTGCACTGTTGTCCCAGCTACAGTTAGGTGGCATTGGTGTGCAGTGTAATACTAATGTAGAGATACATTCCTGCTGGAGAAGACTAAGTTATCATTGTAAGAGCCCAAAGTAAAAAAAGAAAAAAAGAAATTGTGGCTTTGGCATTGAGACACAGTTCATAAGTCATTCAAGAGGTAGAAAGGGTTTTATTCTTCCCACCGCCAACTCCCTTTAAAAATTTCTGTACACACACACACACACACACACACACACACACACACACATATTCAGAAAAACATATCTATCCCATGTAGTCCTCATTATATTGACTTTAGTTTCTCCTATTTCTGCTTCTAAGGACCAAGAAAAGCCAAAAGTCAGGAGAATGAAAAAAAAAAAAAACAAAAAGCAAGAAAAAAATTTTAAAAAATTGGGTCTGAAAATCATAAAAGAATGAACAAACATGTTTACCAGATCAAGTAAATTAACATATCATCAATATGTTAATCGACTGATATGTAATTTTTGAAAGCAAAGTGTTATATATATTCTGGATTATGGCTTCCTTGGGGCCAGGTATCTAGGAATATCCTAACCCTTTATGACTGTTTCAGCTTCCAATCACCATCTTGCGCACAGCTAACGAAAGAAATATAGAAAAGATGGAACTAAGTAGAGAGTAAATAGAAGACAATGAAAGGATCTGGGCACCCTGACTAATCAATCCCCTTGCAAATATTTACTGAGGACCTAGTATAAACTGTCAATGTCTGTGTCCAGTATGTTATAGTATCTTTCCTTCTGCTTCAGTTTCTCAGTTGTAAATTAGGGACAGTGATGGTACTTAACTTGAAAGATTGTTGTGACTGTCAAATGAAATAACATTTAAAGCATGTAGAACAGTACCTGATGGGGCAATTGTGCAATCAGTATTAGGGAAGGAGACAAATCATAAGCACATAGAAACCGAATAACAATAAAGACATCAATACAAGAGATGTCAAAAGACAGTGCATTATTAATTGCCAAACAAGTGCTTCTCACCCCTGAATGTCAAACCCGAGGGCACAGAGCTAAGAGAGAGCCAAAAGAGTTTGGTTTCTCTCACTAGCCAAGCACCTGCCTTTTGCACGTGTCTGAGAAGCTGCAAACTGGGTCCCTCCAGAGACACCACGGATCGAGATAGGCTTTTGGAAAAGGCCCCAAAGCTGCCCCTTAGCACGGAGGTGGTGCAGCAAAGTGCTGGAGAGTGCAGTCGTGGGGTCAGACTGCCCAAGTTCAAAGCTCAGCTCTGGCACTTACTACTTGGAGGCTCCTGGGAAACTTATGTAACTCTCGAGTCTCAGTTTCTCTGTATGTAAATAAAGAATGACAATAGTATCTATTTCACAGGTTGGCCTGAGGATTCAATGAGAGAGTTCATATAATGCTGGCATATACAAGTTAAATTGCTCATTTAAATTGGATGCTAACCCAGCTGCTTCTTCAAGATCTCCAAGGAAAGAAATTCCACAACTTGCTCTGGTGTTCAAAACTTCCTCCTGTTCGGAAATCCTCCCTCTTTTAAGTTTATATAATTTGAGAGGGCCATTAAAGACTTATGTAAGCCGACTCATTCTACGGATAAGGAAATTGAATCGTGGAAAGTTTAAGCAACTTGCCTAAAGGCATCCAGGTGATTAGTGGAAGAGCTGGGGCTGGCTCCCAGTTCTTCTGACACCCAGACTCATGCTCTTCTTACAAAGCCTGCATTTACTGTTTCCTTCCCTCTCATCCTGTGCTTATTGTAATGGACACTCTTTGGTCCATGTGATTCCCAGCTCATAGGGAGAGCATTCCAAGTCCTCCATGCTCTGGCCCTCAACTGCCTGGTGAGGGCACCCAACACATAGCCTTTTCTTCCCCATGTGGGCTCTGGACAAATTTCAAAATAAAAAAAAGGGGCAAAGAAGGCCTGAACCTTTATTATTGATAAAGGCTAAATTGGAGAACACAGCTTAGTATGAGAGCCAACAAGCCTACCAACTGACGCCCTCACACAGCCCCAAGCATGTGGCCTGGGGCAGAGAAGCAGATTTCCATTCTGCAGACAATCCTGATTCCACAAGAAAGGAGGACAAGGTTGAGAAGCACATGCCTAAGTATTCTTCCCCAATCTACTAACCAGACAATCACTGCACCCTCCTAAACATGGAGAGAAGTCAGAAGTGGGTGTAGAAAAAATCCCCTTTCTTGGAAATGAAGAATAAGAAAAGACTCCTTCTAGTTTCACCTCTTTCTAACCACCCATCTCTTGTTCCCTACATTCTGGCCCTACAAACTACCTGTAGCCTTGGCTACTCTATTCCAGTTTCTGCTCATGCTGTCACTCTTGGACAGAGCATCTGTGTCCTCTGTCCCCTCATGTCAAGTGTCTGCTCATCTTTCATCACTTTCTGTATGAAGCTCTTCCTTCCTCTTCTCATGTCCACCCTCAACACTCTGTGGGGTAGAAGCGGTCACCACTTCTTTGTGTTCCCATTGTTTTCGGTACAGACTTTCTTCTCAGCCCTTTTAGCCCTATTTGCCTTAATTTTTTGGAGGCAGAGGCCATATTGTACTCATCTTATGTTCGAAGCCATACATAAAACTTTGGACATGGTAGGTCTTCAATAACTTTTTTTTTAATAAATGGTGTTGAAACCTTTCCCTAGATATATGATATTAAGCTAAGTCCTTGCTTTCTTCTCTATTAAAGAAAATAATTCTTTCTTTTACCCATTGAGCGCCAGTAGGTGTGTGGCACTGTTAGGCACCGCAAAGGTACATAGTTTGTAACCTCCCCTTTCTAGAATCCTAGAGTCCAATTGAAAAGGTAAGGTATGTTCACAAGAAACAATTGAGTTTATGTATATGATTGGTACAAATATTTCTCTGCACGTAATTTACTAAGCTAAATCTGCACGGTCTGCCATTTGATCTAATGACCACCCTGTGAGATTGAGTACTGTCAGCCCAATCTGACTGATTAGGAGATTGGACTGGTGACTTACCCAAACATACCCAGCTGTCAGATGACAAAGCTGGAGCTTTATTCCAGGATTTTGGCTCCTAACCCAGTGAGGTCTTCACATAAAGCAGCCAAATAGAAGTGATAACATGGAGGGTATTTGGCTATCCCATGAAGAGAGGGTGGCATGTTCATCATGCTAGAGTCTCATCACCTTTGCCAGTAGGTAAAGCCTAATGGAAGAAGTTCAAGGGAGGTTAGGAGCAGAGAGAAATATTATCTAAGGTGGAATGTTAGCTACCCAGGTGCAATGAACAAACTATAATTTGAAAGAAATGCAGATATAGGTAAATAATATCAATGTCTTTGTTGATTCCTCCTATCAAGTCTTGAAGCTTCAAGTCTATATGAAAATCTTTATATCAAAAACGTCTCAAGAATTGTGTGGGATGGTGGCAGAATGAGCAAATTTGTGTGGGAATTGAGTCATTTTCTGACCAAAAGAGGAATTATAATAAACAAACTGTGATATAGAAATCATTCAGATGTGACAAAGAGAGTTCTGTTTGTTCTTCCATCTGAACAAGTGACTGCAATTTCACATCTATCTTTAGTTTTTACTTAAAGGATATAAGCCTTTCCAAATCTTCTGCCTAACTGTTCCTGTTACAGTACCTGTAATTTCCCTTTAAATACTTCAGTGTAGACAGCGTGATGTGTATGTGTGAGTGCAGGTTAACTATAACCTACATCTGTGAACACTGGAAGACACCCTCCCTGGGGTGCAACCACAGAAGAAGTACAGAAAATGCTTCAGTCTAAACTTGTATCTGAGAATTCGTGAATTAACATAAAGAATAATAAAGTATTTTTTTTCATCAGTGAAATAAGTGATGTTCACAGATGACCCAGGCCCTACCCATTAATTTCCTTATAGAAATTTCTTTGGTGTCTTCCTTTTATCCTCTTATAGATGGTTCTATAAGTCAAGATAAGTGACTGGCTCGAATATTTGTAAACACACATCTGCCCTTGCATGAATCCAATGGGTCCAGCCCCACCTCCCACATTTGGAGGGGTACCCTAACCTGGAATTTCATTTGTCCTCTGAACTCCACGCTCGGTGGAAGATGGATTTGCAGATTCTGCTGTCAGAATGTTTGTTAATTTGGCTTGGCTTGGCTTGGCTTGCTTAGGGTAAACCTTTCATGCAGTGTGTTTGTCCGATTGCCTAGGAGGACCAACTGGGGGACATTCTGAGCTTACGAGAAGAGCTTGCATGGCTTTTTGGGGACCTAACTGCTGGTCAGTGTCAGAATATGGTAGAATGAAGTCTGAGATCCACCTTTATTGTTGCCTACCACCAGGTGGCCAGGTTGTGGAGGAAGAAGACAGGGTGTTCCACCCTTTCCTAATTATTGAAGGTGACCAATATTTACAACTAGATTCTATTCATTGCTAATGGCCAAAGTGGCTTTAGGTCCTTTTGTGACAGTCCTTAATAATCCTCTATCCTTAATAATCTCATTTATTTTTTATCACCTTCTTGCTTCCTTCCTCATCCCCAGTTCTGCCAAATCACACCCAATCAAAGGAAAGGGTGCCAAAAATGTATACTGAATACTTACTCTATGTTCTTTATATGCATTATTTCATTTAATCCTCATTTATGATGTAGGTATCATTATCCCATTTAGTAAAAGTTGAAGCTCAGAGGGGTGAAGAAACTACTCAACATTACACAACTAGTAAGTGATAAAACTGAAATTTCGAAATCTTGAATCAAGAACTTGTGCTCTTTTTAGCAGACAGCTTCACATGCTACCTTGAAAGGGGTTAACAACTGAAGGCACTTAATGCTCTTACACCAGATGGCTTCACCTGAGGTATTTTGAAAAGCTGAAAAACAATCATAATGGCCTATGATCATCTTTGCCTTTCAAGCCCACCGTTCTGCTACAAACAGAGAGAATTCTTATTCCCTGCAAATAGAGAAGTTTTCTTCTGCTTCCCAACTGCTCTCCAGCAAACCTGACCTATGGTTAGACCATGATGGAGTCACAATTAATAGACAGTATGGAAGTGAATCCACAGTATCAAGAAGCCCCTGAGGCCCATACAAATACCCATTATTAGGAACCATTATCACCTCTAAAGCCAAAGCAGATGGCCTCCTGTTGCCACAGGATATCCTCTCCTCACTCACTGCTGGCCTTTGATAATTTCTCCACTGAAGCTTCTTCTTACTTGGAATCTGACTTGGTTTTTCCTGGGTCAAGAGGCCTTGTTTACCATAGGCCTGCAGCTCCCACAGATGACCCAGGCCCTACCCTTTAATTGCCTTACAGGAATTTCTTTGAGGTCTTCCTTTTCTCCTCTTATAGATGGTTCTCTCCATGCTCTCTGTCTTTAAGAATGACTTTCAGAGCATGCAGTGGAGCACTCTGTATTTAGTTCTGGGCATCATGGAGTGAGCTCAGAGGTCAGTATCCTGATAAGGAAAGCTCATATGATCGGGCATATGAGGTCAGTTCAAGGACTGTAGTGGGAGAGCCAAGACAGAGGGTTAAATTCCTATTTTGAAGTCCTGACTGTTCTAAAAACATTACAACTACAACTAGAAAACAAAAAGAGGGAATTAAAAATAAAAGCTATATCCCAAATTACGATAGACATTTCTTTGCAATAGATACTTCATATAAAACTAAAGTGATCCATGGCTAGAAACCAAATCCTAGAGCAGGAAGAGGCAGGTTCAGCTAGGGAATGATAAGGAATTAAAATATAAAAAGAAAATAAAACAATATCAGGTGAGCACTAAGATGGTTATAGTTAAAGAGCAAATTTGTGATTTGGAAGATAGGTCTAAAGAATTCACTCAGAACATAGCTCAAAGAGATAAAGAAAGAAATATGAAAGCTGTCAGAGACAGAGAAGGTAGAATGAGAGATTCCAACACATGTCTAATCATTTCACAAAAGGAGAAGAGTGGCTGGGGAGAAGCAATTACTTTCAGCAGTAATGGTTAAGAATTCTTAACAACTAAAGAAAGTTATAGATTTTTAGATTGAAAGCACATACTGTGTACAATGCAGCATTAAAAGGAGAAGAGTAAAAAAATAGATACTTCATGACAAAATTGAACACCAAAGATAAGGAGAAAATCCTAAACAGAGCATGTAAGTGTTAGGGCAGCAGGATAGGGACCTATCTTCAGATACCTGTAAAGCTGGGTCTTGAAAGAAGAGTTAGTTAATATGCCTCTGAGTCCCATAGACGGTGATCCAGGATATAGGAGAAATCACAGGGAAGCAGATTTTAAGTGACTTAAAGGAAGAACTTCTAAAGACAAGGGCTCTCCTTAACATATAGTACGGAAGTGAAGTCACTGTCACTGGAAAGTTTCCTTTCTACACAGGGTGCCCTGTTCTCATGGGTGCTGGAGGGAAGGCAGGCAGACTGGGAGGGACTGGATGGTTGGGGCTGGGGTGGTGGGACCTCGGCTCTGTGAGCAGCTTAGACTCTATGGAAAATGGGGCATGAAGGATGCAGGAACGTGGAGAGCAAAGAGCAGTGTCCAAAAGGGAAATGTGATTTTACCTCTGTAACGATTTGTTTGGGTCTGTCTTCTTGTTTGTCATTTTAAAAATGAATTATATACCTTTCCTCAAATTCTATTCCACAACCTCCTCTAGAGTCAAGCGACCTTTTCTTTCATCAACCCGTTTCTTCTCCCACCTGGATCTGTTAGTAGAGCTATTCACCACCTTGAAACGGCCCACACTCATAACCTTTTCCAGAGGAAATTGGACAGCCAACCTAAAACTTACCAGCAATTTTCATATATGAAGGTGTCATTGGGAGACATCTATTTCTGAGCCCTTTTCCCTTAATTTTAAAGCAGTTTTAAAATCATGACAACTCAAATTAGTAGACTGTTTTATAAGGTTCATTTAATTCACACAAACACACACACACACACACACACACACACACACACACACACACACACACAGAGTAAAGCAGTCATTATCACCACCAGGAAGTCAGGAAGTCAAGGATCAGAAAGGTTACATAACAAGTCTATAGACAAAAATCAACACTCAGCCACAGAGCAAGTGCCTAAGCCTCCGAATCAGGAGATGATTGGTCACCCCAGATGACTGAAGCCATCTGGTGTGAGAGGAAATCGGGAGATGGTGCTAGTGTTCCACACTGCCTCCAGGAGGGAGGTTTTGTCTACTGGGCATTGTGTCTTACATGCCTGGCCCCCGAGCTACTCTGAGTTATCTCTGTATGTCCCCAGCACCCTCCAGCTGACACTCAAAAGAGGTATTCCTAGAGAACCACGGTTATAGTAGTTGAGATATTAGTACCAGCACCTAGCACTAACCCCTGGCAGAGAGTAGGCACTCAGTAAATGTGTATTGCGCTGAATTAGGATCATAGTTCAGACTTGTTAGTGGGCTGGCAGGGGAAACCAGCCAGTATTTTTCCATCCCCAGTGCTCACTCTGCTCTAGCTACTCTGACCTTCTTGTGGTTCCTTAAAATACCAAGTTCACTCTTGTCTAAAGTCTGCAATTTTCCTCTCCCTCTCTCTCACTTCTTCAGCTCTCTCTCTAATAAAGCCTTCCCAGGTCATCCCACTGATAATCCCAGCCCCATTCCAGCACTCCTCGTTTTCCGTCCCTATTTTATTCCTTTCCATGGCACTCAGGATCATCTGACATACATTTCACTTGTTTATTTGTGGCTTGCCTGTCTCCTTGACCAGGATATACACTCTTTGAGGACAAAGGTTTTTAATACGCTTTGTCCCCTGCAGCTTCCCCAGCACCTAGAACAGTGCCTGCCTTGTAGTTGTGCTCAAGATGTCTGCAGAATGAATGAATGAATGAATGAATGAATAATATTGTTTCTATGAACTTCCAGATTTCAACAACTAATTCATAAGCTGACTTTCGGAACATAAGTCAGTTCATAAATGAGGACTTTCTGGTAATTTTTTGTGTACTCATCATGAAATATAGAAATTATTTTCACTAAATCATTTAAACCTAGTTTTATCTCAGGTTGAGCTGTGGACTCCCCCAAACCTCAAGGGAAGCAGGCTGACAGAGCTCTGTTAGTCAGCTTGAAGCTATGTAGGGATAGAGCGAGGGCTTTGCTAAGCAGAAGTTGAGGCAGGAGGTCTAGATTGAAAAAGAGAAAGACATCCAAGAGGGAGAATGCTAATCCATCAGCTATGGAAGCCAAGAACCTACTTTGAGTCTAGGACTATGCTGGGCGGTGTGGGCCAGAGAAAGGAGTTAACAATGGCAGGAGGCAGGTGGGCTGTAGGGGAAGAATACAGTTAGCACACAGGAGAATGGGAAAGCGATAAACCTGATCATGAGAGTGGCAAGGAGGCAGAGAGGGCTGGGCCTCTGGGCTTTTCAGAGGAGGCTCATTGGAGAAGGTGGTCCTGCAGCTGACCTTGAAAGGTGGGTGAGCTTACAGCCTCAGGAGAGAGGGAAGCAAGGACTGCTTGTTCCAACCTGGGCCGGCAGAACTGGTGCTACAGAAACAGACCAGGGTGCTACAAGCACAAAACTCTGTGCTAGCAAATCTAAAAATACCTGCCCTCGATTTGTTTTCTTTCCCTCTTGGTCTCTTAACTTTTCTTCTTACCCTCCTTCCTATTCTCTTCTTTCTCTGACTAACCTTTCTGGCAGCCCTTGGGACTCATTTGCTCATCCCCCCAGCGAATCTCCTGTCTGCTGGGTGGGCCAAACCCTGGCTGGAATCCCTGCTGTTCAGGTACAGGTTGGCAGCAGCTCCAAAGGCCCCCACCTCACTTGACTCACTTCTTTCAAATGCCAATTAACAGGTGTAAGAAATGCTGGCCTGGACTAAGAGACCAATGTCTGCATAACAACTCAACTATTTTGGCTATCTACCTCGCTAGCATAAATATCATGGTGTTTGAGCCCTAGGGGCCTGTGGAGTTTACAAGTATGCTGTCAAGATCTCTTCATTGGGCCAGTGCTTGAAGTGCTGCCAGAAAGCCAGGGGACTCCTGTGCTTTTATGTGTTCCCAAGCGCAGGCCGCCCTGGCTCAGCAAGGAGCCCTCTGGGGACCGAGTGTCGGTGTGAATCTCAAACAGCAAGCTGACATTCCGGTTGGGAGTGTGACAGTGCATGCCTGGGTGATGATGCCAGGGCGGCAGGTGACACCGGTCCACCGCAGAGGGGGAGAGCAACTGGAGCAGCTTCCAGTTACATGTCCTCAGAGCTCTGAAGGATGGAATCAGGGTCGGGGGAACTGTTATAAAATGATGTGACAAAATCCGGATGTCCTGATCACACTGAGACCACTGCGATGGAGCATTCGGAGCACAGACGACACCGGTGTTCCCAAAAAAAGGGCCTCCGACTGGGGCTAATCTAGGACTAATGACATTTCAGGCCAGAGAGATGGACCACAGTCAACTAGCGAAGACACGCCATGCGCACACACACAGATGCACCCAGTCTGTCAGACACACAGAGAGAGAAGGCATCCATTTGATGTGCCCTCTGGTGCCTCCCACAGGAATTCCTCTTTCAGGGTGCTCTCCCCCTGCCCTCCCAGGCCCCATGCGAGCCACTGAGGTTCTAACTGAGGGTAAACATCTGAGAACAGAGTGGCTGCCAGGGAAGAGAAAACAGAGGCAAGGATGGAATGGGATGGGGTGGGGCATGGCGACAGGAAGCGCTCAAAAGATTCTCAAGTTGGGTGACTACCAAGCTTGGCTTGTCCCAGAGGACAGTTGGGCCCCCCCACCCCTGCCTGGTGGGTACGAGGGAGCAGATGTAACGTGGGTTTCTGCCGGTGGGGGCAGCGTTTCCCCAGCCTTTTCCACCATGCCTCAGGCTCTGCTCAGGGTTCAGAACTAGAGGAGTTTGCGGTAACTTTTGTAAACTTGGTTCCACCCTAAGAAGAACTATTTCAAAGGGTTCAGACAAAGTTTGCCTCATCTGCTTTGGGGTGTACATGGCAAGTTGAGAGAATTCACAGGAAGAAGCCTAATCAAAGGGGCTACTGAGACATTCCTCTCAGGATCAGCTCAGTTATGTTTTTATAATCATTGTTCTAGGAACTCCAACGAGGGAGGCTTTCCTAATTTCCTCAGATCTTCAGCAAGTTGTCAGAGAAACCTCAAATATTATAGATTTGACATTCATGGGAACCACCACCCAGAGAGAGGCAATGAAGTAGAGAAGATTATATACTCCTTTGGTGGTATAACTCAGCCCCTTGGTCCCTACTTACCTTTTTGCTACAGTATTCCTGGTTCTCTCAGTCTTGTACATATCCCGTTAACTTATCGATATGATAAGGTATAATAACTAAATGTGTCCTTGGGAACGTTTCTTCTCTCAAGTAGACTATAAACTCTTCATGAGCAGACAGAGATGGCCTTTATTCCTTCGCTCCCTGGTCCTGACTTAAGTCAATGGTCTCCGTATAGTGCCTACTCTGTGCTCTTTGAACCCGACGATTTGAGGGGAAACTAGAGAGTCCACACAGCCCTAAAGGGCCCTGAGAAATGCCCAGATGAGCCTAATGAGAATCACAAAGTTGACGTGAAGTCCTGCCCCTCAAACGTCTGAATTTGGAAGAAGTTACCTGCCTCTAAACACAAGCTGGATGCCTGTAGAAGTGAAATAAATAGGAAGCTTTCAAAAGGATGAAGTCAGTTGTCCTGAAAAGAAATGTTAACCGAAGAAAATAAAGAAATAATTTTGCCCCATACAAGAAAACAATTTATTTCTCGGCTCCAGGGTGGCCAGAGGCCACGGAGCTATAAAATCTAAAGGTGGCATGGGTTTTAGAAGGTTGTTGATGGGGTCATTTTTATTGTACAGTGCAGGGCCCCAGGGTGGCCAAAAAAGAGTGTCAGAGTCTCAAATCTTTTCCCTGTTTGGGGAGGGCCACCCTGGGCAGACATTTTGCTGATCATAATCACTTTTACATGTAACTGGACCTTAACTCATTTGGTAGCATGAGCTACGGAAGGGCGGCACAGATTAGAGAGCTATGTCTGTAACTGACGATATCTGTGCCTGGCGTGGATTTGTGGAGAAATTAAAAATAAAATAAAGCTCATCTGAAAACTGCGTGGACTGGAATTAGCCGTCTCCTGACTGGTCACGCATGGAACTTGTCGGAGATGACCAAGACAGAAAAGTGAGCCCTGGGCACAGATCGGGCTCTGCTGCCCGCCAGGCTCTGAGGAGCCTGTCATAATTTATAACGGATTATCTTAGGAAATAGATGAGAAGGGCTTGTGTTCAGGAGCCAGGAAAGACTTCTTTGGTTTAAAAAAAAAAAAAAAGCTCAGAAAACATGTTTGAGAAAGGCAATGACCCATTGTTATTTATTCTACAAGACATTTAATACCTTGACTTGGGTTAAATTAACTCATCAAATCCTGTGTTATAAACATGACACTGTAAGAGAGGTGACATCTCCAGGCCAGGTAAATGGTATTCCTAGTGCCGGTGTTGGGGCTCCTGCTTGCACTTGTTGCTATAAGGTAGTTATCCAAATGTACTGGAGTTTTTACAGTTTATACTTTGAGTTTCAAACACACACACACACACACACACACACACACACACACACACACGAAGGTATTTATCCTCTGTGACTGCTTTTTCCTTCTAACTACATTTGGTTACATAGAGAAGAGAGAGGGCAGTAGCATTTGTTGACTCTTCTCTGGGCAATGTGATAATACATTACATAAATTCTGTTTATTTCCACAAAGACCCTTGGAGCGACGGTCAATTCTGCTATTTTACTGATGAGGCAATTGAGACATAGAGCAATGACATGACTTGCCAAGGCCTATCATCTGTCAGTGGCCTACTTGGGCCTTGAACCCACGATCACTGTGGCTTCAAGCCTGGGCCTATACGCCCAGTCAAGGTGAAATCAGAATCCTACTGTAACGAGGCAGGATCTGCAACATCAGAAGAATGTTGAAGCAGCAGGCAGCTCCATTTCAATCCTTAGCTCACCCAACCTAGTCCTCAAATCCAGGCTTCTTTTCCTGGAACAATTATGAAAAGAAAATGTACTTCAAACGTGCAAAGGTAACAGCAATTAAACGACTCACTTTCCATTGTCAGCCTGGTTTCTCTACCTTAGTAGAAAGTCTAATGAGATGTTTTACAAGGATGACAAAGTCAGATAATGAAAGTCAAGCTTGTGCACAAAGCTTCCTTGAAAGCTTCATAATTAACGGCTTTGTATTGTTCTTTAGTAACAGTCAGTCACTTTTTAATAAAGGCAAAAACCTCCGAAAAACGTATTTGCATTTCAGCCACACTTTGTGAAGACAGCCTCTAGTTTCTCATTCAGAAGAACTACATTTCAACCTCTGCAGAAAGAAAGACCAAGAGGTAGCTGTTTTGTCCAAAATGTATCCAAACATTTAGTGCATCAGAGGTGAGACAGAAACCTTCACACCTAGGTTTCCGGGAAGGCTTTTCAAGGAAGGGCTAACAAGAAGCCTGGATGCTAAATATAGTCATGACCTTCCTCCATGACCCATCCATGTCACACAGCAGTGGATTGTGTGTGTGTGTGTGTGTGTGTGTGTGTGTGTGTGTGTGTGTTAATGTGACTCACTGGGGAATACTTCAGTGTGTTCATCAACAATGACTTGTGTAGCGTATGGAGTAGATAAAGTAGGAGCCATCTGCTGTTGAGAGATTTCCGAAACATGTCCCCAAGAACTTTTACTCCTGCCTAACAGATGCATGACTTCTGCCGTAGGGGTGAAAGGAAAAGGGAACAAACATTTAACAGGCACCTACTATGTGCCAAGCACTGAGCTAGGCACATTCTAGAATCTTATTAATGCTCATCACAACTCTCTGAGGTATTACTCCTGTTTTAGAGATGAGGAAATTGAAACTAAGACAGGTTTGATTACTTGCCAGACATTACATAACCAGTAAGTAGGCAGCCTAAGATTCAAGTCCACATGTATCAGACTCTCAAACTGAACTCTGTCTTCCCTGTTAAAATGTGGCTGGGAAAGGTGGCACATGGGATCCAATCAGTCATTTACACTTCAGTGTAATGAATTGATCTTATCCTTTTCTGAGAGGAAGTTTTGCTTTAAAAGCCTAAAGATTCTAGATTTCACAGAAAGAGAAAGGATAGTAATGACAAATATGCCTAACCAGTCACTTACCAATGTTGCCCAGCCCAAAATATCTCTGGCAATCTCAGCAGGGCAGGTGAAAGGAGGAAAGGAAGATGTGAAATACAGTGTTTTTATTCAACTCTCATTCTGAAAGATAGTGGAAAATTGAAATGCTGCTAAGGTTCCAAGGGCAATGATGCTGAGAAGGCAGAGGTGGACTCATTTTTAATTTAGTGTGGCGCAACTCAAGGTACAAAAGCAGTGAACCCAACTTGGTTTGTTGCAGGGATGCGGGTCTGCTGAGCCTCTAGGGTGAGTAGGCCTCCTCCTGGTGCCTTTCCTCAAACCACTTTGCTCAGCACCATACTCTTGGCCCCTGGAATGCAGCGCTGTGGGTCACAGCAGCGCAGTAGAACTGGCTTTCTCACAAGCTTTGTGGCCTCCAGCATGCTTGTCCTCCCCGTTTCTTCATCTGTAAAATGAAATTCATAATGCCCACCTCACAGGACTACTGTGAGAATTCGATAAGATAATGCTCAGGTAGCACTTAGTAAATGGTAACTAATGCTACCACATAATCTACAGTCAAGACACATGGGGAATTTTGATCAGAAAGCTTTGAGGCCAAGTTGACCTTAACCATCAACAACTTTCAGTTGCTACACAGTGTGAATTGAGCTGAATGAAAGGACTTTCAGCTCCAAATTCCAAAATATTATCTCCTTTACCCAAAAGCCACAGTGTCTGAATTCCACATTCAGGATATATTCCTTTGGCAACTGCCCCATTCTTTTAAGAATTCCTTTGATGGGTGATGACCGATGCCAGTTTTTAATAAGTGCTGATGCCCAGGCTTCACGCCAGACCCCCCAAATTAGAGTCTTTGAGAGGAGCCCAGGCATTAAAAAATAATATTTGCCAAGTGTTTCTAAAATGCCAAATGAGTAGCCAAGGTCGAGAACCTCTGCATTAAGTTATTTTACTCCACTAGAATGTAAGCACCAGGAGACCAAAGAATACAAGTTTACCATTGTACTTGGCACTAAAATAGTTAACCTAAAAGTTCACTGATGATGTTGTTGAATAAAACTGATGTTGATGACTCTAAATTCCACTTTAGTGAGAACCAGAGGCAGGTGAGGGACAAGGGGCAAAAAGGCAAAGAGAGGAGAAATGAGCTCAGAAGAGTAAGTCGCACTAAGAAAATCCAGTTACTTTATTCTAATTGTATTTTTAACAGAAAAGGACAGATCTCTTGGAATGAGGAAAGACACTAAACTAGGACTGGAAAAAAAAAAGATTCTTCAAATTTCTAGAAGAAATAGAATACAAAGAGAGAAAATTTTCACTTAAGTGTTTTTAAAAATCCCCCTGGCAATTGGAAGGAATAGAAAACCACATGCTCTTGAATCAAAGAGTTCTGGCTTCAAACCTTATACCCCCATTTATTAACTCCATGACCTCACAGAAAGAGGTGGCTTTTTCCCCCCCTGTATATTTTAAAGCTTCTCTGATCCTCAGTTTCTACATCTATAAGACGAGGAGTAATAGTACAGATCTCCCAGGGATGATAAAGGGTACTAGGTGGTCTTGCTGGCACATACTAGGTGGTTCATGTTAATTCCTTCCTCTTTGCTCGTTCTTTCCCTCCATTCCTTCCTGGAAAACAAAGCTATTCGTTACTCTAGAAAGCAATAGCTTTTCAAAAATGAGAAATCAGATTCGTGTTGTTATATTTCTGAATGGTGGTTGTTGTGTGAATGTTAGGGAGAAGTGAAGAGAGTGTATGATACTTGAAATTGCAAAAAAAAAGAAAGAACTACTCAAGAAAGATCAGGCCCACTAAAAAATCAGCTCCAAGAAATTGGTGACCAAACCCTGAAATAATCATGTGGTGCTTATACTGACTTAAGAAAACATAGGGAAAATGTCCTTTTTTCTAAGGTCTAAAATAATGTAAATAATATCAGAATTATCTCCTTTTCTTATAGACTCAATTGTATGACCATTTTCATGAAAAATTTTAATCGCTTTCCTAATATCCTTATGGTGAACTTCTATACACATTTTCCATTTAGTCTTGGATTTTAGATATTTCATATTTTCCTAAATTTCTATTTCAATTTAGCAACAGGCTTTTTTAGCCATGCCTATTTGCATTACGGTTTTTTAATAGTTGCTTGTGAATTGAGATACATATATTATGAATATTTCACAGTCTCCTTAGAGTTAATATTATTGTAGATTACAAATGCAAAGGTCAATTTCCCCCAGCCCTGTACTGTATGCTATAGTTCAGTGGTCCCAAAACTGTTTGGCACCATGGACTGGTGCTCCTATGAGCATCTAATGTCTGATGATCTGAGATGGAGCTGAGGCAGTGATGTTAGTGCTAGAGAGCAGCTGCAAATACAGATGAAGCTTCACTCACTCGCTGGCTGCTCACCCCCTGAAGTGTGGTCCAGTTCCTAACAGGCCATGGACCAGTACCAGGCCATGGCCCAGGGGTTGGAGAGCCTTGCTATAGTTGTCATATATATTTCATCTTATATATATTATATACCCACAGACAAGGTTAAAATGTTATAATTTTTTTGCTTTAAACAGTCATGTCTTTTAAAAAAAATAGGAGAAAATTTTTTTATATTTATTCAGATATTTCTGATGTTCTTCATTCATTCCTGGAGATCCAAGTTTGCTTCTGATATCATTCCCCTTCAGTCTAATAATCTCCCTTTAGTTTGTTCCAGTATTGAGATCTACTGATGAAAAATTTCCTTTTTTTTTTTTTTGGGCTGAGAGAAATCATCATTCTAAAAGTATATTTTCATTGGATATAGATTTCTGTCTTGACAGGTTTTCGTTTTTGTTTTTCTTTAGTTCTTTAAAGATGTTGTCTCCTTATCTTCTTAGCTTCATAATTTCTGATGAAGGCAAAAGCCATTTCAAATATTATTCCACTGTATGTGATGTGTCATTTTTTTTCTGTTTTCAAGATTTTCTCTAACTTTAGTTTTCAGAAGTTTGACATGATTAGGAACAGTTTTCTTTGTATTTATCCTACTTGGGACTAATTGAGGGTTTTTTTTTTTTTTTTGATTAACAATTTGTAATTGTTTTCCTAGACACATTTTTTTTCCATAGGGGTTAACCGAGTTTTTAAAAAGTTCTGAATTTTGCCAAAGTGGGGAAATCTTCAGCTGTTGGTTCTTCATTTTTTATTTTTTTGGCTCCATTTCCTCTCTACTCTCTGAGACTCCAATTACATGTATATTAATTTTTTTGTCTCACAGGTTCTCGAGTCTCTGTTCATTTTCTTCTCAGTATCTTTTTCTCTTCATTCTTCAGATTGGATCATTTCTATCCCTCTGTCTAAGTTCACTGGTTCTTTCCTCTGTCATCTTCATTCTGCTATGAATCTCACCAGTAAGTTTTAAATTTTTTCAGATATTATAATTTCTGATTTTTTTATGACTTCTAGTTCTCTACTGAGATGTCCTATCATTTCATTAACTTGAACATATTTTCTTTCATATCACTGAACATATTTATAATAGCTGTTTCAAATCTTTGTCTGCCATCCAATATCTGAGTCATTTTAGGATTCCTCCTTCTCTTGAAAAATGGGTAACATTTTTCTGTTTATTTATGTGTCAGGTAACTTTTATCTTGAATACTGTAATTGTTAAGTTTTAGACACTCGGCATTTAATTTTTGTTTTAGCAGCAATTAATCTGGTTAGATTCAAACTGCAAACTCTTTTTTCTTGGTTGGTACCTCAGTTTCATTGTTTTAGCCTTAGATGGGCCTCTCGGTCTGCTCTATGTACTCAGGGGTCAACCAGAGATCTGAGCAGTTTACACACAGAATTTGAAGCTCTCCTTTTGGGGCTCTCTCCAAGAATCTTCTTATCGTCTTGTGGCTCTGGTTGCCCTGAATCCTTTGGTTCTACAAAGCAGTAAGATTAGGAGTTTCTTTCAGAGTTTTTGCCATGCTGTATGTTATAAACTTAAACCTGCTCTCAGAAAAAAAGAGGAAGGAATTCACCTTAAGTTGTTTCTTTCTTCTAAGTATCAATACAGAATTTGCCTCCAGAGTCTATTTGGCCAGTACCTTCAAGTAGTTTTACTTTTATTTCTGTCTGCATTTTATGATGAGTCTTCTAAGTGCCTACTTATCCATACTATTAGCAGAAACAGTCCATTCGTTTACTTCAGGTTTCCAACTTTGTTGCCATAAGAAAACTGTCTTACAATTAATTTCACAGGAATCTGTATTATGTCTCCATTTTCATTTACAGTTTGTTTTTGTTTGTTTGTTTGCTTTTCTATCTTATTACCTTAATCAGGCTTGCAAGAGTTTTCTTTTTTCTTCTTATATTTTGTAAATATTTTCAAAAAGCTGCTTTTGGAATTTATTTCCTTTTTTTCTAAATTTCTCTTATGTTTATTTCAACTTATATCTTTATATTCCAGGGAAGAAAATATAAGAAATAGTTATATTAGTTATATTATATGCATGTTAGCATTTGAACTAGAACAAGAAGATTTGAAAGATAATTTTTTCATTTTAATTCATCTATGACCAAGGAGGTAGAAAAGTGCTTTGGAATATAGAGAGGCAGTTTGGGAAGAAGACCCCTTCAATGTCTCATTGGTCTTATAACATTTAGTTTGCATCTTTAAATAATTTCCCTATTTGTTAAAAAATCTATACATACCTTGTTCTAAAAGACCTACTTAAAGGTCTTTGTTGAAGCACTGATGACAAGAAACTGGAATAATGCAGTTGAGCTCCGACATCAAAGGGGAATAAGGACATAATCAATGAGACTGAAAGAATGAAATTGTTTTTCTGAGATAACATAAATGGGCTAGAACTAAAGTATTTCCATGTCTAAGAAATTGACAGTGAAATCACACATGTGGCAAAGACTTCTCCCCATGATCAAGCTTTCCTCCAAGCTGATAAACTGTTTTCTGTGACCACTTACAAAACCTGGATATTGTTCAGTGGTAGCAACGAAATGTCAAAGGGAAGCTTAGCTATAAGCATTAGTACTAGCCAGCTCCTGAGTACTCAGACTCACCAAAGCTGGACAGGACAACACAGCAGGAGGAAAAAGAACCGCCTGGATAGGTCATTAGTCTGCCAACTCTTCCTGATTACAACAAACACTTGGGCTCCTTACGCATCCTGTTTTAAGGAAGATCTGCTCCTTCAGCTCCAGCCAAAATGGCTTACTCATTGTTTCTGGGACGTGCCCTGTGGGTTCAGGGCACACTGTGAGCAAAGCACAGAAGGGGTGCCAGCCACACATTAGGCTGTGAGTAAAGCTGTTTATCTAGAGGGCACAAAAAGTCTATTCTCCAAGCAAATGATGAGCGAATGCACAAACTTTAGTTATTTGTGTATATGCTTTCCTTCCAAGGTTTGAAGCTCTTTTGAGTTGGGGTTGCCTTTTCCTCTATTTCTTCTTGCCCATAGCACTTAGCATAAAGCCTGGAACATAGTATTTGATATATATTTCTTGATTCCAGCCCACTTTAACTTATTCTACTTTTCATGTATATTTCTGTTTTCAAATTTAACCCCATCATCACTCCCATTAACAAAACAATCCTGTCTTTCAGTTGCAAACTTCAGGAAGAAGACAATGTTTGAGATGATGGCCAGACTGGGTTTTCTAAGATCAAACACTAACCATGACCACTGTGGCATTTAGAAAACCATTTAGTAGGAAGAACAATGGCCCCACCAATAGCATTTACATTCTAATTCCCAGAAACTGTGAATACATGATTTTAAATGGCAAAAGGGATTTTTCAAATGTGATTAAGTTAAGGACCATGAGAAGGGAGATTATCTTAGATTATCAGGGTAGTTCTGATGGAACCACAAGGGTCCTTTAAATGTGAAAGAAGGAGACAGAGGAGGCAATATCAGAGTAATGCAGTGTGAAAATCACTCAACCAGCCATTGCTAACTTTAAAGATGGAAGAAACCACAAGCCAAGAAATACAGTATCCTTTGTAAGCTATGAAAGGCAAGGAAATGGATTCTTCCATGGAGCCCCTAGCAGGAATACAGCCTGCCAACATCTTAATTTAAGCCCCTTGACACTCATTACAAACTTCTGACCTCCAGAACTGTACAATGATAAATCTGTGTTGTTTTAAGCCATGAAATTTGTGGTAATCTGTTACAGAGGCAACAGGAAACAAATACAGCCATCTAGATGTTAATTTTTTTCATAAAACTTTTCTGATTTTACTGAACTGTCAACTCTAGTTGAAAGAAATGTTTCATTAACCAAATGATCTTCTGAATATACCACTTAGTTTTCACTAATATACCATATGAATTTCCTTTTTGTCTTTATATTAGTACTTAATAATCTACAGATGCAAATCACCAAGAGATGCCATATCTACTACAGGGTGTATCAGTGTAAGAGTGTTTAAGTCAGAGGTTTTGAGTTTCCCAAATGACTTATTTTTCTCTACTTGTTTTATTCTTTAAATTTATAATTCAGCTTTTTGTGCAATGGTGATAGCCAAACAATGTATTAACTAGTACAACATGGACCACCACCAATAACAGAATGAATACTGGCCAATATGTCTTAACAGTTCACACCAGATGGAATTAAACTCATATTCAATATCCTAAAAAGTACAGCTATCTCCTCTTACATATGGATATGGATAAGGTCTAATGAATTCACCTTTGCTATTTTGTAACACCTCCTACTTCCAAAATCTTCAATTGGAATCCATCATATATAGCACGGCCTTGCATAAATTCCAGTGAAAACTTCTGCTCAAACATAGTCAAAATAGCTGGGGAAGTGAATTCCAGAACTTGGGACCTGCCCTTGAGAATCTTTGCAGTACAAAACAAAGGACTTAGTATTGTTGGTAGAAATACACGTGGAAACATAGCTGCCACCATTGAAAACTACCTAGAAGAATAAAAATCCCAAGAAAACTAGGTTTCATTTGTTATATCAGGGAATCATAAATCAACTCAGATGACATGAGTAATGATCTGCTGTGTCATTTGGAAAGTGACAAACAAGAGGGAATATTTGGGCACTGGCTGGTGTCAATTCACAGGATGTCTGGAGCCACAGACAGTGTTTGGGAACCCAATCTCCATGGATAAAAAATGCTATCGCTGCCTGGGGAAATCTCTACTCTGGGTAAAATGTTGAGTTTTGCTAAAGCTGCTATTGGGCCTCACCCCAATCCCTGTACCTACTTTGAACTCTTTGGGGTCCCTGATAGTCTTGTATTGGTTCTTGGATGTCCAAGACATTTCAGTGAGGTGACTTCTGTGAACCTGAACTCCTCTGTCCTGAATGTTTCATCTTTTCTCTTCTAGATCATTGCAAATATCTAAATGTATAATTACTTTATGATTAGCTAGGTCTTTTCTAGTAATTACTGGATAAATAACTGCCTTTACCACTGCCAGTCTATTTTCATTCCCCAATCAATTTATTCACTAATCAAATAACAATTTCACTAATAAAGTCTCTGATCAAGAGGCATTTCCTGGGAAGACATGGAGGAAACAAATGCATATTACTAAGTAAAAGCAGGCAATCTAAAAATGCTACATGTTATATGATTCCAATTGTTGACATTCTGGAAAAAGCAAAACTACAGAGACAGTGAAAGGATCAGTGATTTCCAAGGCTTAGAGCAGAGGGATAAATAACCAAAGCGCAGAGGATTTTTAGAGCAGTAAAACTATACTGTATGATACTATAATGGTAAACACATGTCAGTATACATTTCTTAAAACCCGTAGAACATAGAAGATAAAGAATGAACTCTATGGATTTAAGGTGATGATGTGCCAATGCACGTTGTAACAAATTATACCACTCTGGTGTGTGACACTGATAGCAGGGAAGGCCATGTACCCATTGGGTATATGGGGACTGACTGTACTTTCTTCTCAATTCTGCTGTGAATGTAAAACTGCTCTAAAAATAAATTCCATTTTTTTTAACTTGGAAAGTGCATATTTATTAGACTTTGCCATTAACCAAAGGCAATCTGTTTGGATTATTTATTTATTTATTTATTTATTTATTTTTAATTAATTTTTTATGGTGACATTGGTTAACGCTATTTTTTTTTTGAAAGAGCCATCTCCTTCCAATACCTTTAATGGATGCTCTATTTGTTATAAATACCAAACTCATTAGCCTAGCACCAAATACCAACCTTGGGTTGCCAACTGACTTCCTCCAAGGAAAGGAGCTCTCCTTATTTTCCCTGTCTGCTCCCTGTGCTTCTCGTGTACCCATGAAATCTTTATGTTCCAGTTGTCCTTTTCTCTGTTGCCATTGTAGAGTTCTTCAAAGCCCACTCAAATACCACTTTCTCCACCACTCTCTCTTTATCCTCTATACCACAGAGTTATAATTCTTACCCCTCAATGCCAATAACCAGCCACATCTCTGTGGTATCCCTTACTACTGTGTTTTCTGGATACACAGCTCACTCAAACTCATAGACTGTCAGCATGGAGGGCTATTTGTAACATTTCTTGTATTTCCAAAGACACCTATAGCATTGTGCCTTGTTACTAGGTGTTTAAAAAAAGAGTTGCTAAATAAACATTCCTTTGTTTTTGTTCAGGCCTTCACCCATCCTTCCTTTACATGACTTAGGGAGCAAGTCTTGATTAATCCAAACATTTGTAATTTTCTCTCACTTGTCCATGATTGGTTTAGAAAAGAGCATGGATCCAATCTTGGTCAGTAATACACCGGGACTTGCATGGGGGAGGCGGTTCTAAGATTTCCTTTCAGATAAAAAGAGATACATGCAAAAGGCAGCCTCTCTTCTTTCAGATAGCCTATAGATATCGTACAGATCATATAAAAACCTGGATTATCTATAGAGGTGATTACTATAAAGTTGTCAAATCTCATCGATTTGGACTTTATTAATTTGATATTTTCAATAAGGCAGTGACTAAAAAGAATTTTATAAACCAGTTCACAGTGTAAATAACATTTTAGAAGGCATAGTTAAACAGAGAGGTACTAAAGAAGATGATGAATAAATGGATGGATCAATGATATTATAGTTTGTTTATTCATTCATTTAACTAACAATTGATAAGCACCTTCAGCTGTGATTACAGAGCCCCATCCTTGAGGAATCATAGAGAATCACTAATACCAAATTGTGTCAAAATAACTTTTTAAAAATATGCTTTCTCTTGGAATGGTAGATAGAGTCAGTGCTAATTAGAGCATATCTTAATCTCATCAAGGCATTTGAAACATCTTTTAGAATATTTCTTTCAACATAAATTTTTGTACAAAATATTCTAAAATTCAGTCACTAATTAACAATAAGAATAACGATGATGAAGATTGGGCTTCTCAATATGTCAAAACTCATGAGATTCAAACCTACTTTCCAGAGATTTCATAATGTCCTATTCTAGTGTAACCAACTGTGAGGTCATTAAAGAAAGACTCTCTTAAGTATTAAGGAGTATTGATTATTCCTTGCTTTGGAATAATTGGATAATGTGACCTTGATTCATTCTTATTTCTTCAGGGACTAGAAGAGGACAAAAGAGGTAAAAATTTAGCTGATCGGTTTCAGACGAATCATCAGATTTGGTCCATATGTCAAAACAGTTCCCTTCCTCTTTCCAGAAATGCTCTTGGAATTGACTTTGGAACATTATGAAAAAGTTGAATTTCAGAAAGTCTGTACATCATTAGTGCCGGTGGATGCACAATAGAGTAATCGTTATATGAGTGCAGCCTATCACAGATTGACAATCTTTCTGAAAAATATCAAACAGAAGAAAATGGTGGTAGGTTCATCCATTGGAGAGCATTCCTAATGGGCAATGAGTTGTTCTCAAAAGGCTGGGGTCCATCAACTGGCATTGATTGGTTAGCAGTGATTTCTCCCAATGCTGCTCCATGATGCAAATAAACAGACACTACTTTTGTTCGAATTTCCTCCCATGCTCAAAAGTCACAAATGCCTTCTTGATGCACTGGCTCCTGGAATTATGCAGCTCTCACAGCTGAATTCCTTTCTGGAAAGCTGCCTCCTGGTAAGCATCAGTGGGTGAGCAAGCGGCTGTGTGGGTACAGAGTGGTGATATAGGGCTGTGACTGTGATTATACTTTTGGTCATCTCCATTCTAGATTGCATATTATAATCCAGATTGTATTGGGTATGTTGGAAATGGAGGGAAAGGCTTGTATACTTCTATTTAGGGAACAGTTATCAGAATTTACTATTTCCAAACTTCTATTGTTTTAGAATTGGAGAAAGAAAAGATGCAGAGAGAGCCTTCCTTTGCCTGGAAAATATTAAGATATTTAATTTTGGTTCAGCTGCTTCATCACCTTTTCCCTCTTGGTTTTCTTTTGCAAATCTTTCACCTCAATTGGAAGATAGGCATGTGTCCTTATCTTATGGTGATTGTCCCAGATGCAGATTCTAAAATGAAGATTTGTTTTTTAAGGGAATAGAAGAAGATGGGTGGTGGATAGGAAATGCAGAAAAGCCAAGTAGGGCTATGACTTTAGGCCAAATTTCAGAAATAGGTATTTGAACCTGATCTTTCAGAACTGTGGAGTATAAATTGCACCTCCACATTTACCCCAAATCCAAGCAACAGATTTGGGCTTTCCCTCTCCTTTGCTGGGAGATACAAACTTTTAGGTGCTTCTGCCTTTCAAGCTTACAGGCAAAGGGACAATTTTCTGAGAGAGTTCACAAATGTGAACCTAGAAACAAAATCACACAGAAGCCAGGGAAAGGGCATACCAAAATGGTAAAATGGATCTGAAGGGACCTGAGTGAGTAGAGCATGGCAGTGTTCCTTACACTCCTTGTCAGAGATGTTGTATCCTTTAGCTAAAGATCATTTAATAGGTTTCAACGTTTGTCTCAGGAACCTATCAGAGTACGGTTTTGTGAGAGTCACACTAGGACCCACACTCAGTACAATCTGTACTTAGAAACTGATCTGGCTGAAATATTTTAAGGAATCATCGAAACATTATTGGCATTTGGTTTCATCCCTTTCTCTGTATCCCTAATCCACCAAAGTCAGGTTTCTCTACTTGCTTTAGCTCCACTAATTCTTTCAATTCATAAACACATACTCCTTCAAAAAGGTTTCCTTGATCCACTGAGGAGGTAGCACTGCAGCTTGAACACCTACCATCTAATAGGCACTCAGAATCGGCCTGGAGCTCTGCATTTTTATAGACCCTTTAACTTCCCAAATAGGCTGTAAAATCCTTGAAGGCAAAATTCTGTTATTGCCTTTGCTCAAGGAGCACACTATACTTTTTTTTTTTACCTCAGACAATTTTTAGAAGGATATAAAGGTATTTGGGGCAAAAAGAGTAAAAGAACTATATAGTATAAGTTAACATGCTTAGTAACTACTCAATAATAATATCATTCATCTATTTAAAGTGGCTGCTTCTCTCTCCAAAGGAAAAAAAAAAACTCAATCAAGTCGTTCATCGAATTGCTATATAGTTTTTATGCATTATACTTTTTCATTCCCTCGTTTCAGCTCAGAAAATATGAAAATATATTTCTGTGGAATGAAGAGGGGGATATACTAAGTTTATTTTATAAGGACTAGTGTAAGGTTATCTAAAATCTAAAATATTTCCCTTCTAGGTCACAAAAGTATGGTCTCCTGCAAATAATCTCCTGCAAATAAACAAGAACCTGAAGATGCTTACTAAGTCAACCCTTATATTTTAAAGATCAGAAAAAGGGAAAAGACTTGAAGAAGTACATATTTGACAATTCTGATGCTTGGAAAATCAAGTCAACAAGTAAAGCTGCTATCAAAGAATGTGAACAAGGTCATTTAAAATTTAATCACATTTAATTCTTCAGCTCTTTTTCTATTCACTCACTCTCAACAATTAATGAGCACCTAATATGTGCAAAATGCTGTGCTAGGTGCTGAACCGAAGATCAGGTTGGTTCTTACTGAAAGTCTGAATCATTTGTGGATCTGAGTTATTACTAAAATTATACAGCAGTGAAGCACATTATATCAAAATAACACCAAACTGAACAAAGCCATCTTTTAAAGACTACCTTTTAATATTAGGTTGACCAGCTCTTACTATTTGTCCATCTGCTCAGCTTTAAAAAGATTCTTCTCATTGCTGATAAGGTCAGTCACCCCGATGATCGCTCAGTGTTCCCTTCACAGTGCATAAAAGACATCTTTGTTTTCCTTAGCATGAACTCAGAGGCAAGCCCAGGGAACAGTGAAACACCCAGGATGAAAATGAGGTGTCTTGGTGACAGCATACTCCTTCTTCGGCCCCCATTATCGAGATCAACATGACTGAGTCACTAGCAGATGAAACCAATGATTGTTTTACTCTGCCTACCCAGAGTCACTGAGTCAGTGGGTAAACTGGGACCAGAAACCAGCCTTGTCCTACTGAGGCTGAGTGTTTCTACTATATTTATCCAGGGTCTTATGATTCTTAGTGCTTTTCTCTCTGCCCTCTAATTTGCACTGTGCCCGCTGTAATATCTAAACGGGAAGTTGCCAGCTAAAATGGTCATTATCCGAGAAATCTATTTAAACATGTTTATAAGGTCAAATGAAGTGGGTGGTGGATAAGCTAGACAGAAAACAACAAAAGCTTTGGTTCAGCATAGCCAGTGAGACTAAAGCAAAAGAGAGGAGTGTTTTAACGTTGAGCGGGCACGTGGTGGGAAAGGCAATCTATCTAAAATTATATCTAAATGTGGGGATAAGTAGCCAAAATATTCAACCAACCAAATAGTTTCTATTTAAAAAGTTGAATAATGGTTTGACTTATTTTAACTCATTGGATTGAGAGTTTGAGGCAGCATGTCAATAGGGCTCCAAATCTAAACCTTGGAATGAATTTTTATATCCATAGTACATTCGAATGAGAGGGAAGAGTTGGAGTAATAAAAAAGGATACCCAGAATCGACCAAAAATGATAGACTTAACAATAGGTCACAGTGAGTGCTATAGAACCAGAGAGAAATAAGGAAATTGGAGGAACATCTAATGTCTCTCAGAGCTGAATCTGGACTTCCTGTACATTCAAGAGCGAAGAACAGCTTTCAGCGCCAGAAAAACCCACATCTCACAGTTCTGAGCCCACCATGACCACCACCTCTGCTCAACTGACCTTGAACATCTAAGGGCAGAAAGGTGGGGGAGGGGCAGGGAAAGAAACTGTTTTCTTGTTCCTGTTTCTAAGAAACATGGATATAAGTTGGGAGGCTTCAGGTGGCAAAGAGGATTGAAGCATCTGAGAATGCTTCCCACACGTTGTGCAGGAGCTTGCAAACCAGTGCATAAAGACAGAATTCGGCAATTAAATAGATTTTATGCAACCGAAACCGAAAAAAATGCAGTATGGTTACCATTGGAAAATCTGATACACATGTGCATGGAATAATTAAGTCACAGAGAAGATTTAGTATTTCTTTTTAACTATGAATAAAATTAATTTAATGAACTCCTTTTCATGCTAAATTCACTTAGAAATATTTCTTCCTGGATCTTGATGTGTTATGGTTTGGGTTAGAACTGCATATTATTTGTCCTATATCCCTTCTCTTAAACCACAAAATTAAGCTTTTTTTGTCCCTTTCTTTCTGGTCCCCACTCTCTTTGCATTGTTAATGATTCCAGAAGTGACTTATACAGGTCATTGCTATAAGAAAAGGAGAGAAGAGTGAAGAATATTGGGAAAGAATCTAGGGAAAATTGGAGCAAGTAGAAATAAGGGAGAGATTTCCGAATGATTGGGGGTGGGGTGGGCATGGGATAGAGAGATGAAAATAGCTTTGATATTGAAGCAATAGATCTTCCTAGAACTGTGCTGATCAATACAGGAGCCACTAGCACGTGTAGCTATTGAGCACCTGAAACAATGCTCGTCTGAACTGCAATGTGCTGTAAGTACAAAATATAAACCAGAGTTTGAAGATTTCATACAACAAAAAAAAGACTTCTAAGTATTTAATTAATATTGTTTAACAGTAATTACATTTTTAAATAAAAATATTTTGGATATATAGGGTTAAATAAAACACATTAAAATTAATTTCTTCTGTGCCTTTTTACTTTTTTAATGTGGCTACTAGAAAGATTAAAATTGCATATGTAGCTCATGTTATATTTCTGTTACACAGTGCTGTTCTCCATCTTCATGAGAAGTAGTAGAGTAGCATTCCACTCCCTCCAGCCGTCTCTACCACAACAATCCTCATTCAGCTCCAAATTCAAGTCCTGACATAATTACAAATCCTTCAACAGCAATGATAATTCCTGCAGTTCTTTTTGGAGGCAAGTGGCATATTTAGCAGCTGTTAGTCGTTGGGATGCAGGCCCATGGGCCCATGGCTGCCATGCAGGTGCGATAGGGAAAGATGGTCCTCAGCCCCTGCCCTAGGGAGTATGTAAGGGTGGTGGGGTTCCTAGACTTTCTCAGTCCTGCCTACTTCTGACTAGCCCACTCCAGCCCCAGGTCCCCTGGGGCATGAAAGGAGTTTTTTGTCTTCCTCACAGACCCTTTGTCATAGTATTCTCTCCCCTTGGTACCTTTCCAAGAATTTACCTTTTTTTTCTCCAGTGATAAGTACTTTCAGAGTAACTGTGAGTAATCCATAAAAATCTTTCATAACTCAAAGGAAACATAAGCCTGGCCTAGAGTACATTCAGGGTGCTAGGAACCTTTTGGTGATTTTGGAGCACAATCAGAATAATAAAAGGCCCCAGGAGAAAAAGAAAAGGAGGAAGAAAGAGGAAAGTGATAGAACTGGTAGAGCAGGTACAATCAATGACTTCCAGAAGGAAGGAGGCAATTATCAGTCAATCATTTGGATTTATTTGTGTGTCCTCTCTCTGTAAAGTCACCATATGTCATGGACAGCAGAGGACAACATCACTGGTGGTGTTGCTATCAGAAGTTCAGCCCACATGTTTTCAGGATTCTCAGGGCCAGAGCAGATCCTAAGTTGATTTTGAATGTAGATATGAAAATTGGAGTGGAAATTCTACACCAGTACTGGAGACATAGCACAAATTATATGCTTCACCCAGGACAGGAGAGTAGCATCAGGTGCATCTGGATAAACTACTCATCAGGCAGGAAGCTCATCTTTGCACTGAGCACTTTCCACACATATGTAACTTCCCATGCTCAGAGGACTGTAGCAGGGGTGAGGTAAGATACCACACACATGAGTAGAGCACTGTCCCTGGCATGTAACAGGTAAGTGTTCAGTAACTACTGACCTTATTGGTGCTCATGAAAATGCCTAGGTATTGAATGAATGCATACTCTTGAGCTCATCCATTTTCTTATTCTATTCCCTATGCCCTCTAGGAGCCCAGAGCAACCCAATCTCTCCTCTGGATCACTCTCCACTGCTCTGAGTATCCGTATCCATGCAAACAACTCCCTTCATCATCTTCCAGTCTCAACTCTCACCACTCCAGCCACCTCACCCACTCCTTCTTTTGGCTTCACAAGAGCTCCCAGCATAAGCCAAGCCACCCTCTCTCATGGCATACATCACATGGTTTTGTAATTGCCCTGTTAACTGGTCTGTCTCTGCCCATTTATTCATCTTAGCATCTCCAGTGTCAACTGTAATCATTTCCTAATAGTCCTGAAAGATGCGTTCTGAGATTGTCACAAATCTCTAGATTTTTAAATATTTTTTCTTTATTTTTTTTTTTACTATCTAATCTAATGCTTTTAGGTTCAATGTCAGTCATTAATTTTATTTAGACAGCTTTATTTCAAACACCAGCTCCATTATCTACTAATTGAGACCTTGGGCAAATCATTTCATCTCCTCTGTGCTTCAGTTTCCTTATCTGTTCCATGGGAAAACATAGTGCCTATCTCAACAAATACTTGTTGGGTGCTAGCCTGATGTCAGGCTCTGTGCCAGGAAGTGAGGTGACAACAATGGAGGGAAAACAGATAATGCCTGCCCTCCTAGTGCTTGCATTATCCTAGCAGATTTCCTCAGCTCTTCTTCAGAGATTTGGATTTCGAATGTGTCCTTGGCGTCCAGGAATTTGTGTTTTTAACAAACACCCCAAGTGTTTTGATATAGGTCATCGCTGAAACACATTCAGAAAAACACTGAAACTAATCCATTCTCCTGCATATGTATGATTTAAATTCCTGCTTCGGTTCAATCATAAATCTTTATATATCCTGAACCTTTGAGAAGAGCCAAAACTTGGAACACCATGAGACTCATGGCACATGGTGGAGGGATGGGAGCTCATTTGTCGGAAGGGGTTGAACATGTGCGGATGTGGAAGGATGAGGCGCAGGAAAGGCAGGGAAGTCTCTCCAGGTATTAATGATTCCCATGTGGCTCTTTAGGAACTGAGCGAGGACCACAAAAATGGTGAAGTTATGTTTGCAACTGTCTGCCAACTGTGCTCTTCTGTATTTTCCCAAAAAGACTAACTTGGAAAGAAAAATACTTTGGAGTTTATTTGTTTCTAGCATTATTGACTTCAAAAAGTAGGTGGTTGAAAATAGAAATAGATTCAAGCAAGTGTTAGATACAATTGGGGTGGTACACCCACAGTGAGGTGTTATTTCCAGGGACGTTCTAGGACACGCTCTTCACCTGCACTTTGAAGTAATTTTGGAGCAGTCCCTTTTCCTCACAAACCTTCATTTTGTTGGGAGGTGCAGTGTGTCCGGCTAACAATCCACACTTCCCGGAGTACTGACCCACAAGGTGTGAGCAGAAGTCTTGTGGGTGGGGCTTAAAGGAGGACAGACCTAGCAAGTCTGCTACGCTTTAATTCTTTGTTCCTCTCAGGTCTTCCCAGATACCTTGGCCTTGGTACCTTTAAGCTATTTTGCCAAAACCATGAATCACTACCTTCTGGACTTTTTGAAAAGTGAAGTAAATCAAATTCCTCACAAAACAAAAGCCACAGTTTGGGGAGTGGGTGTTGCTACTTGTAGCTGAACTCATTTTTTGATACAGACATCAGGAAATAAACATATTTGGTGCCATGACTGGTGATAAATATGGACCTCTATCCCTAAAAAGGTATTGAACCAAGTGAGAATTTGACTCTGCATGTTAGAGACAAACTGTCTTTGTGATTTTCCTTCATCTCTTTAACTCATTACTCCTTCATTATTTTGATTATTATTTAAATTAAATTTTATTTAACAAAATCATGTTGCTAATAAAAGTCATGCAATAATTTCTTACATAAATCGACACCAAAAAAAAAAAAAAACCTTCAAAGGGCTCACAGCTTTAGAAATTACATAATACCTGTTCTTATAAAATCAGACTAGGAAATATTCCACTGTTAATTGGGGGCTCAAAATGAGCAGCTGCAGTGGAATATATCAGGATCTATTTATTTCTTGTCATATTAACTTTCGGAAAGCTTCTAGGCCAAAAGGCTGTGTAGCTAATGCGAGAATAACTGGAGACCACCATTTATCCCATCAAATGACTGAATTCTACCAGTCTGAAGATCAGCTGAGGTTAATGAACCCCACCTGTGTTTATAAGGACCCCTGAAAATCAGCCTCAGGTGGGGGTCATTCAGTAAAAAGATATCTAGTAAAGATCAACTTTTTTCCTCCTTCTGGGGAGTTGAGATGATGTTTACAAATAATTTCAAGGTAATTCTTGAAACAATGTCTTACAGTTTAGAGAGGCATTCAATTCATTTCCCTAGACACTGAACAGGATTTGATTCCAGGTCTAACTATAAAATAAAGAAAATAATTTTAACCTTACATTTAGGTATTTACAGAGCAACTCTGTAATAGAAATGAATAAATCCTAAATTTTTCCATTGTAGGTACTTAAACCGCTAGTTGTTTCTATAAACTATATCTTCAAAGGCCCAACACCATTTTTCCTCTCTTAATTGCTATTATAAGACAATAAATCTCTTTATGGAAATAATACAAATAACCACTGTATGGCATATGTAGGCCATGTGTTCTAGAAAATCTGTAAAAATGTTTCATTTGTGTCCTGATGGAAGGCATAACAATCTTCCAAGAACGTTAGTCATTAATTTTGGAAATGTAAAATTAATATCAAAATAGGGCTTAGTGAATATCTGTCAAAGAAAGATTCATTCATTCAACAAATGTTTCGTGAGGCTTGACTACGCTGCAATTTAAGAACTGTGCCTTTCATGGCTAAAGTGGCATTTGTATGTAATAATGTAAATGATATCATATGACATTTAAAAAATGTGTTTTAGTTTAAGATTTTCTAAAACAAAATGCTCGAGAAAAATTATTTTAGGGATCAAGAAGGATATTTTATAAGAAAAGATAACCATCCAGTCTGTTCTCATGGATCAACTTCCCTGAGATTTCAGTTAAGGCTTGTTAAAGTGAAAGTAACATAAACCTGCTAAAACTAGCCTAAGTAAATTTGCACATCTTAGGACAGGAAGTGTAGCTGGACCTTACTAGGATTTAGACCAGAAACTGTAAAACGGTCAGAACCAAGTCAGTTTCCCCATCTCTCATGTGGTGTCTTGCTTCTGCTTTTGTCTCCATATCTGCTTCATTCTATTTTTCTCTTTCTGCAGACTAGCCTTCTCTGCTTCTGCCTGAGACCCCACTTCACATCGTAAGCTGGCTCGAAAGTTCAGCTGAATCTGGCCAGCACCTTAGAATCTTAATTCCAGGTTCTGGGAAAAGAAGATTTGATTTGATTGATCTTGGGTTGAGTGTCCCTGACTGATTCAATCAGCTTTGAGAATGAAGGAGAGGTTACAGGATTAGGATACACCACAGGAACCCACCCTGTGAGTGGTGGCAGGAGGGGTTCTCAGAGATGGAGAACGTGGACTGGGCAGACACCTCCAATTTTTTCTTCATTTGAACTGAATAGAAAACGTTTTCAGTTGTGGGTTTTAGCATAATGATAACAGTCTAATTCTAAACCTCATTCAGCTTTGCAGAAAAGCTACCAGAAATAAGTGTATTTATCTTTCTTAGCTGGAAGCAAAGTTGCAATTTATTTTTCCCGGATCCTCTGAAGCAAACTAGTTTTACTAAGCATGACAGAACCATATTACCTTTTTATTTTTTAAAGGTGTAATAAGAGGTGTGCTTTCTACCTGAGAGTTTCTTTATGTATTTCTATCGTTCTTCAACCTGATTCCTCTCCTAAGACACAATACTCCACATAGTTATGAGTAGATCTAATTTTCATGATTGCGCTGGCTTGGAAATCTGTCACTGCTACCATAACGTTATACAATCCTTGGAAAACATTCCTTCGCTTCACATTTAGAAAGTCTAAGTTGTTCCATCCTGCCATAGTCAGATCAAGAGTTTATATCTATTTCAGATTTGCCAGTATTGTTTTCAGGAGCTGACTCTTTGCCTTGTCTCAAACCTCCTGTGGTTGCTTCACAGTAGCTCTTACCTGGAGACATGGCAGCAGGGTTTCACTTTAAGCCTTCTTCTTCCTATTAAGGAAATCATGTCAAAGCTTTTCCCTCACTGCTTCAATTCTCACAAACTAATCTCAGTGAAAAATTACACAGCTGATGAATATTTAAAAGATGTGGAAACACGGTTTATTAAATACAGCTTCCCTCCTAAACACAAGAAACTGAATTAGCATTTCTGTTCTCATCATACAATATTTGTTGGATGAGCACAATAGGTGACCACTCAGATGATGGGACCCCACTGAGGGTCTCAGACTTTCTAGTAGAGATAACAACTTTCTCTGAATAAAATTAATTTGAGTTTGCATGCTTTTGTTAAAAATACGATTTACCCAGCTCTTCTAAATTTTTTTCAAAACACGTCTACAGATGGTCTTACTTTGTCCTTATAACAGTTCTATGAATGAAGCAATAATAATAGTGAAGGAAAAATATTATTCATCCAATTTTAAAGATGAAACCAACCACAAAGACATGAATAACCAAATTTGTGACTTTACTCACAGCCTTTCAAAGGAGCTTTACCCTGATCTGTAGAATAAGAAGGTGAACCAAGGGTTCCCCAAAGTCTCGTCCAGTAGCACTATTTAATTTTTAATTAGTATTTTCCCAACAGAAAGAACAGTTTAGTGATAGGGCTGAGGTTTAGAATTCAGACTTGTTCTTTGATGACAAGTAGGGGAATTTCATGAGCTTGAACAAAAATAGAATGTTACAACTCCAAAGAGTTTGAAGCTGCTGAAGTAGAGCTTCCATCTCTAAGATCATGACAATACCCAGAGTGAATTATAGAACAGTGTAAATAATTCTAAGGGTGAAGCTCAACTTTCATTGGCAGAGTCTTAGCAACAAGTGGAATATTTGAAGCAGAACAAAAAAAAAAGTTTATCTTTCAAGTTGTAAAATGGTCATGTTGAAAAATTCCATCCATTTTCCAGCTAAATGGCCTAAATAAAGTTACAAATGCAGGTGGACCCAGAGCCATTTTTCAAAATGGAAAGGTTTTTATACAAGTAACATAGTTTTCACAAAGATCTTCTTTGGATCATGGCTTGTTGCCTGGGCCAGATTTAGCTAATAGGTCAGAGGCAAAACACTCTAAGCCCAGCATGGGACTGCTAAAATTCCACCCTTAAGTGTGTGCTTGAGCTGCAGTGAGTGCTTGTCCACCAGGGTAGAGGGGTCCAAACACTCAGGGACACTGAGCCTCAGTTCAGGAAGTCTGTCACCAGATAACTTGCTTTCCTAGACCAGCTGTGAACTTGACATTGGTTGGCAGAATCTTTAACTATCATGAAATAAAAACCCTGGACCAAGCTACACAGTTCTACCTCAACCAATATTTCCAACTTGGAGGGTCTGCCCTTGTGATTTTTTATTATGGGCTTACAATTGAAATGACTACTTTTTTTTCTGTCCAGGGTGTCATTTCTTTCTTTTTTTTTTTTAAAGCAGCCGAATTGAGATATAATTTGCACATCATAAAATTCAACCATGTAAAGTGTTACAATGTTTTTTAGTATGTTCAGAGTTTTGCAACCATTGCCATAATCTAATGTTTGAACATTTTCATCATCCCCCAAAGAAACCTCATACCCAGTAACAATCAATCACTCTCCAGCCCCTCCAATCCCAGCCCTAAGCAACCATTAATTTCTCTATGTACCTCTCTGTGCAGAGCTGCCTATTCATTGTGTGGTCTTATATGACTGGCTTCTTTAAATAGCATCATGTTTTTAGGGTTCATACATATTGTAGCATGTATCAGTACTTCATTCCTTCTTGTTGTTGAATGATATTCCATGGTATATCACATTTGTTTATCCATTCATCACTTAATGGCCATTTAGGTTGTTTCCACCTTTGAGCCATTTTAGATAACACTACTATGAACATTCACATACAAGACTTTGTGTGAACATATCTTTTCTTTTACCTTGGGTAGATAACTAGAATTGAATTGCTCCACTATGTGAAAATTCTATGATTAACATTTTGAGGACCTGTCAGAGTGTTTTCCATAGAACATTCTGTATTCCCGCTGGCAATGTATGAGGGTTCTGATTTCTCCACATCCCTGCTGACACTTGTCCTTGTCTATGTTGTCCATGGTGTCTTAATACAAATGGCGTGCCTTTCCCAGTTGACTCTTCATTGGAGTTTTGGTGACTATGGATGATGATGGTCCATCTCTTTGATGGATTCTCTTTGGGGACTCTCAAAATGCCTGTTTTGTACACCCCAGTCAAACCACCCCACACATACCTGGAGAAAAGATTCTCTATTGTTTTTGCATGATGTGATAACATTTAATTTCACTGATATAGCTAGCCATTTAATAACTCCTTGGTCTTCTTCTCTTTAGGATCTCTCAATTCAGAGATCCAAACACAGAGAAGAGAGGAGATCATTCAGCCAAAGGGAGAGTTTCAGACTTCTCTAAAATTGCAGTCAACTCAGAAACTCACAATGCAATCACTGCTTATTATTTTAACAATACTGTTTTTTTAAAAAAAAAAAAATAAGGATAGAATTCGAAGCCTGTATAACATTGTTTCTCAAAATGATGAATGACATGCATCAGAATCACATGGGAGGGGAGTGGCTTGCTAATTATCAAATGCCCTGCTCCACTTCAAAACTACCATATTGTAATCTCTAGAAATGGATAAAAGAATATGCATTTCTAAGAAGGGAAGAGGTGAAGTCTGGTGTGGCCTAACATTTAAGAATTCCAATTAAGATGGGAGTATGTGTCTGAGCCTGGCCATCATCTGGAGCTCGGGGTCATATGCCTCAGAGGCTGTCTGTATTTATATCTCAACTAGGGTAGTAAGGAGGCTAAATGGGGAAATTCAGCCAAGCAAGTAAGATGCAGTACTCTGGCAGAGCACAGGCAGCATCACTCTTACTAAGGAGGATCACAGAGGCAAGGCCCCTTAACTTACCTGAGACGGGTCGGGGTGCACACACTATACCTAGTTTAAGGTTTGAGACTATTGTGTTCATCACATTGAGCCAAGCTCCTTCAGGAGGACTTGAGTTGTGACTCTCTCGGTGAGCAGAAGTGAACAATCCAGCGCATGAGACTCGGGACCTGGGTGGAGAGGCCGAGATGATCTGAGAGGCTGGGTTGGAAAGAACCATAGGGTGGTCCTGCTCACTCAGCTCTTCGGGTAGGGCAGCACACATAAGCTCTGGCATGGCAAACCCCAAGGAGCAGTATCTGGGTGTCTCTCAGGGATTTATCTCCTCATCCCCAAAGAGAGGAGATTTCAAGAGTTGCAACAGCAGTGACAGAAGAGTTACACCCAGTAGGCAGTAGCCATTGCTCCAAAGTATACTTCCTCACTGATGGCAGGCACAGTGATAATTAGGTAGCTACTCCTAGTAGACTGACCTCTGGGAAGGGCCGTGGTGGTCGGCAGAAGGCAACTGGGCAGCTGTTTCCAGGAGAAAATGTTCTCCCGAAGCCCACATCCCCCAATGGCAAGAAAACAGCTGGTGGAGAAGGATCTGGATAAGGAACACACCTCCTTCCTCTGAACTCTGCAGAGGAGACAAAAGTCTCATCCCAGCAGCTGCAGACAAGTGTAGGTTCTGGGTCCAAAGTGTTGATTCAAAGAAGGAGGAGCCAATGAGGTGAATCTAAGCAATAATGTCACAGGGGGACCCTGATGGGGCTCAGAGGTCAAGTCCTCAAAAAGTGGATGTGGGATACTAAGTGGACAGTCAGGGTTCAGAAGGCAGACGAAGCCTGGATTGAAACAAATGAAGCCAATAGCAGGTGACAACTGTGAACCCTGTGGAGGTGGGGGTGCTTTTATCCACTGGCAGGGGAGGGCACAGGGCCACTGGCAGGGGGAAAGCACAGACAGGTCCGGAGCTTGTGCTCCCCGTGACTGCTGGGCTGGCCCCCGGAAAGGGTGCACTTGGGAGGAGAGATGTGAGGACTGAGTCCCTCCCGGGCCTGGCATCTTCCACCCAAGGAGTGAGCCTGAACCTTTCTGGTTCCAAAAAAAACCACCTGAGGGACAGAAAAGACGTTCTCAAACTAATGGCTGGGGTTTCAGTAGAAACCAAGGGTTGTGCTACTGACTGTTTGTCTTTTGAATTCCCCACTAGGGTCACGCGTATAAACCTAGTGAGTTTATTATTTGGAAGATTCCTGAACACTCTCAGTCTACGTTGCATGTGTGTGCATGTGTACATGCATGCACACGCGCGCGTGCACGCGCACACACGTGCACACACACACACACACACACACACACACACACACACCTATAAGCACAATCAGATACCACAGACCACACAGATTACAAATACTGCTCTAGAAAATCTAGACAAGTTGATGCTGATCCATCTGATCTGTCCTTGAAAACAGATTCTTTTTTCAGCCAGAAGACAAAGGGAGGAAGGCTGGTGAGGGCTGGGACACCAAAACTCTGTGGGCTGGAAACCTGAGAGGCTTGGTTCCCTTACCAAACATGAAGAATTTCCTGGTCAGAGCCGGCCCTAAAATGACAGAAGTGCCCTGGAGCTCCTGGCATTTTGGTATTTCCAGCAATTAGTGGTGTTGAAAAATCCTTGAGGGGAAAGAGAACCCAGGCAGTGATTTCACAAAGGGAGAACAAACAAACAAATCTTTTCGTTGGGGTGGGAAGGTGAGCCAGATTTCTACTTCAATTTTAAGAGAAACACAATTCTGCATTTTATCTGCTCAGACTGGCTCTTGGGCACTTGGGAGTGTGATGAGAAGACCATTGTTCCTCAGGTCAGGCTATGGATCCAATTTTTATTCTCTGTAAATTATGCCATTTCAAGTTTTCACACAGACTTAAAACCATTATTTGGGAATCTTAATGTAAACAGAGGCTTTCAACGTGGCCTCCTGGTGCTGCCTAGAAGGCTGAGTGGGGACACACTTGAGTGGTGACCGAGTGCTGATAACCGGAGAGGGGTGAATTTATGAAGTGAGCAGCTCATCAAAAACACAGGTCACTCAGAATTCATCGAAGCAGGTGCGAAATGACCAGGTTTCAACAGCTGAGGTAGGATGATACTTTGTAATAAGAGAAGCCCCATTCCTGGGACAGGGTCGAGTGAGACCAAGACTAACCAGGGCATGCTGTGATCGAGGCCAGCACTCCGGAGCTGAACCCACGCAGAGATGACAAGCCAGGGGCTCAATGAGGAATGCAGGGCGGCCAGGTGGGAGCTGACCACAGACCCCAACAGCCCCCTGGGCTGAGAGAGCGCCTAGCTCAGCAGCAGGAGGCAATGCGAGTACAATATGGTGCACGCTGCAAGCTTGTACTTTTCCAGTAAAAATATTTTTAAAACAGTTTTAAATATTTTGCAAACCAAAAATATCATCAGCCATGGGGGTGACTTTACTAATGCTTTTCTGCTTCTTTCTGGCAAAGGTTGAGTCGATAATGAGCCTGTTCTTTGTCTTCCAGTGTAAATGTTCAGTCTCCTTAAAAGTTAATTCAGAATGAAATGCAAACTTCTCATTTTTTTTTTTCTTTTAAAAGCATGCCAACCCAACGAAGTGGGTGAATTTTATTGACAGCACTTTTTGGAGTTGAGTAAACCACCCTAAAGAAAAAAAAAAGAGCACCGTCGTGGGTCACAAAGCAGAAGGGCGCAGGGCCTAGAGAGTGGAGAGCAGAGCAGCCTTTCCTCATGCCCGACAGCACGGGGAAGCTTTGAGACCTTTGAGAGGGCTTGCACGCACCACCACAGCCTCCATGTGGCAGGAAGTCCCCTTCACAGCTACACTCCAGAGGCACCACACAACTGAAGGAAGACAAAAAAAAAAAAAATGGATCCGCAAGCTGAGTGAAAGCCACCACCAGCCTGTGATTGAGCTGGTTTGCTTTGTGTTTTTAATAAAAATGAAATAGTGTGAAATGCTATGGAGGAAATACAACATTCCGAGTGAACTCACCCTGGCTGATGTTTCCATTCGAAGCAGTGGGAAACTAAACATTGTTTTACTCTTCCTGCTTTTCTTTTATAATCTTTGACACCCCTTTTAAGAGGTCAGGGTTTCAGGCAAGACCAGCTACGTAACTTGCAGGGCCCAGTGAAAGATGAAAAAACAGGGCTCTGTTCAAATATTAGTAAGACTTTCAACATGGCGACAATAGCATATCAGCCAAGTAAGGATACTTCAGAGCTTGGTTCTGGGGCCTCAGAGATTGCTTTACCCTTCATATGCTTCAGGTACAAAGCCTAGGGCCAGTCAGGCCTCCGTTTCTTCATTGGACAAGGCAGTGCTACTTGAGGTAACTCTTCAAGCTCTGCTATCTTGCTGGAGCTGTCACCCCTTCCTCTGTTTCAGGCCAGTTGTGGAAACAGTGAGGTTTCAGCCACAAAACTGAGATGGCAGGGCAGCTGACTGACCACAGCCATAGAAAACACTGGGATTTCTATTTCATTTCCCCAAAATAATATATAGTGGAATTTTTCTTTCTGATCATAAAAAAAAAAATCATCAGTAATCCAACCACCCAGATGTAACTACTGGTCACATATTATTATGTTTCCTAATTTTTGCTTTGTATGTTTTTCGCGTGTCTGTGTGTAGGTATGTGTGTGTGTGTAAATTTTATAAAGCTAGGATTATACTCAAATATTATTTTATAACCTTTTTAAACTTATTTTACTCCCCTTGTCAGTGAATATTCTTTAAAGACATCATTTTTAGAGGTTGTACAGTAGTTATATATGGATATAGAGAGGTTATATATTTATAACACAAGGTATTTAACACACATTATCTATATATCTATTATAGCCTAACACATACACATATATGTGTATACACACAACAAAATATATTCAAGGTGGATCATATAAATTTGGTCATTATTCACAAGAACAAAACAATCTATGTGGGGCCACAATGGTCAGGCTGAAAAGAAAATTCCCTCTGCTCACTTCGCAGAGTGAGAATGAGGAGTCAACTTCATTTTTTCAGACATAAATTAAAAATAAAATCAGGGCATCCCTAGCCTCTGAAACAGTTTTATCTCCGCACACTTGGCATAGTGTACCACATAATTACTTTGCTGCATGTAATTCTGCCGGGGAATGGCATTTCTTGATACTCCCAAGTGATGATTCCTTTGGAATTGACAAATGTTCCCGAGCACATACCCAGCGATATTCCTGCTCATCAAACTGGAGCATTTCCTCCCGCAGACACGCAGGCGGGGGCGACAAAAAGCCTCCAGATTAAAAAGAATAACACTAATAATACAGCAAAATCATTCTAAGCATGAAAACATGTTTCAGAAGTGGCTTTCATTTCAATATTCTTTCAACAGTTCAGTCAACTTCTCGTAAAATTAATAGTAAATACTTTTTTTTAAAGGGGTGGGTGTGTGCTGGTATTTTTGTGTGATTTGTTTTGTTACTGAAATATGCTGCCCTGGAAAATACTCTGCTATAAATGCCATTCTTCATAAACATGAGCGGGGCGGCTAATACACGGCTTTGCAGCTCTCTTTGAACTGCATTTTTTCTGCTTTCTACTGCTTTCTCCCCTCAGAGCCTGAGTCTGGGAATAAGAACGGGAGCTGCAAAGGTCACAAAGATCCCGTGGAAACAGAATCTCTCCTCGGAGGCAGAGCTGGCTAACGCTGATCAGCAGTCACCTTGTGCCAGGCACTGTGCTAGGCGGTCATGCATCTCCTCCCGTTAACCTTCCAGCAGCCCTCTGAGGTATAACTAGTCCAATTTTTCTAGTCCAATTTTTAGAGCAGAAAACTGAGGCAAATCAGCCAAGTGTCTTGACTAAAGTCATGCCACTGTTAGGTAGCAAAACTGAGATGGGAATCACATCTTATTCTTTAAGCAAGATTGCTTGTCCAAGTAAACTGCCCCTAACTCTTTGGAAAGACAAGAACAGAGACCTGCTTGGTTCTGTTTCTCTGCAGTATTCTCAGAGCGGTTCTGGTGAAAGGTGGTATATGGCAGCTTACAGAATGATTTTTTCCAAAGTTCCCACATTTGACAGCATCCACTAATAAATGACCAGCTCCTTGTCATGTATATTCCCTTAAAGATGATAACCTGGGCTAAACAACCAAGAGGAATGAGCCAAATTTTCTTGGTGATCTTAATGATGACCTTTATGTTTGGACTTTCCCTAAGAGTTGAAAGAAGAAAAAATGTATTTATGTGTTTCTGCACACACATGTGCCCACAATGGACATGATGCCATCAAGACTAGAAGCTGGGCAAATGAAGGAGCAAAGGCCTCAAAGTCCACCCCGGAACACGATAAACCTGAAGTCCCTCCCACCCCAACTGACTTATTTCCATAGGCTTCCCTGAAACCCAAGGTGAATCACATGAAAATTTAAATCGAGAAGCTCTGCTTGAAACTCCAGAGGTGGGAATGTCAACCCTGATTACACATCAGGATTACCTGGGAAAATCTTTAACTGAACTAAGAGATGGGCCCACCATTAGATTTTGATTTAATTTGTCTAGGGCATGGCCTAGGCAAGGATATGTCTTAAAAATCTCTCCAGGTAAGTTTATCAGACTTGGCAAATAAAATTAGAGAATACCCCGTTAAATTTGAATTTTTGATTTAAATTTTTTTTTTTTTACTATAAGTATAGCCTGTACAATATTTGGGACATACTTTAAGAAATTATTATTTATCTGAAATTTAAATCTAACTAGACAGCCTGTATTTTATCTGGTAACTCAATTCCAGGTAATGCTAATGTTCATCTAGAGTTGAAGACCTCCACTATAAGGAAAGCCTATGGTTATGCAAATACTCGTCTTGGAATTTCCTAAATGGTCTTGATTTTAAATATTCTCTCCCATGGTGTCATAAATCACAGTTTTCAAAGGAAAGCCTTTCTCATTGTGACTGTGAGCAACCATTAGGCCTGTGCAAGTCTAGTAATACCAGTGGATGGAAAAATAAGAGTTGCCAGGTGACCTATATATACAGGCTAAATCCTGTATTTAATGACTTTTTTTTCCTGTGTCATATATTGACTTTGTTAGGACTCTTTAAATGTTTTATGTCCAGCTATTTTTTAAAAAATAAATTACCTAAATTTGGCACCCAAAGCTATTTTTTTAATTTAATTGGGTGTTCTATGTTTTTATTTGTGAAGTCCAGCAACTCTAAGGAGAAACCACTCAGATAAAACCCTGGGGAATTTATCCTGAGAAATTTGTCCTCCCAGATTTAGTAATTGTCTCAACCTCTGTTAAAGTTTTTCACTTCAGACCTTTAAACTTTAGCAAGTCAAGTCTGCTGGAAAAATATGGCTACTTTACTAGCCAAAAATTTCAGTTCATTCTTTGCTGTTCCTGTTATTTAAATTGAATTTAATAGTTTGGCACTTTTCTCACTCATATATCACATGAGATAAATTAGTATTGACAGACATTTGTTGCTAATAAAATGATTCTAAACTTCTTGGTATTTTTCTTCTTGCATTATTTTGAAAAGAATAAAATTAAGACAAGCAGTGGCTATAAAAACAGTGAGCCAGGACCCACAGATAAGCCAGGATGCACATGAAACAACTATTCACGAACTGTTGGCTCCCACATGGATCCCAGAGTTGTAGATGCTACAGAAGAGATGGGGAAGTTGTGAGTCTCAAGTGTACTCAGCCAAACAACACAAACATTGTGAGAAACCTTCAGGTAGAGTCTTGATTGGGACCCCGCTGGCCAGTGGTCCTGATGGTGGAGGGGTGGGGGATACTGATGACCTTATACCAGACAGTGCCTGGGGCATGACTGAAGCACCAGCCAGCCTCGAGAAAGAGCCTTTATTTGTATTATTATCTTTCCCTCACATTCCTTGCCCTGATTCCTACCCCCAAACTTCCTGTGGGCTAGAAAACAGTAGATAGAAGGCCTGATTTTACCAGCTTGATGTTCAGATGAAAAATTATCTCAGTAGGCATCAAGAAAGACCAAAAAGATAAAAATGATGAGAGAAGAGTTAAGAGAAGCATGAATATCTTTCTAATAGGACTCTCAGAAGGAAAAAAAGAAAGTAAATAGAGAAAAAGAAATTATGGATCAAGTAGACAACAATCAATCACACGTACAGAAGATTTTAACAATATGATTAAGAAGTACTAATAATAAAATAAGTGCTATAATATATATTAAATAAATACTAATACATATATGTATGTATATATATCTTCATAGTCTTTTAAGCTCATCTGGACCTTCACAAAAAGTGTACATGTTCTTGGCTTTAAAAAAGAATCAAGACATTTCAAGGCATTAATGTCATACAGACTAACTTCTCTGAACACAGTGTAATAAAATTAAAAATCTACAAAAGAGAGATTTTTAAAAAATTCCATATGTCTGGAAACTGAAAAAAGATACAACTAAACAACATTTGGGTATAAGAAGAACAAATAAGAAGCTATTAAAAACCTAGAGCATTGTGGCAACTAAAGCCTTACATTTCAAAATTAATGGGATGCAGCTAAAGTAGTGCTTAGAGGGCTAGTGAGAGCTTTAAATAGATGTAATGAAAAACAAGAAAGATGGAAAATGAGTTAAGTGTTCAATTCAGGAAGGTAAAGATTAATAGAGCATAAGGAAACAAGAAGGAAGAAAATAAGAAAGATGAGGTTGTAAACAATTAGATAGACAGAGAGACTAATGAACATGAAAAATGAAAGCCAGGTTTTTGAAAAGCTCTTATGACTGAATAAAGCGGGGAGGAAACTGCTCACTTACTACCAACCACAATAATCAAAATGTGGTATTGGCATAAGGATAGGCATATAGACCCATGGAATAGGACCAACAGCACAGAAATCAAACCTCACATTTATGGTCAGTTGATTTTTAACAAAGGTGCCAAGACTATCCAATAGGGAAAAGACCATCTTTACAACAAATGGTACTAGGATATCTACATGCAAAAAATGAAGCTGGCCTCCTACCTTATAGCATATGCAAAACTTTACCCCAAATGAGTCAAAGGCCTGAATTTAAGAGTTAAAACTGTAAAACTCTTGGAGGAAACACAGGAAAATCTCAATGAATTTGGATTTGACGATGGTTCCTTAAATATGATTCCAAAGCACATGCAACGAAAGAAAAAAATAGATAGGCTGGACTTCATTACAATTTAAAACTTTTATACATCAAAAGACATTGTTAAAAGAGTGAAAGACAACTGACAGAATAAAAGAAAATATTTGCAACCATATATCTGATAAGGGATTAATATCCAGAATATAAAAAGAACTCCTACGATTCAACAAAAAGACCAAAAGCTAATTAAAATATAAAGGGCTTGAATAGACATTTTTCAAAGAAGAGATACAAAAGGCCAATGAACACATGAAAAGATGCTAAACATCATTAGTCAGGAGGGAAATGCAAATCAAAAGCATGATGAGATATTCTTTATACTTACTAGGGTTGCTATAATTAAAAAAAAGAAAGAAAAAAAAAGAAAATGACACGTTTGGGTGAGGAGGCAGAGAAATTCGAACCCTTGTACATTGCTAGCAAGAATGTAAAATGGTGCAGTCACTGTGGAAAACAGTGATGTTTCCTTAAAAATTTAAGTACAAAATTACTGTATGATCCAGCAATTCCTCTCCAAGGTATACACGTAAAAGCATTAAAAAAAGAGACTCAAATACTTGTACAACAATGTTCGTAGCAGCATTATTCACAATAATCAAAAGATGTAAGTGTCCATCAATAGATGAATGGATAAACAAAATGTGGTATACACATATAATGGAATATCATTCAGCCATAAAAAGAAACACAGTTCTGTTACATGCTACAACACAGATAAACCTTGAAAACATTATGCCAAGTGAAAGAAGCCAGACATAAAAGGACAAATACTGCATGATTCTACTTATGATATATCTAGAATAAGGAAATTCAGAGAGATGGAATACAGATTAGAGACTATCAGAGACACGAGAGGGTAAAGAATGATGACCAGGGACTTGAGGTGGGGGAATGAGGAGTTATTACTTAGTGGAGTTATTACTTAGAGTTTCTGTTTAGGTTGATCAAAAAGGTTTTAGAAATACATAGTGGTGATGGTTGCACAGCATTGTGAATGTAATTAATGCCACTGATTGTACACTTAAGATGGTCAAAATCGCAAGTTTTGTGTTATAGATATTTTAACACAATAAAAGTTTTCAGCCTGTAGGTTGATAGGCTGGATTTAAACAGAGATAAAAGTGATTTATATATGAGTTTTGCAGTTACCCATCCTCATAACCCATACATCCAGTCTCATCGGGTCAGTTCCCAACTTATCTTTTCTGGGAAGATTTCTTGCGTTTATAATTGAGAATCTTTGTACACAGAGAAAGGGTGCAGGCTTTTGGGAAAGGTGAGATGTGTATGAACAAGGGGTGAGTGGAGTGAACAGGATATTGTTCTAGAGATAGAGAGGAAGAGGTTTCAGCAGCTGCTGTGAGGGAAGATCTTTGGAGAAAAGGCAAAATGTATAAGATGATTACTAAGCACCCTTAAAGAAAATCTAAAATAAAGATGGATGTAATGCAATGCTGTGTAAGGACAGAGCTACAGAAGATGAATGATTTTGTGTCATTTACATGTGCAACAGACAAATTTGTCCCCAGAAGAAGGCAGCCCAGTCCCACGACCTATCAGTAACATTTTCAATCAATAAACTGAGGGCTTCGTTTCTGTAAGCATTTGAGGCAAGACTGCGCTGCCAATAACAACAAAAATGTTCCTCCAGGAAAATTCACGAAGCAAAACTCACTAGTCAGACACCATTTTGCTTCCAGAGGTGCACTTCTGAATGTTAACATTCCAAGAATTCTACCAGTGGCTCTCCAAATCTGCTCCAGATCCTCTTCCCTGAGGAGGCCCTCCCATACCCAAACACATAAACTCTTGTTTCAGCCTTTGACAGGCCCTTCCCCCAGATCTGCAATGTTCTTCCACCTGGGATGTCCTCTCTGCTCATCAAATTCCCACCCTGCCCCAAATCCACCTCTTCCCTGAAGCCTACTTCAGTCTCCAAATTTGCAATGATATCTCTTCACCCTGATCTCACCATATTATTATATTCTCTACCTCCTGTTTTAGCCCTCAGTAGTCTTCTGATTCCTATTGTTCTCTCATTAGTATTAGAACAGCTTGTAATTCCCTTGCACATAAGGTCCACAACCTACATTTTCAAGGCTTTGAATCTGACACTAGCCTAGCACTAGACCAGGCACATAAGAGGTACTTCGCAAATTTGTTTCTTTGCTTTGAGTTGGTCCACATGATCTTCTCTTTTCTTAATCCCCCACCATCATCACTATACACATGTCTTTTTTCTCCCGGTTGCTCATGCTGAAGGTTATTTTGTAAAGTGACTTGTTGATGGGATATTTTATCAGCTGTGCCAGCATAGTGCCTGGAGGTTGCCTCACCAGTGGCCACTTCCTCACCTTCCTCGTTAGCAGAGCTTTAGTTTTGTGCAGGTAGCAATGTGCTTGGACCCAAGAGATGAATGCAGCTGGTCAAGACCAATTAAAACAGGCATGTCCAACTTTACCTGTGAAGCCAGTGGCAGTCAGGTGACCCAATGAGATATAGGAGGAAGTCAGCTGGGGGTTTCTGGGAAGGATTTTTTTCCTGATAGAAAGTAGCCAGTCGCAGAAGGAAAGTCTTTTGCTTTCTTTTCTCCCTTTCTGCTGGGAAAGCTGTCATGTGAAGATCATGATTTTGGAGGCCCTGCAGCCATGAGGGAAATGGAGTTCACAGAGGGCTGCAGAGAACTATCTGGACTGTGAGAACTTACCTTGGAGACTTCCTTTTTTTTGAACCTTTAGATGTGAAAAATACATATCTAAATTAATTGCAAATGTCCATAGCGTTGCCCTCATCCCACTCTAGACCTGTAGGGGGCTGCCCAGGTGGGCCAGGCTAATGAAGGTAAGTCCCATGTGCAGCTCTCCTCTCTCCTCTGATCTCCTTTCTTCCTCCACCCTGGAAAGCTGGAAGGTAGATCCTTGGGGCAGGATAGACATGAATTTAGACAGAGCCTATCTCTCTGATGGGTCCAACGAGGTCAGCTATTTTACAAGCACATCATGAATCTTAGAACTAATGAAATCGCCAGGAATGTTTTGAGTCCTCAGACTCAACAAACTCGAGTCTTTTTTTGGACATATCAAAACCCATTGCAAAAAAGACATTCGTGATAAGCACTGTGAATTGGAACCATCTGGTTATGTAAACTTACAGAATGGTAAGGGCGGTGGAGAAAATGGAAATGAGTGTCTGAAAGGAGATTTTGGTCTTGTTTTCATCTGATCCTTAATGACTTCTTTTGCTTACATAATGAAATAATCATTAATGGTGAGGTTCTTTTTACAGATTTCTTCTCCCAATTAAAAGTGATGATCTCAAGTTATGAGGAGCAAAGAGCAGCTTAGCCTCAAACTATTTTCCTTTAGATACATAAAACTAAGGACCTCCTGACTTGGAACATCAAGAGTTATTTAACAATAATTTTAAAACCCATAATTTTGTTCTCTTCCTTGATTTACCCATCAACAGTTTAGACTATGGACCTATCTTTGATAGGTTTATTCGTCTGTCTACATAAGGGAAGTATTTTTCTTCTCCAAGCACTAATCATCCAGCAGCTAGTGAAAGACAGTGTCCCCAACTCCCACATAAGCCAAAGGGATTTTTTAATACTTTACAAATCAAAGCCTTTTAAATCATGTTTAGTAAAAGGAAATTTTAAGGCTTTTATATGGAGCTTTTTTTTTTTTAACATTCTTTTGGAAAAAGATTCAAATCTTTGGCACACTAAAGAGGCACATGAAGTACAAACTGAAACCTTTTGCATTATTTGAAGAAACAAGTGTTTCTATTTAACTATGTGGCAATATCAGAACCTATGAGGGGTTTTGGTGTGAGGGAGTAGAGAGGAGTACTTTTGAGTCGTTCACATAGCCAAGATCCTAATCAATAAATGAGTGGCAGAAACAAAGACTCAGTTCACAGAAGGGCAAATAAAATATCCATCACTAATATATCTAAAACCCTTACAAGTAAAAAAGTAAATTAAAATGACAAAAAGAGATACAGTTTTTTACCTAGCAAATTTTGGAGGAAATATGTATATTTAAATATATAGATAGATAGATACAGATATAGATATAGATATAGATAGATATAGATAGATATCAATGCCAGATACAGGATTGTGATACAAACACAGACGTTGTGAGGGCATAAATCAGCATATTTGTGGCAAGAAATCTGGCCATTTATATTAAGAACTTTTGGGATATCCATATCTTTTTGACCCAGGAATTTTGTTTCTAGGAATCTTCATGTAGTAGACACAAGTTTAGGTGGATGCTGTGCTCACAGTGCCCTGATGTATGTGTGTGTCCTTTACTTGCGGACTGATCCAGAGTCTGACTTAAACCAATCAGACTCAGCAGTGGGGAGCTGGGAGACAGAGCCCGAAGAGGCCCCTGGGTCCTGCCTTCCTGACTCTAGTCATCTAGCATGTTCTTCAGCCTCCAGAGCTCCTCCTGGCCCCTTGCAGTAATCTCATTTGTGCGTAACTAGCCAGAGTTGTGAATACACCTTTAAAACGTTCATACTCTTTAATCTGGTGTGTCAAATTTTAGAAATTTGATCTCTGAGATTAATATGAAATCTGGACACAAAAAATACCAGAATCACTTTTAAAAACAACAAAAAAGAAGAAAGAAGAAAGAAGAAAGAAGAAAGAAGAAAGAAAGAAAGAAAGAAAGAAAGAAAGAAAGAAAGAAAGAAAGAAAGAAAGAAAGAAAGAAAGAAAGAAAGAAAGAAAGAAAGAAAGAAAGAAAGAAAGAAAAAGTAAGAAGGAAAGAAAGAAAAAATCTATGGGCTCAAAGATCAGGAGAATGATTGAGTAAATTATATTTTAGCCATATAAATTAAAAATTAGCAAGCTACTTAAAACAATGTTTCTGAAGGCATTTTGATGACATGGAGAAATGCTTATGATATAATGTTCAATAAAAAGTAAAATTATATAATAAAATTTATAAAATGAAATGTATAAAAATAAAATTACATAAAATTACAAATGTAGCATGGTATCAACTGCAATGTCATATATGCATGCACTTTAGAACGAACAGAAAGAAATATGACAAAAGTTACCCACAGTAATAGGGTTTAGAGTGATTTTGATGTTATTTTACCCTTTTCCAATTTCAATGTTTCAATGATGAACATTCATTACGTTTATCGTCAGAAAAATAGATCTTATTTTAAATAACTAGAATTTGGTGAACTCTGTTTTACTTGCATTCATGCATAGTGAATGAAATGCAGTTCAGCTGGACAACTCGGGGTAGTGGCCTCCACCTAGCTGCACATTAAAGTCACTTGGAACACTTTTATCTATGTATCTATTTATTGTTGTACTCTGATGACTTTTTTAAAGTCAAAAATCAGCCAAGTTCACCACGTACTCATTAAAAAGCATTAATGTTCCATCAGGTTCTTGGCATCTTGATCCCATTGCCTTTTGCAGCTGGGCCACCTGCCTGCCACCTAGGTCCAGTCTCCCTTCTGTCATGAAGGCCAAACCCGGCTTTAGAAGAAAGGGTTGAACAGGCTCCATACTACATTGAGGGTCTAAGCATTAAGCCTTGCCCTTGTCCATCACAGACATTAGAGATCCAGTCATTTGCCCTGACTAACCAAACATCTGTCTCCAGGCAAGGTAATGGGCACAATGCCACAGCCTTTGTGGCACTGGGGTGTAGCCTGCCTCTTCCAGTTCTTTTTCTTTCATGATCCACTGATAAACTTTCCAGGTGTTGCTTAGCTGTCAGATTGCCTCTAAAGACATGGGGAGCTTTACAATTATATCCATGCCCAGATGATTCTAATTTAAGTCATGAGTGGGGAGGGGAAGCCTGGAATCAGCGTTTGTAAAGCTCCCTAGGTGATTTTAATGTACGGCCAGAAGCCAGAACCACCGATTTCTTTGGATTAAATCTGTACGTTTAAAATCTGCTGAGTATGATGGAATCTAAACGAATGATTAAAACTAATGAAAATGAGTTATCTGTCCATTACAGGCATGTGAATCCAGCCCTCATGGGTCGCCCTATGCTTCCTCCATGACTTTAGCAAGTTTCTCTACACCTATACTAGAGCCATTTCTAACTCCTGAGCTCCAGGCTGTATTTCCATGTGCCTACTGGTCATCTATAAATCTATCCCAAATACCTCTCATTCCACATATCGCAGTCTGGCCAGTTAGTCATCTCTTCCTAACCTCTCTCTGTGCTACGTCCCATAAGTAATGGCATTACCACCCATGCTAGACACCTTCTATTCATCTCTGACTTATTTGTTTATCCCTAACATCAATTTCTATGGAACAGGGGTAATAAGTGTATTAATTTTCAAAAGCCAGGCTGGAGAGGGGAATGTAGGCAGAGTCTGGGTGTGATATGGGGAAACAGTGTATTGGCCATCAAAATGCATTCAAAGCTCAGTCTGTAAACACTGCAGAACAAACTGCTCAGGTTAGTGCCCCAGTTTACAATCCCTGTAGGGAGTCTCCTCCTTTGTATATATCTCTGAACTCCATCTCCTCCCCTTCTCTCTGCCACTAACCTCGTCAGATCCTTGTTTTTCTCACCTGAGCTACTGGGACAGCCTAACGACCATCTGTCCTCCAAAGTCATGCCTGGGTCATCAGTAGTCATATCACCACTACTGTGAGTACACTGGGGGACTCAGACCTGGGAGCCAGTCTGTCTGGGTTTGACTCCCACCTCCATCAGTCCAGTGTGATTCAGTGTGATCTTGGATGAGTGGCCTAACCTCTCTGTGCTTCATTTTCCTCATCTGTAAAATGAGAATAATTATGGTACTTTTGTCATCAAGTTGTCATGAAGATTAAATTAGTCTACATATATAAACTTCTTAAACCAATTCCTGACACAAAAGAAGCACTATATATATTTGTTATCATTATTTGCATGAATACTGTTCTATGGCTAAATAAAGTCCAGCTCCTTTAGAAAGCATTCCTGGCCCCCCACACTCAAGGCCCTTCCTACCTCCTGTGCCTGATCCTTCACTACCTCACTCCCACACATCGGTGTTTGCCACACTAGATTATTCACCCATAATTTCTTGCCTCCTGGCTTTTGCTTCCTTTTGTTGCCTGGAATGCCCTATCCTCATTGCTGGCTAGGGAAATTCTGTGAATTCTTCAAGTCCAGCTCATAGGCAAACTTACTCTTGACCTCTTTACTGGTGCCCCAACTTGAAATTAGTTTCTCCCTCCTGGGTAGTGTATTTGCCTTTCATTTTTATACTTGTGCCTTATATGACAGGAGGCATTTACAGCCTCCTTCTTTCTCCTACTTCCCCTATACTTATTGTCCAGGAAACTAAGCTTCTGAGAGCTGGGTTCTTGTCTTATTCATGGTTTTAAACACATTTACCATTTTAAATTTATGTTTTATGACCTTGCACTTAAGCAAAGTTCCTCGTGTAAAAGAAGTTTGCTCAATTTTATTGATGAAAATTATAAAATGTGTATAGATGCTGTCATGTCTATTCCAAGCTGAAACAGACACTAGGTAATTATCTAGTGACTATAAATAGGCTGTGAAATTGGACACTCAGGACAAAATAGTCTCTCTGAGATCTGAGTGGTCTGACCTGGGTGTCTACACTGATGAGACTAACACTACAAACCTAAGATATCCATTGCTCTGTGTGTATCCATTCAGACCTTATTGGTTGCAAGTAATATAAACCTGAATCAAACAGATTTAAATACTGGAGGAAATATGGTACCACATGAAGATGACAAGGAAAAGTTCAGCAAGGCTTGATCCAGTAGCTCAAAAGTGTCATCAAAAACCCAGTTTCATTCTGTTTCCAAACCATCTTCCACATGTTGAGTTGTACCCTAAAGTTGGCTTTCCTTTTGGCCACAAGATAGTTGCCAGCAGTTTCCTCACTCATGTCCACTGTGAGGCCCACCATGTTGCATAATTTGAGAATACATCATTCACAAAACTGAATTAAATATAACACCAATGGTACCTACAAGGTTCTGAATTCCCAAGTCTGATGGAGGGTGGAGGGGGGTTTCTATACCACCAAGCGATTCTTGGACTCCAGCTAGGTGTCCTACAATTTGACATAATTTTGACACTATTTACCCAGAGACTGCATCAGATTCCACAAGTTAAGGGTTCGCTCCCACAAAACCATTCTGCTCCCTCTTTAGACCCTAGTCACAAGTCCAGGTTATGACCTGTGATTCTGACTGGCTGGCTATAAATGGGAGGTTCCAAGGACCTCCCAAGGGTTTGACTAATATGCTAGAGTGGCTCACAGAATTCAGAGAAACATTTTGCTTACTAGATTATTGGTCTATTGAAAAAGGACATGATTCAAGAACAACCAGTTGGAAGAGATGCATAGGGCGAGGTATGAGGAAAGGACAAGGAGCATCCATGCCCTCTCCAGGCTTGCCACTCTCCCCACAGCTCCACGTGCTCACTGATCTGGAAGCAATCTGCACTCTGTCCTTGTGGGTTTTTATGAAGGCTTCGTTACATAGACATGACTGATTAAATCATTGGCCATGGACGAATGATTTAACTTCCAACCCCTCTCCCCAGCTCATGGGGAGTGGGACTAAAAGTTCCAACACTCGAATCATATGGTTGGTTCTCTTGGCAACCAGCCCACAAACCTAGGAGCTTTCTAAAATTCACCTCATTTACATAACAAAAGACATCTTTATGGAGCTCATCATTTAGGAAATTCCAAGGGTTTTAGGAACGGTGCCAGAAGACCAAATACATATCTCTTATTATAAATCACAATAGCACAGTGTTCCATGGATTTGTGCAACGCAATGGCTCTGTCCACTAGAAAGAGAATCTCTCTAGGTGGCTTCCATTGGAGAGAACGGAAACTTCTTTACCAGAAGTCTTTAGGAAACATCTTGTTAAATTTATGGATCTCATCATTTCTGCCAGTCAGAGCCACAGAGTGGGACCATTTAGATTGATCATGTCAGGCTCCATGTTTGGGAGACCTGAGTTACTGTCAAACAAGAAAGATGGCCAACAACTCAGCTAGTAAAGACCAGGGAACATAGTGTTTGCTCCACCAAAGTAATGATATACATATATATGCACACATATATACACACACATACACATACATATACATGTATTTAATATATGCATACAAATGTAATGACTGTAATTTTCATTTACTCAACAAATTTTTGCCTGCTATGTGCTCAATACAGCAAATATTACTCATTCTCTACCCTCAAGGAGCTTCTCCTTCATTACCAAATCAAAGTTGCTGAACTTTTCTCATATCCTTGATGCAATATTTTCAGAATCTATGTTTCTATTACGTACTTTTGTTTCACCTTTAAGATGGCTCCATGGATCATATTTAAGCCATTAACATGTGTTTAGAGATTGGGATGCTATAAGGAAGTTATGCCCATGTCCCCACTGGTACATAAGGGTGGTCAAGGTCACGCCAACCATAGAGCAGGGATTGCTCAGGCTAATCAGAGCAATTGGCTATTGACAAATTGACCTTTGAGTGGCTCTGAGCTACAGGCAGATTTCCATGACTAAATACTCCCAGAACTGTTCCAGTCATTCTACCATCCAGGAAGACATATTTGGCTGCTTTTTAAAAGAATGATGTATTTATATTAGATCCCAGACATTTTGAGACACAATTAAAATAGTGATTTTCCCAAGTGTAGTGATATTTCTGACCTCCAACAAAGTCTATATTTCCAGTTTTATTGGAATTAAATCTATCAGATGAAGCTGAGGAGACCAGAAGTCTGGGCTCTGTCATTTATTAGTTATTTTACTCTGAATAAGTCACTTCACCTCTTCAGGCTTCAACTTCATTAATCAACAACAGGATACAGAAAATATTTATTGGGTGCTTGTTATGGGCCAGATTCTATGCTAGATGCACAGGATATAACCATAAAGGCAATTTCCTCACCTACAAAGTGAAGGGGAGGTCCAGATAAAGTCAACCTCTCTCCTGCTCTGAATGCTGTAGGCTTTGGAGATGGGGACAGCAGGTAATGTCCTGAAGCTCTGCAGCAGATATTCATCAGCAATGGGTTGTGATGAGCAAAGAGCCCCACCCCACCTGTCATAAACATTTCCCCTCTTCCTCTCAGTGCTGGGATGCATGATCAGGGTGTAAACTGTATTCTGCCAGGGCCTGCAGACCTCTGACTTAAGGTAATTCTTCATTTAGTTTATAGATTAGTAGGTTATAAATATCCTATCCAAAATAGTCATATATTCTCCTTTCCTTAGAGTATATTCCCAGAAGAACAGGTGTGTTTTATCTCCTTTCATATAAACATCAGAGCCTGACCCTTTAAGTTCATTAAAAAAAGAATCCATTGGTGGGTGGTAAAATTCCTTCAGGACTCTGGCTGTTCATGGAGTTATTTGCAGAGTGATCAGAGATCATCTGGACAGCAAGGAGAAACTAATCACTTTGGAAGTCTGTCCGCTGCTATAAACCAACCACAGATAATAATGCCTGTGGCTGTGAGGCACAGGGGAAGAAGAAATGGAATTGGAGCCCAAAAAGGGGGGTTTGTTTAAGTCTCAGCTGAGTCAATTTACAGAGAGACCTTGGTTATGTCATTAACCTCTCTGAGCCTTGATTTTCTTATCTGCATAATGGATATGGCTACCTCTCACAGTTGCTATAAAGACTACAAGAAGTAATGTGTGTGAAATGTACTCTACAGATGTTAATGATCATTTTCTACATTTCAGGATTTAATGCTCCAGAGGGCAACTAGTCATCAGTTGAAGTCATACATTTAAATCTAGATAGGCCCATGACAACCATACAGCTCACCCAAGCTATTTCATAAAAACTAAAGCTCAGAAAGGTTGAGTGACTCACTCAAGAGAACAGTGCTGGACTCCCCCCGCTCCCCCCCCCCAAAAAAAACTAAACTAAAAAACTAGTTTTTAAAATAGAGTTCATCATCTCATATAAGAAGTCTTGAGAGTAGACTATTTTATGAAATGAGCATTAAGACTCAGACTTTCTCCTCATGTTAGTAAGATGGTTGCCACAATCACATTCTCATGTGACAACATCCAAAGGGAGGAAGTGTGTGTGTGTGTGTGTGCGCGTGCGTGCGTGCGTGCGTGCGTGTGTGTGTGTGTGTGTGTTGGGGGAGTAGGGAGAGGAAACTCCCCTTGCACATTGGTCTTTTACTGTGAGAATGAGAATATTTCCCAGAGGCCTCTGGTGGACCTTCCCTCATATCCCATTAGTCAGAACTGAGTTACATACCTACCTCTAAACCAATTACTGACAAAAGAAAAATAAAATGGTTATTACCATTATGGTTAGATGATTTCATGATTTTTGCCTGGGACCACCTTTCTTGAGCATATTGCTGACTCAAGCCTGAATAAAATCAGTTTCTACTATTAAAGTAAAAAGGAGTCATAGGGCAAGCAGCCAATGGGGTCTGCCATTCTGTCAAAATAGCCCCATTCTTCCTAGCATGATAGGTGGTGATGCATTGGATAAGTGATGGCTCTTCTCACATAAAGAAATTACTCCATGATATCCATGGTCTATTGTTATCTATATACAGGCTAATTGCTTCAAGGTTTGTAGTCTTCTGCAACATATATGAATATTTTAGTCTATTCTTCATTCTCCACATATAAAGAAATGCTTGATTAAACCCTAACAAGTTAACTCTTAAGTAATAACATTAGCTAAATTATATATTCATTGATTTCAAACATTTTTCGAGTCCCTACTATATATCAGTAACTATTCCTGGTGTGACTTATGCATGGCATTGGGATAAATGTTCAACTATTTAAAAAAGAACAGTAAATAAATGCCTAATCTATTTAAAAAGTTAGAAATTTCTAAAACAATATTTGTGGAAACTCGAGGTTAGAAAGACCTATCTTAAAGAAAAGGAATAAAACCATAAAGAAAAATTTTAAGTTGCCAAAAAGTTTTTAAATGTTAAAAGGTAAAAAAACAAACTAGGAAAAATATTTGTAATATACTTAACAGGATTTGATTCTTTAATATATTAAAAAGCTTAATAAATCAATAAGAAAAAGGGACGAAACCTAAAATAAATGGTCAAAGGACACAAGTATATAAGACATAAGGTTGAAAATAAAAGTGGTGAATTAATAAATTTAACATGTTCATCCTCACTAGTAAAGCACCTAAGGCTGTATGTTTAAGCAATATGATACCATTTGAACTTATTAAGCCAGAAAATGATATTAACAAATGTTAGTGAAAGTATGTAAGAAACAAGCATTTTCACATATTGCTGGTGGGAATATGAACTGGTTCAGCTATTTAGAAATGCAACTTGATGATAATGCAACAAAACTTTAATAAAGTACATATCTTTTGACCTAGGAATTCTACTTTGAATCATTTATTTTAAAGAAATAAGCAAAAGTATGTGGAAAGATGTTTTGAATCAATAAGCTCACCACTATTACTTATAATGGCACTTGAAAACTCAGGCTATGGATTCCAGACACCAAACTTAACTGTAAGTTGACTTGAACTTAGTTGTGAAGCCTATTAAAAGTTTACAGTTTGTGTAGCAAAACAACTTTTAAAAAACAAGTTATTTAAATTATGTAGGCCCTGTTTAGTTTTGCTTTAAAGTGAAAGTCTCTTCGATAATGTCTATGATACTTTTACGGGGAAGAATAACAAAAAATATTTTAAAAAATTATCTTCACCTTCAAAAATATTTTTTAAAGTTTTTAAAATGATGTTTTAAATTAGATCATCTAGTGAACATTAACCTTAAAAAGTGACACTAAAAATTTTTAAAGATGAACCTATTTTTAAAGATGAACAAATTTAAAGAGAAAAATTTTTTTAAATCTTTTAAACTGAAGCTATGAAAGTATTTAAATTAGGGGGAAAGTAAACTTAGGGCCAGCTAGCTACAGGTAGCAGAACTTTCTGTTCTGTTTTAGATTTTTAATTTGTTTTTACAATTATTACTATTTAGCACTTAGTTATTTAATATTTAATGATTAAAATTCTGAAATTTTGGGTTGCTCATATTTAGACTTGTGGTTTGAATGTTACTTAAGAACTAACAAAAATAATTTTTTAAAGAATTCAAATTTCGTTAACAGTTTGTAAAACTTCCTCAGGGTATGTAATAAGTGTTCCCAAACAAGTAAATCTAATAGTAGTTCACATTATTGAGCCTGCCACGGTTTAGCTCTTTGCATAACTCACTGAATCCTCACAGTGACCTCTGAGGCAGCACCAATATCATCCCCATCTTACAAAAGAAACAGAGGCGCTGGGAGGTGAATAACCTCCCTACATACACACCATTAGTGCATGGCAAAGCAGGGGTTTGAGCTCAGACATTCTTATCCAGAGCCTCAGCTCTAACCATGAAGCCCTGCTGCCTCACCTGCCTACCTATGATTGAATACCTAGCTACGGAAGATAAAGATGACTCCACGAAGTGGAAGGAGGAGGTGTACCCAGTGCTTCCAAGCTGAGTCACCAGACAGAGCATCTGGGGAAAGTTGCAGAAAATACAGATTCTAGAATAGGAATATCCTGAGGTGGGAGCCAGGGAAACTGCCTTTTCCCCAAGTCACAGCATAAAAGCAATGATTTTTCAGTGTTTACTATGAACTGAGCCCTGAGCTAACTGCCTGACATGCCTGGCCTCATTTGATTCTCATACAGACTCCACATGGTTGATACTTCCTGTTTTAGGGATGAGGAAACAGAGGCTTTAGAGTAATTAGGTAATGTGTCCAAGGTGACACAGCCCGTGGACAGTCAGATCAGGACTGAATGGGCTTCCAAACCTTGACCTCTGACTGCCAGGCTGCACAAGGGCAGAGCTCAGGAAGAAACTACTGCTTCCTGGCTGCACCAAAGGCCTTTCCCAGTCCTCCTAGAAATGAGGCAGGCTCTCAGGAGTATAGTGCTCACCTCACAAAGGCTTCCCCAGGTTGAGGGACCAGTGAGTGGGCTCTAGACTAGAGGGCAGAGGGTACAAACCAAGTCAAGGCCCCACATGCCATTCAAAGGAAGGATCCCAGAGGCAGGCTGCAAACTCCACTGTGAGCCCTGATGTGCAGGGAGGGTGTGGCCAGCCTGCATCAAGCCCCTGTCAGAGAGCAGAACCTGAAATCTGAAACTTCTCAGACCCTTGGGACCTGATATTCTTTATTAGATACTTTAAGCTACCCTGTTCCCCCAACAATCATGAAATTCAAAATAAAAGACAAAACTAATTAATAAATGAAAGAAAACTCAACACAGCTCTAACTTTTTCTTCATCATCATGCCTTTGATGTTATTTTGAAATATCAAATACTAAGTTCTTTTCAACTGCCCTAACATCTGCACTGGGACACCAGCTTTTTAATCATTGCTAAGGTCCCATTCTGCCGCATCTTTGCCATCAATTAAAGTTTCCTGTATGGTAAATTATGGCCAACATGTTTATATGGGAAGGGGGAAATTTCCTGCCTCAATTTAGACTGAGTTGTCAATATGATAAATATCAGGATAACAAGGCGGATATGAGACAGATTCTTACACTCACTCACTCACTCACTCAAGGAGTGGCTCTGAGAACCTAGAGCATAAAACAGGGATCAGAGAATAAAGAGGAGAATGATGTGAGGAGATTTTTAAAGAAAACCACGCTCTGAACTCTCTTTCCCTCTACATTTCCCTCTGGATTTGTGGAGTACCTTTTCAGGGGTCTTTCTTGAATCCTCTTCACTGAGCCCAGTGTGTCCTTGCAGTTGGAGGGTAGCAACTGCCAGGGGCTATAGGAGCAGATGAGGCAGATGGCCCCAGCTGAAGGAGGCTGGAGGTGGACTGCCAGCTGCCCTGGACTAATGAAGGCAGCACATGCCTGAGTCAGAACAGAGATGGGGGGATGTGGGTGCAGGGGCTGGGGGAGTACTGTCCCACAGGGACCCTTGAGGAGCCCATAAAGGCTCCCCTGAGGAAAGATTAGTCATCTGCCAGGTCCCAAGAATCTGATTAGGAACTTCCCTGCCCTTTATTTCACTCTCCTACACCACCCTATCCTACCACCCTGGGCAAGGGAAAAGCGAAAGTCACTGGTGGGTGGGGAAGCGAGACCACTGGGGGCTGCAAGGGTGGAGTGCGGATTTGCTGCTAGGTCAAGTATAGAATATTTGTGATTACCAGTGTCAGCTTTCTATCTTCCTATTCTGGACTATGTGACTTAAAGGGACTCAAGCACAACAGTCACAGGCAGGCCTGCCTGATTTTTCATCTGGGTTAAAAAAAAAAAATTCTACCACCACCTCCAAATAAAATGTGTAAGTATCAAGGAAAGCAAAAAATAAAGTTATGACTCTATCATAAGCTGTACTTGTTCAATAGCATTTATCTGGCGCCTACTTTTTCCAGACACTATGCTGAGTGAATCCCTTGCTATCTTAATTAAAGCTCAAAACAGTCCTTTTAGAAGGTTATAAACCTCCTCAACTTTACAGACAAGAAAACTGAGGCTCGAAGAGGGGAAGTGATTGGCTTAGCTGAAATCTGTGCTGTCTTCTTTACGAATTTCGGGCAGTAGCAGAGATGAAAATGCATGAACCACTTACACTCTCATCCATAATTCATCCTGGCGTGGTGGCTCAGTGGCACCACCACTTCTGATGGGGTAGATAAAGCAAGTTAATAGATATGGATGTTGGCCCCATTAATACCATGCTGCAGTGGACTGTGCAAGCCCCAGACATCCGAACAGCCAGCGATATTCCAGGCGGGGTACCTAGCTCAGCAGACAGACAAAGCAGAAAAGGTAGAATTTAGAATTTTACAAAAAGATCCCATTTAAAACCACCCCGAAACACATGCTGTGATAGGAGTGGCATCTTCCAGGAATCAGGGTCAGTGTCTGAAACAGAAAACCCTCATTTTCATCAATCTTTAACCTAAAGTGTCAGGAAACTGAGTAGGTGACTTTTTTTTTTTTTTAACTTTTCATAAAATCTCAATAAATCAGTTTCCAGCTGACTTGTAAATTTCCAGGCAATCCGCATGTCACTCTCCACCCCACCCCATCCCCAATCCCCCTGGCTACCTCCCACCTCCGGAAACCACATAAACATATCAACAGAAGCAGGTTCCCTCTCAAGGACTGGCTGCTGCATTCTTCAGATTACTGCATCAGCATGAAAAGCCACCATTGTGCAGGCAAGGCATTCTCGCCACCCAGATGCACAGGTCTCCTACAGGATCATCCATTTCAGGCCGAGGGGGCTCCCAGCCAGCCACAGGGAGGTAGAACTGCACCAGTGCTTGGGGGGCAGGGGCGGGGTGGGGGGAAGGTCACTAATTTATCTTAGGTGGGTGCTAACTCTGAAGCACACTAAAGGCAACTTAAATGTTAACATTTCGAAGGGAAAGCACAAACACCCAGCTTTCAAGCCATCAGATTTTTCTTTTAAGAGATAACCACTTCTGACTCAGAAGACAAATATTAAAAATAAAAATACCCAATCCAAACAAAAACCAGACCAGCTCTCCACCATCCACACAATCTTGGTGGTCTCCAGGTGAATGAAAGAAAAGTGGTGTGTGTGTGTGTGTGTGTGTGTGTGTGTGTGTGTGTGTGTACAGCCCAGCACAGGTTTCCATTTAAAAAAAAAAGTTTCTTTTCCCATACCCTTCAAAGGTTAGCTAAGTTATACAAACTCATCTGACCAAAGCAAATCCCATTTATAAGCGATGAAACACAGTCTTATGAAAGATAAATAGAAAGAGATATTTCATTAGAATACAGGGGGGAAAATAGAACAACCCTCACCTAACCCTGGATTCAGTAAGGGGAAAATTGTGTTAAAGAATTTAAACAATAAGTCTTAAGTAATGGCACCATTGCATGTTTTGGAAGTTATTCGTTCTTCCTTTCATTTTCCTTTCTTCACCAAAAAACAAACAAACAACAAAACAACAACAACAACAAAAACCTACAGGAAAATGTTACAAAGAAAGAACAAAATTGATGTTCTTTATTTGCATTCAAAGCTAAACCTTTAGTTGTTAAAGCCAGAATATAAACTGAAAACATGAAGTCCCAAGGCCCAGATTTTGACTTTTCCTCCCGCCAAGGTCTCTTCAGTTAGAAACCACTTCTATCTGTCATTAATTTGCCTCTCTACTTTCAGTCGGTGACTCACCCAAGAGAATGAGAACTGTACCCAGTCAGCTTCTCCAGCAATAATGCTTTCACCACTCCTGGAGGAACTACGTTCATGTCCGTTGCAAAAAAACAAAACAAAACAAAACTCAGCTGAACCTTTCTGGCTCGACTAGGACAAAGCTTGTAGAAAAGACAGCAAGACCAAACTGCCCTTCTAATTCCTCCTCCACAATAAAATCTTCCCAAAACATTTAGAATAGGATAGGGCTTAGAAGTTGAACAAAATGAGACAGGCTTCCCATTATAATAGTGGATTTATTAGCCTAATGAAGCATCTTGGGCTTTCCTCAGACTCTCTCTCACAACTGCTGACTGGAACACTGAAAAGGGGGATCATTACAGAGGGTGTGATACCATCTCAAAAGGGATTTTGAAATTTAAGCCTTCCTTCTTTTGCACACGTAGACATGTATGGATGTTGCAAAAGGTTCTTGTCTAATTGCAGGTAATGCAGAACTGCAGCACTATAGAATCAAATCAATACGAAGTCTGGGTTATTCTCTTTTCTCTCAATTCACATCCTCCAAACGAAATTCTGCCTCTACTCTATGTCTTTGCGTCTTGAGACCACCTAAGCAAGAAAAAAATCTCACCCAACCAAACAAAAACCAAGCAACCTTGGGTTTTATATAATTTTCAAATGCTTTAGTTGTCAATAACAGCCTCCATGATGGTTTAAAATCTGCTTGTCTACCTTCCTCCTCTGCTCTCCTACTGGGAGCCTCTCTTATTTGTTTTCCTTGCCCTTCTTTGCTTTTCAACCAGATAAATAAATTCTGTATTGGAAATTTGGGGCCAGGTGTGAGGTATTTCGATTAACCTTGGCAGAGGCAGCCAAGATTAAGAAAAATATAAGTTGGCAGAAGATACTACAGTAGATGTTTCCTCAGGAGCAGGATCAACAAAGAAAAATAAAAGATGTTACATCCAGCATATTTCAAAGACATGAGAAAACACATGGATCATATAAAAAAGAGTAAGCTCCGAGTTGGCTCAATTCAGAAAAGATTCATGGAAGCAACAATAAAAATGTGAGACTATATCTATCTATCTATCTATCTATCTATCTATCTATCTATCTATCTATCTAAATCTGTATCTATCTATATCATCTATATCTATATCTATATCTATATCTACATCTATATCTACATCTATATCTATATATCTATATCAATTTCCACAAACACACAAAAACTGCATACATGCCTTCCATAAACTTACTTCGGATACTTTTCTCGTGACTTTCTTTTTACTCACCACTGACAGCCTCACGAGTTTCCTTGACAACCACAATTCCAGTCTTCACACCAGCCAGCACGGCCCAATTCCACACTCATTCTTTTCAGCACTAAAACTGCTCTGCCACCAGGCTCTCCCACCAGTTCTCATAGAACACCTTCTCTCTGTTGTCTGCTCTCCAGTCCCTTATTCCTGCAGAGCCTAACCTCCCTCAGCCCAAGCCTCCTCTCTACTCTTCTCATCCATTAGCACCTCGGGTTTCATGTCTATTCCTCTCCAGGCCACACTTCAAGTCACTTATTTCAACAATGCCTATCTAGATTGTCTTATCCAAATTCTTGACTCCGAGGGATCTCTAGGCTCTCCATTCTCTATTTCCCTCCAAGAGCAGCTGAATGTCACTAGGAAAACCTATTCAGTACAAATTCCTACCATTTTACTCCCATCTCTTCTCCTGTGCACCCAGGAACCCTCTTCTTGCAGCATTCCCGAAGGGTACTCAAAACTCATCATTATTTCCTTCTGTGTGTCACAGTTCTCTTGCAATTATCTTTGACGCCTAAAGCCACATCTTCTCTCTCCATCTATTCATCTAACAAGGGGCCGTGTCCTGCTGATTTTAACTCCACAATAATTTTTAAAATTATTCTTCTCATTTCAGTTTAGTTCCTATTACCAAAGCTCCAGTCCGTTCCCCCAATGTCTCTGCTTAGCAGTTTCAACAGACTCCATCCTGCTCACCCAGTTCCCAGACTCTCCTTTCCAATCATTCAATCCTGCAATCATTTCAATCTGTGAAGAAGTTGTCAGTAGTCCCCTTGTTAGCTACTAACTGAAATATATCCTTACAGCCTGGCTCAAATCCATCTATAACAAAGCCTCAACTTGCTTTTTCAGCCTCATCCTGCTGTTCCACCATTCTTTGGCCAAACTGGAAAGACACATTGTTTTCACACCTCTACACTTTCAGGCATTTCTCATCCACCACCATTTGGCTTTCAACATTCTGCCATCTTCCTAGGCTCTTCTCAAATGCCTTCCCTTCCATGAGGACTTGCTGGCCAGTGATCTTTCTTTCCTTCAGGCTCCACAGTGGATTGTCAGTCATCAAGAATGAGCTCAGCTCACTCTGCCTTGGACAGTTTACTTCTGTACTTGTCTATATGGGAAGCTTTCTAAGGAGCTTTATTATTCTTATAGAGTTTGTCAAGTGCCTTCTGTAATATAGGAGCTGAATAAACACTTGTACAAACAAACAACAAAAAAAGTAAAACAACCAGCTGGATCTAGCACTTCGCTTATTTTCTACTCTGCTCTTCATTGGTGGGATTGTCCAGTAGTCTCTTTCACTTCTATTGTATTGTCCTTTTACTTAAAAAAGATCTTTTAACTTGATGGTCTCTAAACGAATGATCTAACTCAAATGCAGTATCATTTCTTCTACTAGGTGAATACATTCTGAAAAGCACTGACAAGCTCAGTTTGCCACTTCCATAAAAATAAAAAAAAATCTCCCCAAAGAGGTAGTTCCAGGAACTTCCAATCATACCATTGTCACCAACAGGGCAGACTACAAATAATCGTATTTAGTGGGGAAAGGTCTGCAATTGAGGTTGTGAGCCCAGTGCTGTCTGACATCTGACCCATGCAGCCACCCCCCAACATTTTTATGTGCAGATATTTAAATTGCATGTTATTTCCCTGAGACTTAAAATGAATTCCACAGCATCCTCCTTTCAAAGTCTTATTGGGTCTGGTGAGAAATGATGACAGGATCGGGGTCTGCCATTATTTCTTTTTTAATTTAATTTCCTGAGTCAGTCTCACCTCTCCCTACTCACACAGTGCAAGGGTAAATGGTGACCCTTATTCTAAAAGTGGCGTTTTATTATTTATTTATTTACTTATTTGCAAGTTTCCTACTGCAAAAAAAAAAAAAACAAAACAAAAAACCATCCTATAGCTCTGCCATTTTGCTAACTAAAGGAAACATATCTTTGCTTTATCCTTTTTGTAAAGCTTAAATCGACTGATGATAAAGGACATTTTTGACTCTTGCAGTTGATATTGAACATTATGGCATGCTGATAAGTTTGTGGAATAAATAATTCTACATTAAATATTATTATGTATGCTATATACATAGTAATGTAACATATTAACAATACAACATTCATCTCAGAGAACAGGAAGCAACTAGAAAAAGTAAGACTCTGAGAAAGTCACTTGAGCCGTGTGACCCTTGGTAACAGAATTTTGGAGCGATACAGCACTATCACCAGCTGATATTTGCAAAGTACTTTCCTTTCCAACACAACCTCCTCATTTAATCCCAGTGATGAGCTGATGAAACAAGCAGAGCAGGTATTGTTATTCCCATTCAACAGATGAGAGGACTGAGTCCCGACCTACTTGTTAAATGGCACTGGGGCAAGTCACTCACTCACCAGTCAGGAGTCCTGGGGCCTGGTCCCTTCATCTTGCCACCATGCTGTGCTGCCCCTGAAAGCGCACAGAGAACATTTGTTGCAAAGCCAACCTTCAAAAATGAGAAAAAGAAGGCACAGCGTGCCAAGGCCACCAGCTTGTTGGGCAGAGAATGGGTAAGAACCAGGCCCTGTAACTCCCCAGCCAGCAGACTATCTCTGCTCACAAAAATGTAATAAATTACACTAAAACTAAATGGTTCTTAGGAGGTATGAATCCTGGAAGACCAAAGGCATTATATACTCGCAATAGTCCATGGAAGTATTTAAACTGTGAGAAAAATCATCGTGATGCCCAAGTAGACAACAGCACTACTGGACAATTAAGGGAATAACATTGGCCTATGAATATGGTTCTCACTGCTGCATTCCAGCAAAATATACAATAAAATTAACTTGAAAAATTTAGTGATTTTATATATTATATGTGTAATATAATATGCAACATACATAATGATATGTATTATATATTACCAAGTTTAGTGATGATATATAATTATTATGATATTATATTTAATTATATATAATAAACTAATTTAGTGATTATATATAAATCTAATGACATATAACTTATATCATGTGTATTATATATATATACATCCTGTTGTACAGACAAAAAATAGGCAAAAATAGAAAAATACAAAAATAAGTCATTTGAATGACTACAGCCAGCATCATACAATCCAATGTATAGTTTTTCTCCTTGGTTAGGCTTCTAGCATCTGTTTTCAGCATCAGTAACATCAGGTTACCCTACACTCTTTTATCTTGATCTTTCACTCTCTGTTTTCCCTTCATTTACCCTTACCCTCCACTTCCAATGTGCATGCATGCAAACACACACACACACACACACACACACACACACACACACACACCATACGATTCCATGCTTTGCTATTTGCTCTTGCTACTTCTTCTAGAATACTGTTTCTACCTTTATTTGCCTGGCTACATATCACTTAACCTGATGAGACTCAAGCTTTCTGATGACTCTACCTGAACTCTTAATCACAATAATGCTTTTCCTGTATGCCTTCAGAGGTGTTTTGTGAATAACTCACTCTACCTTACCCTTCACCACGTTTCATTCATAGTACCTGTTCACATCCTCCATCCAATTAGCCAGAATGAACTCAGTTAAGGGTTTTCATTCCTAGTCCTTGGTGACAAAAGGCTGGTGATTAACATTGGAGCACCTGAACATAGACTGTCATTAGTGGCGGTAACTCATAAGCACTACCTCTTGTAGAAGACTGCTGAGCTTAGCTAGTTGATGTATTTAAGAACATTATTCAGAACCCTCTTCTCTGTCATTTCTCCATCTTTGTATAATCCCCACCCCATTTTTATGTTCCCTTATGTTTTTGTCATATATCATGTCACCCCTCCTCACCATAGGTAGACTACTCTTGGTATCAAAATCTGATACTCTACAACAACAGCAAGACTTTTTTCTTTAAAACGTGAACTCATTTAAGATGTCTTTCATAGTGATTTGGTGAATAAAATCTGTTTTTACTTATTCTATTGAAAGTTAGGTTTTTAATTTGTCAGGCTCAATGTTTTCCTTGAAAACACTTAATAAACTATTTGTGATGCACTTAATAAAAATTACGTAGGTTCAAATTGTGCCTTATTTGAGAGTTAATGCTTTCAACAATTTTTTTTAAAGGATAAAGGAAATAGAAAATGCTCAGTATTTGATAAACTTCTTCGAAGATTAGTGTCTTGTCTCCTTCCTTCGTTCCAAATAAACATTCCAAAATACATTATACATTGTGGATATTTTTCAAATAAATTTTTACATCCTTTTTTTCTCCTACTGCTCTGACCCCACTGCTGTCATCTCTGCCTAAGTTGTGTGCAGGTACCTTGCTATTGTCTCTAGTGCCTAATGATGAGTGACCACCGTTGGACGCACTCGTGCTTGCTAAGCTCAGTTCCCTCTGGCGCCTCCCTAAGCACTGCCCTCTTCGAGACCTGGCTCCCACCACAGAGCACTGCCACCACTCCCGCTGGGTACTTCCATTTCCACTGTTGATGATATAGTGGGGTTTTGGAGATGGCAGTGTTTCTGCTGTGGTGAGGCGGGGAACATTGCCCTCTCCACACAATGTGGCTTTGCTGCAGTGTCTCCCAGAATTTGGGCTCCCAGTCTCTTCTGTCCCCTGGACTTAGACATGATTTCATCGAGGGACTGGATGAGAACTTAAAAGACCAGGCTTATGATTGGGGCATACTTGTCCTGCCTCATTCTCTCCTTAGGATAACTTCTTCCCAGGAGAGTATCTCCATCTCCCTCGCATACAGACTTATGTAAATGTGCCCTTAGGGACACGTGAATCAGGAATCTAGCTGAGGCTCAGAGTTGGACAAAGGATCCCATACACATTTTTGACCAAAATTCTGTCTGTGCAAAATGAATACAAACATTCAGTTAGTCACTGCAAAACTGGTCTTCATTTTACCATATCACAAGCAGATTTCCAGAACACATATTTGGCTTTATTAAGATACCTTCCAAAAGGAGAGATTTTAGGAAATACAATTTTTTTAAAAACCTATAAAATTAGAATAGTTTAAAAGACTTGAGCCTATGGTTTGGGAGGAAAAGCAGGAGAAGCTGGACTGGAGAATCTGAACATTCACAGGACTTGACCCAGGTGATGTCCATCAATAAAAGAATGGCCTAATGGTCATTCTCATGTAGCTGTCACTCTCTGCTTAGCTTGGATGCGGATACTCCAGTTTTGCTGTCTTTGATTATAAATGAAGCACTACTGGAAAATTGGGAGTTTGAAAAACAACAGTAATGGTGATTAAATGACTGGCAACAAAGACTATATAAGAAAACATTTAAGGAGATAAATGTCTCTATGTACATGAAATATATTTAGCATAAACTCACATCTGAAATGTATATATGTGCATGTATACAGAATAGCTACCGATAAACAAACATCTCACTTTTACATATGACATCTATTATGTGTTGTTCTATGAAAGACTAGACATCGAGGGCTAGAAGGGACTAAAACAAGCCATTTAATCTGTTTGTCTCCATTTAGCCAGGTCTTCTGCCCTGTGCATGAAATTTTAGAATGTGCTCTTAAGCAGTTCTCCAGTTTGGCAAATTGCTAGCCTAACCACACAAACTATCAACTTCCTCTATGCTTATCCTTACCCATCAGAATCTCCTTGGTGTTCTGTAGGCAGGCATAATTGCAGCTACATACAGTTCATGTATATTATTTCTTACTTAAATGCTTGGTAGTAGTCATAAATGAAACCACTTGGGTCTGGGATTTCCTTTGTGGGGAAGATTTATAATCCTGTATATGAATGCTTAAATATAGGAATATTCCCATTTTCTATTTTTACTTTTGATAATTTCAGAAAATTTTCCACTGCTCTAAGTTGTCAAATGTATTATCATAAAATTGTTTCTAATACTGCCCTTATCATCCTCTTAATGTCTGCAGGGTCTATACAGATGTTATCTAATTCATGTTTATTTTTTTCTCGATCAGTTTTCCTGTGGATTTATTAATTTTATTAATACTTATTAAAATCAACTTTTGTTTTTATTGATTTTCTCTATTTTTGCCTATGTTCTATTCCATTGAATTTTGCTCTTTTCTTTATTATTTCTCTGTCACATTTTTTATTTTGCAAATATAGTAAGCTGATTTCTTTTTGGAAGGAATAAGTGAAGAAAGGAAGGAGACATATTCAATAGTGTCAAATCTTTGTAGCTGTTAATAAAATGAATGAGAAATAAAGTCATTAAAATTGGGATCATTAGTGACTTTCATGATGTTTCATTGTGTACAGGAAAAGACTTGGAGTCAGACACATTTGAGTTCTGCTAATTGAATTTGTTTTTCTTTTTGATCATCCAATATATGAACTTAACTTTCTTTACTTGAGATTACACCCTATTTTCCAACACACACACACACACACACACACACACACACACACACACACACACTATGATTCTTGAAAGGAGGCAGAACCTATATACTACTTTAGACATAAAAAATTCTAGACTTGCTTTCCCAAGAAAACTTGCAGCTAGCGTGCAGACCCAAGACCTGTTCTGCCAGGAAGAAGTCCCTACTTTACATCAGGAGATCACAGGAAATTCTCCCTCATGGTAGCAGAAGTTCCAGAAATATTAAGTTCCCAGGACAGTAATGAGATTGGTGCTGATGAGAGTATTTAGTGTCCATCTGGCAGTGTCAAAAGTAAAATCTACAATGTCTAGAGTTGCCAGTAGTGTCCTTGCCCATCCACCTTTGGCTGGATGAGGACCCCACTTAGCTCTACAGCCTTAAATCTATGTCTTACCACAGTCTAGCAACATGACGAATTCTTTCTCTGCTGAAATCAGTCAACTTTAGTTTCTGTTGCTTTCAACTAGAAATCCTGACTGTTCTAGGTTGAATCCAAGCTCCACATTTTATTATATTAGGTGGGAGATTTTGACCAGGTTGTACAGTGTTGCTGAACATCTTTTTCTTCAACTATTAAGTGAAAAAAATGGTAACTACCTCAGCGTAGTTATAATTTTTAAACAAAAGAATATATGCAAAACACCTGATATGTAGTTGGTACTGAATTAAATTAATTTTATGAAAAGAAAAATGTATAAGTCCCTAAAACATTGATTCCATCTGATTCAAAATCATTATTGAATCACATCATGGATCACAATGGTTAATAAGAAATGTAGGGGAAAAGATAAGCAGTGTAGCTTTTACCTTTAAGATTTTAAGAATAAGAAAAGGCAAGCATAGGATGCTAACTCAAGAGGGAATGAGGTTAAAATACAATGTTTTTTCTTTTTTTGTCTTTTCAGAAGTTAGAAGATCTAAGCTTGCCTATAAGATAAGTATAAACTAATAAAGAAAGAACAATTTGGACAGAAAAAGACCGTTGACAAAAGTGTTTTAAAGATATCAAGTTTCTGGATTAAAATCATCTTTAGTTGTAAAAATAAAGAAGATAGAGAATTATACAGACTAGTTACTATAAGACACAAAGAGTAAGAAGTATTATCCAGGTGGGGGAAGTTCTTGTCTCAGTTAAACCTATACATACTCTGTATCTTGTCATCACAAAATTGAATTGTTTATTGAAAAAGGCAAGAAGCTCTCCTGTGATTTGCTGCTTCTAACCACAAAAGTTTTATAGTTATCTCTCATGGAATGTAAACCTTGACTACTAAGCTATGATTACCACAATTCTTCCTTTACATAGTTGTAAAAATTATATTTGGACACTTTCTATTTATTATAAAAATAATTTTTGCTAGAATATGTTTGTTGTTATAAATGGAATTTTACTCTCCTGCTATAATGTTTATACCACTTTTGTGTTCATGGGGGCCAACTCTATGAACTTATTAATGGTATTCTTTAACTCACTACTAAGTGGCACTGCTCTGTCTTGCTTTTCTCCTCAAAAACCTGTTTTTAGAATTAAATTTATGACTCTAACAGATTTTCTTCTAAATACAACATGAAACATCTTTCCCTGTTTTCTTCCCCTTCTTCCTTTCAAGAAAGCAATTTTGGTAGAGAAATGGGGATGATGAGTGTGTTACTTGCTATTGAGTCAACTCCAACTCCTGGAGACCCTATAAATGAGTGATGCTGACAACGTCCTGTCTTCAACAGTCCTGATAGGGATAAAAGCCAGAATGAAAGGGATTAGGAAGAAAACAGTAGTGAAGAAATGGAGACTGGCAATTAGACTCCACTTTAAAGTGTTGGGAAACAAACAATCCAATTAAAAAATGAGCAGAGGACCTGAACAGACATTTCTTCCCGGAAGACATACAAATAAATGGCCAACAAACATATTAAAAGATGCTCAACATCACTGGCTATTAGGGAAATGCAAATCAAAACCACAATGAGATACCATACCACACCATTAGAAAAGCTGTTATCAATAGAACAAGTAATAACAAGTGTTGCAGAGGATGTGGAGAAAAAGGAACCCTCATACACTGCAAATTGGTAGGACTGCAAATTGGTACAGCCACTATGGAGGTTCCTCAAAAAACTAAGAATTGATCTACCATATGATCCAGCCATCACGCTACTGGGTATCCACCCCAAAGACTTGAAAACCCATATATAAAAAAAGATATTTGCACACCAATGTTCATAGCAGCATTATTCACAGTGGCCAGGACATGGAAGCAACCAAAGTGTCCTATAATAGATGACTGGAAAAAGAAGCTGTGGTACATTTATACAATGGAATATTACTCAGCCAGAAGAAGAGATGAAATACTACCATTTGTGATGACGTGAATGGACCTCAAGGTAATCATGCTAAGTGAAATAAGTCAGGCAGAAAAAGTTTAAAACCACATGATATCACTTATATGTGGGATATAAACCTAAAAACAACAAACAAACAGGACAAACAAACAGACACTCAAGGACATGGACAATAGACTAGTGGTTACCAGAGGTAACTGGGGAGAGAGAAGGTACATGAATTAAAAGGGGTCAAATATGTGGTGACAGAAAGAAATCTAACTATGTATATGTGTACACACACACACACACACTCACACACGCGCGCGCGCATCTGTATAATAGGCCTTAATGTTGAATTGTACACCTGAAATTTACCAGATTTCATTAACCAATGTCACCATAATGAATAAATAAATAATAAAAAATTAAAAATAATAAAATAAAATGTTGGGGGTAAATGACAGGGCAGGGAGATAAGATGCCAACTCAACAGTGTAGATGGTGAAGGTAAAAAAAATTTTAGATGGTGAAGGCCTGCATTTGTTTGTAAGACAAGAAGCAGGAGCTCACAACAAAGGAATAATTGAAAACTCATGAGAGAGGGGATATGAGTAACAAATTCTTGAAAAACTAGGAAAATACTGGATCAAGGACAGACATATAGTATGGGCATTTGAAAGGCGAAAGGATATTTCCTCCTCTGAGAATAAAGAGAAGTAGCGGATGTTGAAAATTTAAGGAAGACATAAACTCATGTTCCAACACCTTTAGTATTTCATTGAGAGACAAGAACAGAGAAATTAGTCTGAGGGTAGGAGGAAATGGAGAATATATGAAAATTTTTCAGAAGAGAATGCTGAGGAGAAACACTGAGTTGAATAAAAACAGTTATCGAACAGCAATGAGGACACAAATGAAATGCCAGTGAATCCAATTAGCAGAGTTCCTTGAATTTTTCTAGCTACATGTGGGTGTAGAGAATCTCTAATAGCAGTTGAAACATTAGTCTTTCCATGAAGCTACAGAGCTTTTGAAAAAACTCAAGAATAAAACAGAAGCACATTGAATCAAAATAACAGAGCTTGGAGGGACACTTGGGAGACAGTGGGGCCCACGTGTTGACCTCTGTGCAGAGGAACAGCTGGACTACCTGTGGCTAGTACTTCATGGAAAGACAGTGTCCCCTAAGAACTTGAAAATGAAAGGCATGAAAGTGTCCCTAACATTTTAATTTTGAAGTCAATACATGATATATCAGAACAAAAATATGCATTGCTACCTTAATGATGAGAGTGGCTCCCAGGCCTGCTAGACCAGATGGTGTGATCTGATTTAATATACTGACATGTCTCAGGAAAGTGTCAACCAGCCTAAGAAACAGAAAAAGAGAGCACCCTCCAAGAGGAAAATGCACTTTTACCATTGGACTTGAGTTTTCTAGTCCCATCAGCAAGATTGTCCCTAAAATGGAGTGACAGGCAGTCTTTGACTCATACCATTCAATGATTCGATCATGATTTGGTGCTGACCTAGAGATATTCTCATTATAATATGGCTTATATGCACAATAATATTGTGTCAGCAGTTTTGTGTTTCTCTTTTTTTTTCCTTTTCCTTTTTTGGTAAAACTCAAGGCTGCTGTCTCTAGATTGGCCATTTCTTTCTCTGCAACAGTCCAGTTAGCATTTTGCAGGTAATACAGAAAAGAGAAGCAATTCTTTAAAAATGCCCACACAAGCTGTGCTCCTGAAAGGTCTTCCAACCCCAAGGTACCAATTTCTCTCTGGGTGTCTGGGAGGTCTCACCTACCTAAGAAAACAACTGTTTGCCAGGCAGGTGGAACGCCTCAAGGAAAGGTTTCAGTTTTTAACCTTAAATGCTGATATCTTTGTGGATAACAGCTCTCTCCAAGTCGTCTGCCCTGCAAAAAGATAAACACAGGATATTTAGCATTTTCCAAAAATGTGCACCCATCTGGATGCCCTTTAATTTTCTCTACCTCCAGCTTTCATACTGGAGTTTCTATGTGTGTTGTGGGATCAGGTATAGGAAGAAGAAGGAAGGACTATATATGTATTTTTTGAGATAAAAACTATGGTTGTTCTACCCAAGACTTTATCTAACTATGTAACAAGAAAAGAGATAAATGATAATGCAAATTCTTCGGTTGTGGGTGGCCGATGACAGGGTTTTCCAGAGTGACTCAGGCAGGAAGTCCCCACTTAGACAGGAGTATGTGAGGTAGATCAGGAGCTGTGATACATAATAAGGTGGAGGCTGAGAGGCCCAGGGCTCCCAGGAAAGAATCAACAGAAATTAGACTCCAGGAAAACAAGAAGGAAGCCTGGGCCACTGTGGGGGATATGAAAGTGAGGACGCCAGACAGGATACTGCAGGTGGAAATGTCCCTCCAAGGGCTCAGCTTTGAAGAGATGATATAACCAATAAATATGATATCCAGTGCCAAGTCTGACGTGGGCTATTCTGCGTAGAGAAAGCCTGTTACTCTTAACTAGATCTATATGATCAAAGACATTTTACTAATAACAAAATAATTTTTGTAAATAAAATAGACATTATAAAATATGGAAATTTAATGAATCAAGATAATATAAAGACATTTTAAATTTTAAAAGAAATTTAGGAAGGTTTTTGTTGTCATTGAGATTGGACCCAGGGACCAGAGCAAGGCAGGGTTACTAGGTGGGGTTTATGGTTCCTATCTCCACTCTGCTGCTTCTGAGTCTAGAAAATCTTTCAGATCCTGCTTCTGACTCCTCCATGAAAGCTCATGCTCTGGCCCCAGTGGTGCTGTCATCCAGGAGACTGAGGATGCTTAGGGATTGTTCCAGACTGTGCCAGGTTAGGGGTCAGGCTCCACTCCACTGTTTACCAACAACAAGCTTTGATGATGACCACAATCAATTCTCACTTGGGCTTCTCAAGTCTAGGGTTCTATTACCTTTATTGCACTCATTGTTCCATGAGTGCAACATAATGGTTACAAACTCAACTGCCTAGAATTAGACTCTAATTCCTGTACCTAGTCACTTAGGACAAGCAACACACAATAACTTAAACAGTAAAGAAGTCAGAACGTGAGACATTTCAGGGTTGTTTCCACAATTGAATGATTTGGTCAGAAACCTAGGCTCTTTTCAGCTTTCCATTCTTTCCAGTGTGTTAAATAGCTGTTTGTAGGCTTGTTGCCTTGTGCTCACAAGATGGCTGCTGTTGCTCAAGTGTCTATTTTTAATGATAGTGTCCAAAGCAAAGAGGGAGGACAGGAGAAGGCCTCTGTCTCATTTCTAAATTCTTTCTTTTCAGAAAGGAAAATGTTTCTCAGAACCATTTCCCTTCCCTTATCCCTTCCCACCAAGTTGGCTTTCTTATACATCTGCCAGAACAGGATCACCCTAACTGCAAAAGGTTTGAAAAGTGAACATATGCCATTTAAACCTCTGTGGTAGAAAGTAGATTTTGCTTTCAAAGAAAAGAGGAGAAATGACTGTGGGTAGGCAACCATATTGGTCATCTATACAATAATGCTATATAACAAATCATCCTAAAACTCAGTGGCCAAAAAAACAATTTATTATTTTTTATTAATCTGTGTGTTGGCTGGACACACAGCCTGTTGTCTGCTGCGGAGCCAGGGTTGACCAGGCTTCGCTGGCTTGCTCATGGGTCTACAGTAGGTAGACTGGTGGGTTGGCTGGTCTAGAATGTCCTCAGCCATAATGACTCGTCTCAGCTACATCTGGCCTCTCATCCTCCAGAACAATAGCTTAGTCTTGTTCCCATGGTGGAAGCAGGGGCTCAAAGAAGAAAGCAGAAGTATGTCCGTCTCCTTGAGGCCTACGCACCACACGCAGTCACTCCTGCCATATTTTTTGGCCAAAAAAAGTTACAAGGCCAGCCCCAATTTAAGGGAACGGGAAACAGACTCGTCTCTTTATGAGAGGAGTGGCAGTCATGTTGCGAGAGAAGTAGATACAGATAAGGAAGAACTGGGGCCATTTCTGCAGTTGAGCTATCGCAGCAATCAATAGAGTTTTCTGAAACCAATTATTAGATGTACAGCCATGGAAAAGATATTTAACCTCTTAGCCTCAATTTCCCCATCTGCAAAATGGAAATAATAAAATATAACTTATGAGGTTGTTATGAAGATAGTTTGTGTTTTAATCTATGTCAAAGAGCTTACAAGAATGTCTCCCTTTGGTAAGTTACCATGTACTAACTCATGTTAGCCCTTAGGATTGTTGGCCATGACTGATCAAAGCATTCCTGTCTTAACTATCTTACGGACAGAGTCATAACTAACTAGGAATTCTGATGCTTAAGACAAAGAGCAAGAATTTCACCCTTGCACATCCTCAGATTCATTTTGCAATTCATGATACTGCTCCCAGATTGGTCTTAGTGCCATTGTCATCCCATGCCCTAACTTAACTGATTCTTCGAACTACTTAATTCAGTTGTTCCTATTCACTGAAAAAGAGCTCATTTGCTGTCAACATGTGAATGTCACTAATATTTAAATTATACCTTTTGAGGCAATTATTTCACATTTTTCATATCCTGTAAATTTGGAAACCCCCCAGGGTAAGGCCTGGTTAGACTGGCCCACATTGCTACACTGCCTTCAGGGTATGCTAAATGGGATGGGTAGGGAGGAAAGCGGGAGGGCATTTGCTGGGAGCGCATCTTTGCCTGTAAAGCCTCTGCTTCCGTAATACTCAGGGCAGGAGCCCCAAGCAGAGGGCTGGGGTAAGCTCAGGCCAGCACAGCTAGCTACTAAGCTCTCTGCTCCTCCAGGCCAAATAAATGAGGAAGCAGATTAATCTAGCACCCAACTGTGAAACAAACTCATTTGACCTTGACCCATAGTTAGAAGTACGTTGTGCAGTTTTATAGAACTCAGCACTCGCATACAAATACACATACATATATGTATATATATGTATATATACATTAGCCATATAACATACAAATATATGCACACACATAAATGTAAAATGTTTTCTGAAATGATACTTACCTTTGGTATATGCAATGCCCTCTGGTGTTTCCTCATATATCCTATTCTTTTTCATTTGCATTGTAACTTTTTGGAAACATTGCTCATGACCAATGAAATTGGCTGGGAAATGTTTGAACTACTTTGAAAACACTGACTTATGTGGCATATAATGTAAGGAGAACTGAACAAAACTCTCTTTTTCCAGAAGCTTTCTCTATACCAAGGGAGCAGTATTAGAGGTTCTGTGGCTGAAGCCATCTTGCACAGTGGTTAATAGCAAGAAGTCTGTAGGGAAAACACTTGTGTTCAAAATCAAGCTTGGTCACTTGTTAACGATGTGACCTTAGCAGACTTGTTTAATCCCTCTAGCTTTGGTTTCCTTATGAAAAAAAAAATGGGGATGATATTACCCTTTTATCACTGTTGTGAAGATGAAATGAAGTTGCTTGGCATAGCACCTAACACAAAATAAGCTGGATAAATATTACCTATTTCTACTGCGGCAAGAGGTGTTGTCAGTCTTTAACCCTCTGGTGAAGCTATTTGGTCCAATGTTTTTCTAGTGGAGAACTAGCTGGTACATTATGGGACACAGCACAAGTGTTGGTAAAGAAAGGTTAGCAAACGAGGGCAGCCCTCGTCAGGACCAGCGGGGAAAGGATGCTGAAGTAGCAGTGGGGTGTGGAGGTGGGGGAAAAGTTACACCAGCCAGGAGAGGTTCTGAAGAAAAAAGTGGGTAGAGGCCGGCAGCCTAGGTCTTTGATCTTGTGGGTGACTAAGGAAGTTTTGGATAGGTCTCTATTAAATAGATGTAAATAGATGCCCCTCTTTCCGAAAGTGTGGCTCTATAGTACAGGTGATCGAACTTTCAACAAATGCACCGAAACCCATACTTCAGTACTAACTTGTGCAAATGAAAAAGAACAACCTCTCTGGGTAAGGCAGCCCTGTCCAGGGCATGCAGCCTACCGAGCGACCTGTGGCCGAGATCTCAGTCCCCTCTGCTGGGTACCCTCGCGTAGTGCGCAACCTACTCAGTTGTCCTCCGTGTCCCTGCTGGAACTCTACTAATTGAAAGTTATCTCCTTTCAGGATGTCTCTTCCAAGATTGCATTCAAACTCTGATGAACCTATTCCCAATGGTAGCAAAGTCTTTATTTGGGAAACAGTCAAAATTATTTTGATCCCAAAGGTGGCAACAGTGAAAATGTGCCACTCAGATCTCCGGCTGCTGGTGGCATAATTTGCTGATGGCCCCTTGAGATCCGCTGTGTTTGTGCCATATGGCTTCCAGACAATGATTGAGCATGTTGGAAAATAAATGCAGGCCCATTACATGAGACTCAAGTGCTCCCCCATCAACCTGGCTGAACATTTCTCAGAACTGTGCTGCAGTAGGACATTCTTCTCACCTAGGCTTTCTTTCTTCCCTCTCTCCTTCCATAGGTGCCAGATTTGTAGTACAGCCTGAAGGATCTTTCTGCCTTCTTTGCTTCCTCCTTTTCCTTACACATTTAATACCTTCTTGGCATCTGCTTCTTATCAGATCCAGACTACAGTATCAGGTTTGGTGAAAGAGAGGCAAAAGAGATTGACCAATCTGTTTAATACATATTTAGGGCAAATACTAGAAATGGCTATAAAAGTAAGATTAAAGTTCTTGTACAACTGATAAAAAAAGAAGATCAATGAATATTGGTTAACTATTGAATGAGTGAAAAGGCTCTGAAATAAAATAATGCTATCTTCTATAGTTTTGCCTGAATGTCTACTGTGCAAGGATTCAGAGTAGACTTCCAAGTTATTCTTGGGCATACCCAAAGAGATTCCTCATATTTGCCTGCCTCATTCTTATTCTTCTCTGGCTCCCACTTCTTCACACCTGCCTACAAAGCTACCGGGAAAAGCCCCATTACTTCCACTGTCTATCCTGGGAACACCAAGGCCCAACTGTGCCATAGGAGCCACTTAGATGTTCCAAATCTTCTAAGTCCTCTTGAACTTGAATGGGGCCAAGTCACATGAAGAGGCCAGGAGAGAAGTTGGAGAAGGGTGGTTCCTCTCCAACTCCATGCCATAGTTTTGACTTGGACCTACCTGTAAGCATCTTGTGACTAGATAAGGGATGTTTAATCAGATTCTGATGCTCATCCCTTTTATTCACAAGGAGCTCAAAATCAGGCTAGGGGCCCAGGTAGGAACAGATGTCTTCCACCCCACCTGAAATTTTCTATTGACATCAACATTCAAATTCCTTTGGCCTTCTCTAGGTAACAAACAAAAAAAACCAAAGAGGCTTTGAATATAAAATGATGTATTAACTATATTTTCTTATTTTTTTAAGATCTTGATAATCTGGCATCTGGAGTCTTGTTAACCCTAGAGAAATTGCCCCTCCAAGGGTTAGCTAATTCTCAGAAATAGCAAATAAGTCCCCTGAGAGCATGATTTTTATCCAATAGCTCCAAATTTTATCTCCAAAATGAAGATTAATTGCTAATAGAATTAAATCAGTTGAGATGTACATGAGATGCTCTACAAACTAAGGAAGGCTATTCAAAACATAATAAACCAACCAAACCAGAGTTCATACCTACCAACTACCTCCTTTATCAAGGTCTCACCTGGTAAGACACTATCCCCTGCACTAATCACTCTAGGGCCAGGTACCAGGCAACTAGGGGCAGTCCCTACATTCCAGAACCTACTGGAACTATTTAAACTAACCAATCCTAAACTTGGCTAGCTTAATTTACCCATTTCTTCCCACAAAAATCACAATAAAGGCTTTTGCCCATGTTTCTCCTTCATTTCTTCTGTCTCCTGAATGACCCTGGTGCTTCCCCACGTGGCCCCACAAGGCATGGTATGCCCCCTCGTCTTAGGAACTGTGAGTGACAAACTATCTTTTCAATGGCCATCATCTGATCTGCTGGCCTCACCATACACAATACAATCTATATTTTAAAGTGGACAGATATCGGGGAGATTTCACTATGAGAGCATCTACACTAGCAATAGCCAATGCCAAATTTTTGTTATATCTGAAAAGCCCTCTTGTTTACAAAATATCTCATGGACAACATCTTAATTCCTTTAATTCCATTAGCAAGTGTCTTCATTTGAGAAACAAAATTTGGAGATATTATATTTCCTATGAGGCTGGGTGTGAGGTGCAGTAGACAGAATGCAAAGCACAGGCTCTGTAGTGCTGGTTTTAAAGAGGTCTCAAAATACATACCAATCAAACAACAATCATAGCCTCTGAGCATGTCTTAAGTGCCAGGCACTTGTACAGATAATTTCCATACATTAACTTGTGTAATCCTTATGTCAGTGCTGAGGTCGAAACCCAAAAGTACAAATAATTATTTGCCATCTGACAGATGATCTGAAATTAACAGGTTATCTCTGTCATACAATGTTAGAGCTGCAAATAACTTCAGAGAGCAAGACTTGCTATTTCACAGATGAAGTAATTATGTTTATGTGTTCTACTGAACCTGAAACTTTTGTATTTTTGAGCACACTCAACCAATAAGACATATATGTACTCTAATTTTGCTAAGTGAGTTATGATTTCTGTGACCTCTAGCCCAGCTATGTCATGTAAGGGAAGTGACACCTACTATAGTAATTTCAAACCCCATAATCCATCATCCATACTTTGAAAGCACTAAAAGGAAATGTGTTACAATAACCAAACATACCTAGTGTATATCACAGGCTTGCCTAAATATTTCCCATTTATGCTATTTTGAGAACTGGCTTCTAGCCCAGTTCTGACAACAGTGTTCCAGATTAAGTGGAAGGCCATGTGAGCATGGTAATTGAAAATACAATTCCCCCACCCCAAAGGACCATTAGTTATGAGTTTACTTTTGTGTGTGTATGAGATCCTCCTTTGAGCATTTATAAAATATGGATTCTGCAATTGTCTCACTTACTAGAAAAAAATCTGTGTCCTATTAGGTTTCTAGAGGACAATGGTATGTCGACTCCAATCAGCCTTCCTTCAGAAGGTTCTGCAGAAGCTGGGCCCAGGACCCCCTCCTTAGACTCCCTCTCCCTTAGCAACCGCCTCACTTCTGGCAAAAGAACAGACACTTCACTCTACTCAACCCTGGTGACGTCAGCCACGTTAATAAGCTAAGGGTCCTAGACAACAGCAGTCACAACACAGCCGTCCCAAAGCCGGCTCTAGGGGCACCAGGAGCTCAGTTCCTGGACACAGTCCCAATGTGTTTTTGTATTACAGTCCTTGATGGCATGGCTCCATCTTCAGACATAACCCATCCTGGGATCAAACCCATTGGCCAATGACAACCTGCTACATTCATTTGGCTGGGATGTTCTGAGCAAGATGGTAATCAAATTTCAATGACTTGGATGAGCTCCATCTTCCTTCCCACCTTTCTATGCTTCTGCACCAAACCTAAAACTTAAAGGAAAGGAGACTACTTGAGATATGATATTTTCCAAGATTGAACAGCTGGCTTAGATCTATTAAATTGCAAATTTAAATTAATACACTCTATACTGCAACAATAAACCAAAGAACTGGAAAGAAGGCTTTTGGGTTCCTTTAAATTGTGCCCAAAGCTTTCTAATTCTAATTTTGAAAAGGGGAAGGATCTTGGTCTACAGTCACTAAGTGTGTATGCCAAATAAATTCACTGGATTCTTTAGCATATTATTTGTGCTTTGGAGTCTCCCAATTAGAATTATTTACTGCATAAAATAAAGTTATAACTTTGATTTCAATCGGCAGCCATTCCAATAACCCCATCAGAAAAAGCATGATATCATTTATGTTCAAAATTCAATGTACTTTCACAATTACAAGGTAAGTTAGGTAACAAGTTGTTTCTCTAGGCGTTCACTTCAGTACTTTCCCATTGATTGGTTAAGCAAGGAACACACAACATGTCTGTGGGACACAGCATGTCTCCTGCCCCAATTTTCATCTGAATCCATAAGTTTAGGGACTCAGAAAAAAGGAAAATTCTAAGTAAACCCAGAAAACATAATTTATTAAGTTTCTCAAAGGCTGTGTGTATTTAAGGGAGGTCATTACAAAGACTCTCTCACAGGCAACTGCCTGGTGGACGGATCAGGCAGAGTGTCAACAATTCATTACTAAAGCCCACTGTACACTCAGCATAAGGTCCACACTAACTGGGAACAATATTGAAAACCAGGGAGTCAGTCACTCTTCATTGTCAAGTTTTTTCTCTGCTATTTTACTTTGCTTTGTTTTTTAAATTATACAGACATAGCCAGAACTTGAACCTGCATTGCCTGGATCGGACCATGAATAACTAGCTGCCTTAACTGGGAAGATACGCCAGATCCCAGATCCTTGTTCTCTATCTGCTCCCACCCCAAGAAAAGGCCATGTTTCCTTCCAGTCAGAGGCCCAATACAATCAGGCAAGGGCTTTTCCTGCATTTTCAGGCAGGGAATATGGAAAAGAACATATATGGAAAATGAGTGTGTGTGATGGTTTGTTTCATTTTCTTGTTATTTGGGTCTTTTTTTTTTTAAGGACTTTTTTGTTGTCGAGCTTTCAGGGTAAAGTAGTACTAACCATTCCAACTCTATTTATTTGCTAGGTTCTAGAATTCTCTACAAAATGGAACTTCAAGGCCTATCTCCAACAAGCTTTATTTTTTTTTTTGAGGTACAATATATGATATTATATTAGTTTCAGTTGTACAATGGAATGATTAGAAATGTGTATACACTGCAAGATGATTACCACAAGAAGTCTAATTACCATCCTTTACCATATAAAGTCACAGTTTTTTTTTCTTGTGAAGAAAACATTTAAGATTTATTCTCTTGGCAGCTTTCAAATATGGCACTATGATATTATTAGCTATAGGTTCCATGTTGTACATTACAGCTCCATGACTTATTTATTTTATAACTAGAAGTTTGTACCTCTTGCCCCCTTTCACCCATTTTGCTCCCCCCCCCTTTTAGTTATTCTGCCATTGAGGATCAAAGTAATAAAACAGAATTGGAGCACATCCTTGAAAAGGGATTTGTTCCTTTAGGCTTAATTCTATAATTGTTCAGAATAAGGGTGTGGTGAACAGACACTAAAGAGAAAGCTTATTTAGCCTAAAAATGAAAAGACAGAGGAAAGGAAATATAACACCAATCTGGAGGTAGATCTGGATGAGGATTAGCAGCTGCCTTGTTTCCTTTGATGAAACGGCTTAACTAACAGAGAGAGGAATTGAGGATACATCTTAGGAAAAACTTCCTGATCCTTATAAGTCCTTAACAAAAGGGATTGTTCCGTGTACCTCTAGATTTTTATTTTATGTGATGTTATTTTTGTAATATTTTTTTTGGTGTTATTATTCATTTTAAATTGTAGAAGTTTCAGACTTTTGTTTTTTCATCATCACTCAAGAAATACATGCTTATTGTAAGAAAAAAAGTGGAAAATACTGATAAGCAATTAGAAAAAATTATCTGTAATTCTAAGCCCAGAGATAAACTCTGTTATCATTCTGGGGTATGTATTTTCTCTGGAAAACACATTTTCTCTGGGAGACTGGTTAAGTAAAAGCCGGTACAGTCATAAAATGTATTGGCTAAGAATGATACATATGTGATGCACCAACTTTGGGGCCTGGTCACAGTGTTTATCCAAAATCCGCTCTTTAGTTTCATCGCCAGCCTTGGCCTTGCCAAGAGGAAGAACTGAATGCCAACTTTGTCACCACTGGCAGCTTTGAATTTATGCATGTTCAGTGATTGTGTGGTACAGTAGATTACAATGAAATCTAGCCTACAACAATGTCAGTATCTTAAGACATAATCAGATTTTGAATTGATATCTAAATATTCACCTAAAAATATACATAAGCATTTTAGATGTAACCTTAAAGGAAAGTTCTACATTTGCTTTATACATTGAAATTCTAATAGTACAAATATTGCAAGAGTAATTATAAATATATATAATAGCAAGTAGAAATAAATACATAAATAAATATGAGTAAAATGTTATAATTAAGAATGATTACAAAAGTTATTAATTTTATATACTAAGATGATTATTGAAACTTTGAAAAAGTTAAGTAAATAAGGAAATAGTTTATAAATATTAAACTATTAACACAATGTTAATATAGAATAAATTAATGAAAATATTAATAAAGAATGAATTAGCTAATAATTAATATCATATCTTTTCTAATCTAAAGCATGCTTATAATGATTTAAATAATAAAATAAGGCAGGTTAAATAAAATAAGGCAGGTTAATATTCAGCTACTTCTATTTGATCATGATTTTTTTTTAAAGTTTCTGTTTTGGAATTCTTTATCTTTTTTTGAGGCTATTTAAAACTATTTAAGTCTATTTAAATATATTATGTAGATTCTGACACCTTAAAATTTCACAAGGAGAAAAAGTTTCCAAATCGTAGATCATAACATCCACAATAAACATGTCTCCCATACATAGAAAATATAGAGTATATGTCATAGAACAAGCGATTAGAGAAAAATGAACCCACATTACATTTTTTGTTTTCACTAATCCTATTTTAAAAATAAACTTTCTAATAATTCTCTAAAAGGCAATTCTTTATAGTCTTTGAGCTTATAGAAGCTATTATTTTTTAAAAAAGGTTGTTAAAATTATTACTATAGTTATCAGTCCTTTTCAGCAGTCAAAGATAAAGAGTTTTTGAGATTTGCTAATGTTATGAATCTTGGATAAGAAGTTCCTTCTAGAAAACACAATGTTGAAACCTTTGCTTGAATTATATTTTGCTGTGCACACATACCTGGTGACATTAGGAATGGTTGGTGACGTTAATAAATGTGCCAGTTGAAAGTGGCTCTCTCTTTAATATTGAAATGTCAGAATAGTGGCTAAAAGAACTGCCCAGCAGTTCCCAGATCTGAGAAACTACTATAATGTTCTTAGAATATAATAACAAACTTTTACATTTTAACTATTAAATATTAACTATTAAACTATAATTGAGACATTTGCATGTAATTTCAGATTTATTTTTACAGGCTAGAAATTCTTTTGATAATCATGATTTCTGACCATAGCCTCTGCTTCAGCAGAATATATATTCGTATCCTCAGCCATTTGCTATTTAGAATTATAATCAGTGTATCCTGAACGTATAAGTATTTTGTGTTTGAGACAGAGACGTGTGTCTGTTAGGACGCTTTCAATCGCATGAAACAGACATCCCTATGCAAACTGGCTTTTAAAAAGTAGTGAGAGAAGGAGAATTAGCTCACATACCTGAAGCATCTGAGGTGGTGCGTGCGTAATAGTTGCTTCAGCGAGGTTTTATTAAGGGCTCAAGGGTATGAAAAGCACCTGGTTTCTCTCTCACCATTTCCCATCTCTACTCTTTAGCTCCATAAACTCCATCCTCAGGCTCCCTCTTTATGGTGCAAAGATGGCTGCCAACAACTTTGATAGCCACATTCCCAAACAGATAGAAAGCAAAACCATCTTTGACCCCATAGTTTCCAACCGAAGTCATAAATTACACCATGCTAGACATATGCTTATATGGTATGTGCACCTCTGCAACATCACTATAGCCAGGAAGACACCATGTGATTATTTGCTTAACAACTAGTTTCCACCCATGAAGGTGGGAAAATATCGATGGTGAAGTGGTGGTTTCCCAAAGGAGTTATAAGATGCCATTACCAAGAATAAGAAAAAATTAATGTTGGCCAGCAAATAATAGGTATTAAACATAACACAGAAACATGTTTTTCATTGCTAAACAAAATATAATTATAAAATGATTATATAGAGTATGACCTCAATTTTGATGTATAGATTTCAATGCAAACATCTTTGGGCTTTATTTATTTAACCAGTCTCATTGGTTTTATAGTTGTTGCACCATTTTACTATTAGAATCAATACTTCAACTAGAACAACGGTGCATAAATTCTTGCATGAGTATAAGATGATTTTCTTAGAATAAATTCCTAAACGTTGCTCAAAAACATATACAAGTTAAGGTTTTTATACATCTTACCAAATTGCCTTCCCCAAAAGTTACACTTCCAGTAGCAGTGTAGAGCAATGCCAGCTTCCCATAACCTACCTCATCAACAAATAACATCACTGCCAATTGATCAATAGGCAAAAATAACACCTCATTGTTTAAATATAAATCTGAGCACTGCTAAAGATGAAAATACTCTCACATCAGTTATCCACTGATATTTAATATTTTATCTATTAACATTTAATTAGTTGTTTATTGATACCTCAGCTCATTTCTTAATCGGCCATTCATTTCTATATATTAAAAATAGTAAACTTTTGTTTGGCATATGTTGTAATTTTGTTCTCATTCATCATTTTCTTTTTGACTTTGTTTATGGTGGTGTTTATTTATTGTTTTTCTATATAAAAGCTCTACACTTTGATGTAATCAAAATTTTTAAATATTTCTTTAGAGATTACTATCTTAAATATTCTTTTGAGAAATAATGTTCCCATTCCAATTATTTCAATTTTTAATTATATTTTCCTCTAGTATATTTATTGTTTCATATTTTTCTTTTAAATTATAATTCATCTAGAATTTACTTTGTCATTAGTTATAAGGTCAGGCCATCACCTTTTTTCCAAATGACTAAATAGGATTCCTAATATAGATGTTATATAGTCTGGCTCTGGAGACAGACTGGTGGGGTCGTGACCTTTGAAAGTTAGGTGTCTTTTTTCTGTCTCATCTACAAAATAGAGATGAAAATAATAGTATTTATCTCATAGGGTAGTTTGGATGGTGAAATGTGTTAAAAGCACATAAAATATTAGAACATTGCTCAGAGCATAGCGATTATCACACGTTGTTACTACTATTCATTAAAAAATCCGTCATTTCTTATCCTGAGAAATTATTTTTGTGAAGTACTAAATATTTAACTACAAGTGGATCTGTTCCCAGAATTTTTAGTTTCTTCTATCGATCAGCCTGTTTACTTTTGCCTCTGCTGATTTTTACAAGGGTTCATATCAATATTTTTAGAATCATCAGATTCTAAAATAATTTTTAGAAAACTTATGATTTCTTAAGATGTTTTGGTTTCTTGTCCTAAAAAGTGATAGAAGTAGTTTCTTTTGTATCTCATGTGAGTTTTGTACAAAGTAGCTCTCATAACCAAGTACTATGGATATATCATTTTGTGGTTCTTTAGCTATTTCAGTCTCAGCTCTCCTACTTACTTACTAGTTGTATAACCTTGGGCAAGTTACCTGAGCTCTTAGCTTCAGTTGCTTCATTTGTTATGACTCACAGGACTCTGAAAATTAGATGAGATAATGCATATGAAGCACAATTCGGTGAACACAATAACTCCCAAATTACTGTCAATTATTAATTTATTTTTATTTTACCTCTGTTATATAGTAACGTATAATTAGTAGCACCCAATATAATGCCTGTATATAGCAGGTGCTAAAAATGTTGTTGAACTAGTGAATATAAGAAAATCAATAGTACAGTGCTGAGGATTTCATATGAAGTGAATAATGAGAAAGAAAAACTTCACTAATAATGTTCCTCAGAAATGTGAATCAATAAAATAGTATTAAGACGCTTGCTCAAGGCTTTTGGTACATCTTTTCCCTATGACCACCACATGTTCACATACATGCAGAAGAGATAATAAAAAGAGGAATAATGCTTAGGAATTAGTCATTAGAGCAATAATTCCATTTTCTTGAGACTCGTAACATGTTCTGCTACTGAGTAATTATAATTTATGTCACATATATTCACATGCATGCCTGTACACACACACACACACACACACACACACACACACACACACACACACATACAATCCATAAATAGGCATTTCCTGACATTTTAAACCATTTCAAATTGACCCAATTCCAGTTCATCAGATTAAAATGTCAAAAAAATTAAGTAGTAAAGATACAATCCGGTCTTTCCTGAACTTATTTACTTGTTCTTTTTAAAAAAGAAGATATGGTAGGGAGTAGCTGACTACTTCCTTCCTTTCAACAGACAGTATAATTATGTCTTCTTGCTTTTACTCAAGTGATATCCTTTACCCTATGTAATAGAGAAGCAAATAATCTCAACCTTAAGTGAGAGATGGAGTGACTACGTGTGCTATTTTTCTCTGATGTTTAAGGTGCCACGGCAAGGCTACTGGCAGAGACACTTAGGATTCTCTCAACTCTGAGTCATCTTGGGGTGCCAGTAGGATATGAAATGTTATGCCAAAGAATTATTAGGAACCCAAACATTAAAATCACTCCCATGTGAGTGTGAAACTCAATCTTCTTGACTTTCAAAGGAGAGACATTTCCTTCACAATGCCACCATTTTTGATGGCAGTAATTGCACACTGGGTCAAAAGGCTGATGAGGAATGGAACTGGAAACCTGGAGATAATTTAAGAAGAGCTTTGGTAACTAGACCCAGTCTTTGAAGAAGAACTCTATGGGGGAGGTCTTCAATGATCTTAAATCTTGACCACAATTCCTTGGACACCACCACAGAAAGAGAAAACACCGTGTATGTTTACATGACATCTAAAAATTCAGCTATGTTAGCTTGAGTTGACTTTTATAGCCTTTTTCACAAGTGATTTAAGCTAATTAATTGGCAAATGTTCAATTCCCACCCCCTTTAGTTATGTGGGTGAAGAGAAATAAACATGTCAATACAACCAGGAAAGAATTAGAGAATTCCTCTATTGTTCTGTGAGCCATATTCCTTTGCTATAATGAACCAAATAACATATTTATCATGGTCAACTTGGGGGTTTAAAGTAGGCAAACATTTGACTTAATATGTAGCTTTCTGTTAATTCTCATTTAAGACAAACTCCTGAAGTCTTAAGGCCTTGTTCTAAAGATTTTAGACAATAAAATAGAGTGATGATGATGATGATGATGATGATGATGATGAAGGAGGGGGGAAGGAGGGAGCAAAGGAGGGAAGGAGGAAGGAAGGAAGGAAGGAAGGAAGGAAGGAAGGAAGGAAGGAAGGAAGGAAGGAAGGAAGGACATAGGAACCATCTAAAGAGTAGACCCTGGGATAAAGAAAATAAATGTATTTGTTTTCTCTAAATTTACTAATTTGTTATTCATCATGAATAACATTTTATTAAATGCTGATCACCATTATAGGCATTGGGAATGAAATAGAGATCCAGAAAACATACATTTTTCTCTGCTCTTATTGGAACTTCTACTCTAATGAAGGATATAAACAAATACAAAATTCATCACAGGGTCAAGTGACAACACATGAGACAAAAACAGATAGGAAGATCTGGAAAAGCCAGGGAGGTCAGGGAAGGCTTCTCTGAGAAGTGATACTTGAGGCTTGAGGCGAGATCTGAATAGGGAAGAGGACAGGCATTAACTAGATAAAAAGACAAAGAAAGGGTATCCCAGGGAGAGAGATCAGCATGTGCAAAGGCTGCATGGTGGGAAAAAGCAAAGAGAATAGAAATTAAAAGAAAGCCAGTGTAACATTGGAAAACAGGAAGGAGGGTGCAAGACAGAGCTGGAGAGAGTATGCTGAGTTTTGTCTGCATTTTAAGAGGACTCAGAAGCCATTGAAAGAGTTTAAGTAGGAGAATGACATGGTCAAAATTATGTTTTTGTAACTATTAATCTGGATACAATGTGGAGACTAGATTAGAGGAAGCCCAGAGAGGGTATGGGGACAACACCTAGAATATCAGGAATAAACTACTGTTGCTGTCTGGCAATGATAACAGTTTAGATCCAGATGGTACTAGCAGAAACAGATCGAGTGAAAAACCAGCAAGACAAACTAAATTTGAAGAAGGAAAAGGGCATGTGGAATAAACTTATGTAGTAAAACTAACTGCTTTTGGTTGGAGGAGGGAGGATTGAAACAACAGCAATATTTTACAAAGCCAAATGCTGCTCATGACTCAGGAAACTGGTATTCTAAATCTAAATAAGTCTAAATCTAGAACTGTGACTACTTAAGGTTGCTCTGAGGCCTTACACTTGCCTGCAGAGCTAATCTAAGACAAAACTTGAAGAAACTGGGAGTTCTGCTGGTCGAGATATAGAAAGGCATAAAAGCTATCACTTTCACCATAACAAAATAAAATAATAAGCCAAAAATTATATACTTTTTTAAAGACATAAAAGACTAACAGACACACACTCAAGAAGTCTAAACAACTAATTCCAGAGAAAGGCGTGCCCTTGAAAGAAGAGAGAAAAGTGGTGATTATTTTCATACTTGGGACAAATTGCCTACCCTAAGCACAGGCGGTGGAAGAGTAGACATGACATAAAAAGAGTTTGATAGAATGAAGAGAAATCAGCTGAGCTCTTAACAATAATATGTGCTAGCATGGAATACTGGAATCTGGAAGAGTCCCAAACACAAAAATATACCTCTCAGAATAGCGATTCTCCCCCATAGGAATTTCGCTGAGTCAGCAGCAGTTGAGGCAGAGCTGGGAGGTAAAAGGAGATTTCCCAGGCCCTGTGCTGCTTGGAGTTCCAGGGCCCTTCTGGAGTTGAATCTGGGGGTGAAATAAAACTAACTAAAACTGTGCCCAAACTCCCTTCTATTTCAAAGCTTGAAAATCCCTGAGAGAAAAGCCCAATAGATATGAAGCGAGAAGTTGGGGATTAGGCTAAAAAGCCAAGAGAAATCTCCATAATAGCATTAGCAAGAGATAAATTGAAACTAATTCAAATACTATCTTAGTCCCAGCTCAGTTAAACTCATAATAGGATCTGGATAAAAATCCCTTTCTCAAGCTTAGAACAGAGGAAAAGGAAGGCCCTCTCTGGAAAAACAAAAACAAAAACAAAAATATACAATCTAGTTTAAAAATGTGACCTACAATCAAAAAAAAAAAAAGAAAAAGAAAAAGAAAAAGAAAAAGAAAGAAAGAAAGAAAACAGTCAAGGGAGGCAGATCCACTGATGACCAGAAACATAAAAAATTTTGTTAAGTATATTGAAGATGGACAAGATGGGCAGAGAGGAATTTCATCCGAGAAAATAATCTCTAAAGGAGACCTAAAGAGAAATTCTAGAATGAAAATATGTATCTGAAACAAAGAATGTAATAAATACACTTAAAAGCAGATTAGAACAAAAGAAAGATCAGTGAACTCAAAGATAAGTCAATAGAAAATAGCCAAAGTGAAATACAGAAAAGAATTTAAAGTATTGAACACAGTGTTAGAGATACTTGGGTTAATTTCAAATGATCTAATATATACCTAATTGGAACTCTCAGAGTATATTCCCTCTCCAAAATGGAATCCAATTAGAAGTTATTAATAAATTGATAACTAAAAAACCCTTCAAATATATAGAAATTAAACTATACACTTCTAAATAAACTTTGGGTCAAGAGGAAATAAAATAGAATTGATAAAATATTTTGTACTGAATAATAATAAAAACAAATATCAAAAAATATGATATAACTAAGGCAGTGTTTAGAGAAAAATGATAGCTTTAAATGCATATATCAGAAAGAAGAATGATTTTGAAGAGTAAAAGAGACAAAGATAGATGAAGAAATAAGCTATCTTTGTTTCAAATAATATAATTATATATGTAGAAACTCTAAAAAATTCGGCAAATGCTATGACTACTGAGTGAATCTGCAAAGTCAGAAGATACAATGGCAATATATAAAAACCAACTGTATTTCCATATCTTAGCAACAAAAAAACAGAAAATGAAATTTTAAAATACCATTTATAATAGCATCAAATACCTCCAAAATAAAAAATTTAATATGTTTGAAAGTATTCTATATTTATAAACTATAAAAACATTGCAGAGAGAAATTCCAAATAAATGAAAAATATATCATGTACAAGAATTGAAGGATTTATTATTGTTAAGATATCTATTCTCTCCAAATTAATCTATAGATTAAAGTAATCCTAATCAAAAACTTAGCAGGTATTTTTGGGCCAATTTTAAGACATTATAAAGTTGCATTAATTAAGATATTATGTTGGTATGAGGAAAAACAATAGAAAAAAGATAAACAGACCTATAGACATATAATCAATAGAATTTCAACAAAATTTAATGCAATTTGATGGAGAAATAACAATGATGCTGTAATATCAAATGGTACTAGAACAAATGAATATCTGTGTGAGGAAAAAAATAATATTGATTCTTACATTATAGCATGCCAAAAATTATTTGGGGATGATCATTAACCTAAATGCAAAAAAAAAAAAAGAAAAATCTAAAGCTTCTAGAAAAAAAAAGAATATCTTCATGACTGGGATAGTCGACAGTTTTTTAGTCAGGAACAAAAAGTATTGAGGTTTTATTCCATCAAAATTAAAAGCTTCTGCTTACAAAAGACACCATTATAGATTGAAAAAGGAGTCTATGGCCATGCCACCCTAAACAAGCCCAATCCCATCTGATATCAGAAGCTAAGCAGGGTTGGGCCTGGTTAGTACTTGAATGGGAGACTACCTAGGAAGACCAGGTGCTGTAGGCATAAAAAATAAAAATAAGGGATTGTAAGCTGACAAGTTCCTTGTAATCCATAAGGTCAACCAAGGGTTTCCTTGCAAAAAAAGAAAATAAAAGAAAAAAAAAGAAGAGAAAAAAAGGAAAGAAAAGTGTAAAAGGCAAACTACTATGAGAAAATATTAACTATATATAATATATTCATTTCTAGACTATATAAAGAAGTTCTATAAATCAATAATTCAAAAAAATAACCCAATTAAAAAAGGGGGAAGATAGATTTAAACAGAAATCTTCCCAAGAAAGGACATAGGACTAGCCAAAAAGTACATGAAAATGTGTTTAACATCATATGTCACTAGGTAAATATAAATTATAACCACAATGAGATACCTCTATCTGGCTAAAATTAAAGAGTGACCATATCAAGTGTTGGTGAAGATGTGAAGCAGCTGGAACTCTCATTGCATATGAGAGTGTGAAGATATCATCACTTTGGCAAGTTTTTAGGTTAACATACCCTACCTTATGATATAACAATTGTATTCCTAGGAATATATTTAAGAGAAATAAAAGCATAAGCCTACAAAAAGATTAGTACACAAATGTTTATGGAAGCTTTATTTGTAACTGCCAAAAACTGTCAACAAACCTGATATCCATCAAAAAGAATGAGTAAGTTAATTATGGTATATTCAGACAATGAATTTCTGCTCAGAAATTAAAGAACTAAAGATATATGCAACAATGCTCTGAGTAACGAAGTTAGACACAAAAGACTGCATTCTGTCTGATTCCATTTACATTAGGTCCAAGAACCGTCAAAACTAATATATGGTGATAAAAATTAGAAGAGGGATTGCCTCTATGGGAATGAGAGAATGGACTAGAAAGTGGCATCAAGACCTACAGGATAATGAAAATTAATGGTAACACAGGAATACATACATTCATCAAAACCCAGGTACACTTATATCTGTGAATTTTGCAGTATGTAAATTATTTCCTCAATAAAGGAAAGAGAAAAAAAATCATGAAAAATACACAAATACACTAAACTGTAAATTCTACTCTCTACCCAGAATATTGAATTTATTACAAAAATATAACTTTACAATGCAAGGGGAAAGTTCAAAGAAAGGCATACAAAACTAAGCAAATTATCAAAGTTTTACTTTAAAAAATAGAAACAAAATAGATATAAAATAAGATTCTCCTAAAGAGAAATTTTTATACAACCTGTGAGAGTCCCCCCACCTCTGTCCCCAGCAATCTATGTTTACTGTCAGAGCCGGCCCAAAAGGACTTTCTTAACATTTTTATCATTTTCTTAACATTTTTAGTGAATTCTAGGTTGAGTGATTATTTTCAAAGGTAATAAGTGGCAGCCTGATTTAAAAAAAAAAAAAAAGCTTGACTCTGAAGCCAGGCAACCTAACTCAAAGCCTGTAACAATGGATTGACTATTTCAGATCAATTTTCTATACATTGGGTTAGTGCCTCAGGGTTTTTCCATGTCAAGGTCCTATTCGTATAGTCTAAATACTCCAGTCTGGGTGGAACTAGGCATATCTACTGCTTTATGTTTGCCTATGAAATCTGAAGATCATTCCATTAGATCTGGGCCCAAAGATAGGAATTCTCTGGTTTTATGCTATTGTTATATCACTTCGATGAATCTCAGAATTGCAAGGGATCTCTTTAGAGATGAGGAAACCCTCTCATGCCTCTGCCTTCACTACTCCACGTACTGGGAATCTGCAGTCCGCTCGCCATTTCCATTGCCTTGAACTTCATTACCTAGTAAGGTCCCTTATTGAATGGATGGAGACTTCAAATTGGAAAGTTCTCTCTTATGATGAACTAAAAGCTCCCTCTCAGCATTCTTTATCCATTTTTGGAAGAAAACCGAGATTAACATACCATGCCTTCACATGGCAGGTCTTCCCCCAATTCTGCAATGGCCAGGGACTTCCCTGACCACACCATCCAAACTAAAGATGTCCCTCATTGTTCTCTACTCATGCCCTTGCTGTCTCCTTTAAAGGGCTTACCACAATTTGCAACTGTTTTTTGTATGTCTCTCTCTCTCTCTCTCTCTCTCTCTCTCTCTATATATATATATATATATATATATTATAAAAGAGAATGTTACTTCTAGGAGGGGCCACTCTGAGCTGAGTTATGACTGTACTCCCAACACCAGACACAGACATAGGATACATGAGTGCATGTCTTTAGATATTTTTAAATAGCTCATATTATCTCTTTTATTTTCTGTAACTCAACTATGTATCTTTATTCCTTCTGAGAGTTTTCAAATTACAAAGCCCAGAGAACAAGGAGATAACAAATCTCTGTGAATGGGGCTGGTATAAAGAAATAGGAAGTGGAGAGGTTACGGAACTGGCCAGAATAAGTGTTTTATCCAAAGGCACTTAAATTCAAAAAAAATCTGTAATCACTAGGATTGCTGAGCACAATATGTTTGTGGCTGGATTGGGCCTGCAGGCCACCATTTTATAAGCCCTCTTTCAACCCTTCTTCTTGAACAGTTTTCAGATCCCTCATCTCTCTTCCCTGGAAATATTCCAGTGTGTCACTCTCTCTCTTTAAATTTGCTTAATTGACCAGGAGTCATAGCACATGAGGCCCAGGGTACATGGAACTGTTACCTTCTGTGGTATGGACAGCCCAGAAGGCCTGGGGTCTCTCAGCAGATATCCTACAGTGCTGGTGTTTCCCACTGAGATTGCAGTAAATATGTCTTTTATTTATTTATTTATTTATTTATTTATTTATTTATTTATTTTATTTTATTTTTTCTTGCCATGAGCTGCTGATAAGCCATATAATGACAATAATACTTATAAAACAGCCTAAGCAAAGATCTCTGGCCTTGGAAGAATCCAGACCATACATTTCTCCATCTTGTTTTCCTTCAGCACAAGCCTTGACAAGAAGAACGGGATTTCCCAGTTGCCTAGATCTCTCACAGATGGACAAGGCCCAAGCAACCAATCCACCCAGAAAGGAATAATCCAGTCAGTTGCTCTTCCTGCCCAAGAAATTACACTAGACCAACAGTTCCCACACCTGACTATATACCAGAATCATCTCTGGCCTTGCCCCTGGAAATTCTGACTAAGTCTGGAGCACCAGAAATCTGTTCTGTTAACAAGTTCCCTAGATGATGTGGCATATCCAAGGACCCGAATTTGGGAACCACTGTCTAGAGTAGTGGCAGCGTTAGCATCACTTGCAAATTCTTGAAACTCCAGAAGTGAGTCCATCAAAGCGACTGATGCATCCTAAAACATGAGAGCTGTTGACATAGATCAGAGTTGAGAAACTTTTTGATAAAGATCCAAATGGCAAATATTTTAGGCTTTGTGGACCAAGAGGCAAATTGAAGATATTTTGTTGGTACTTATATCATTATTTAAAATGTAGCCATTTGTTGTGGGTTAAATTGTGTCTTGCCCTCCCCACATCCCAGAGAAGATATGTTGATGCCCTAATCTTCAATACCTCAGAATGTGGCCTTGTTTGGAAACAGAGTCTCTGTAGAGGTAATCAAGTCAAGATGAGGTCATTAGCGTGGGCCCTAATCCACAATGACCGGTGTCCTCATAAGAATGGGAAATCTGGACACAGAGAGAAACACATAGAGGGAACACAATGTGAGACACAGAATACCATAGAATAGAAGTTAGGAATGCCTGAGGCTACCACGAGTTAGGGATAAGAAATGGAACAGATTCTCCTTCACAGTCAGTTGAAACCAAACCTGCTGACACCCTGATTTTGGACTTAGCCTCTATAACTGTGAGATAATAAATCTGTTGTCTAAGCCACTCTGTTTATAGTACTTTATTATGGCAGCCCTAGAAAATTAATGCATCATTTAAAATGCAAAAACAATTCTTAGTTTAAGGGCTATACAAAAATAAGCAGGTGGCAGGCTCGATGCAACCCATGAGCCATATCTAAACTATGCCCAACCTCACTAACTCAACATCCTGGTAATCAATGCATTGCTTATAATTCTATAAAAGACCCAGACTTAGGGTCCCAAGTCCCATTCAAATATTACCTCTTTGAAGAGGTTTTCCCTAAGCTCTATGTCATGTTGAGTCTGTATTTCAGGGGTCAGGCCAGCCTTGTTCATTGCTATATCCTTAGAACCTGACACATATCAATTTTCAATAATTATTCAATGAATGAATGAATTTAAGAGATAATCAGAAGCTCTTTCAGCTGGAAGAGACTTTAGATTTCATAAATCACAGTCCTTTAGTTTTCAGAGGCAACTTAAGTCCATAGGGTGTCAGTGATTGCCCAAAGTGACACAGCAGAAAACCCAGGATTAAAATCCACTTATCCTGATTCCTAAATTTATAGCCCTTTCATCACACCACTCCACCTCTTAGACACACCCAGGCCTATCCTGAAACATTGGTACTTTAGACAAAGTACATTAATCCACATTTTTACATGAGAAGTCCACAGACAAGAAAGGATGTATTAGGAATTTAGGCATGGTTAGCACCTGGCCATAAACAGCACGGTCAAGTTGAACAGGAGGTACAGTAGAACATTTACGGAGGAAAACTTAGTAGACACTTACCAGGGCTACCCAGCTCCCATCCCTGTTTGTAACCTCATCTGGTTTCATTTGGGGAAATCAGCTCTTTCCCAGAGTACATAGCCTATCTTCCAACCACAAATATCCAATACAAGACCTGCCACAGGTACAGTCAGGGGATCTGTAGGCCTAGGCTCACTCAGTGGGAAGAACATTGTCTCCCAGACTTTGTAACTCCCAAGTGACACAGCACACAGTGTATTCCTTACTGAATGCTATGCAGCAAATGGCCACATACTTAGCATCGTAAAACAACATTCACAGAATTCTGGGATGTTGTGGCTGGGTTCTTGGCTCAGGGTCTGTTATGGTTAATTTTATGTGTCAATTTGACTGGGCTAAGAATGATCACATAGACGGTGAAACATTATTTCTGGGTGTGTCCGTGAGGGTGTTTCTGGAAGAGATTAGCATCTGAATCAGTAGACTGAGTACAGAAGGTGGCTTTCACCAGTGTGAGTGGGCCTCATCCAATCAAGGGCCCAGACAGAAAAAAAAGATGGAGGAAGGGAAAATTTGCTCTCTGCTTGAGCTGACATATCCATGTTCTGCCCTTGGACATCAGTGCTCCTGGTTTTCAGGTCTTCATACTTGGACTAGGACTTAATGCTGTCGACCTCCCAATTCTCAAGCCTTTGAACTCAGACTGAATTATGCCATTGGCTTTCCTGGCTCACCAGCTTGTAGATGGCAGATCATGGGACTTCTCAGCCTTACAGTCATGTAAACCAATTCCCATAATAAATCTCTGTGTGTGTGTCCATCTATCCATCCTATTGGTTCTACTTCTCTGGAGAACCCTAACATAAAATCCACAAGACGTTAGCCAGCTGTGTTCTCATCTGACATACCTCTTCCAAGCTCATTGCTGTTACTAGTAAAATTCAGTTCCTTGCAGTTATAGGACTGAGTTCCTTGTTTCCTTTTTTGCTGTTGTTCAGGGCTGCTCTCAGCTCCTTGCAGCTATTTTGTGGTGCTAGCAAATGGCCCCCATCATCTTCAAAGCCAGCAATGGCACAGAACATCTTTCTGAGGCTTCAAATCTCTCTAACTTCCTCTTCTGCCTTTTTCTTCTGCTTTAAAGGGCTCATATGATTATATCAGTCCCATCCTGCTTACCTTCATATCTAAGGTCAATTGACTTTTAAGTTTACACCTGCAGAATCCTTTCACATCACTTTATAAATCACTGTTCTACAAAAAAGGGATTCTCACAGAAGGGGGAGTGTTGTAAAGTAGGACAGATAGAAGGCATGTAGAAAGTTTTGTTGAACCATATATCTCCATCCCCCCTAATCTGACATGCTGTTTTGAAATATTTGTGTTCTACTAAACTATAGAAAAACAACCATTGCTTACTTAAACAAAGGTAGTTAGTAGTCTATATGGGGAAAATAAATTAACTGGTCAGTTTTAAAAAGATCTATTGTAATTTCTTTTTATTTGAAATGGACTAGACAGAAGCTGAAGTTAAACTAACACTAGTTGAAAAATGAAAAATATGTTTAAAAATATCTTTTGATCTCATATATTTAACTTCTTATTATCCTAAGCCAAACGATTTCTTCCCACAGACTCAGCTGGATGACACATACCTCCGAGTTAAGATTTTTACATCTGAGCCTGTGTACAAGGTCACCTTTCAGGACAAAAAGTTGACATGGACAGGGTGTTTGGGTCAGCTTCAGTGGAAGCAAACCTGTATCTATGTCTTCCCTTTCTAATCCAAAATTTCCTCCCAGGGATTTCTTGGTTCTATGGGGTAAAAAGACTTAGAGTAAAAAGCTCATTTGCATCTGACCACAAAAACCTAATCTGTTACCTTCCAACCTAGGTTTTTCTGATCCTAGACACATCAAAAGAGTATAACTGCTTCAGGGTGGACAGGGCGATTGGCCTAAGCAGTCCCAGTTGCACAGAAAAAGAAAAACAAAGCAGCTTCCTTTCCACCGAACCTTGATTTTGTCTATAGATGGCAACCTTTATATGGAAAAGTTCTTCAGTGCCAGCCTCCGTGAGCAGTACTGTGGCAGCTCTTCCCTCCTTTGTTGAACATAGCTTGGAAAAAGCACTGCGGAGTGAGGATGGCTGGCACCCGGCAAAATGTGCTGTGTATTTCCACAGTCTACTCCAGCATAAACAGACAATGCTAATTAGTTAGTGACGAACCAGGAACTTTCCTGTGTAGGGAAGACAAAGGCCACATGCAGGGAAATCGGGGAACAGATCGAGTGCACACTCGTGCCCATCTTCCTCCTCTCCCTCCCTTACATACCCAGGGCTCTCACTTTCCTCTTTGGGTACCCCGAAACATGGTGTCTAGCACTTCATCCTAGAATGTGGTATGCTGTACCTCGGAGGCATCCTTGGTTTTCAGGACTGGGCAGGGGCAAGTGAAGGAGATATTTCCCACGCTCTTGATTAGTGAATGCAAAGGATGCTGGAGCAGTACAGAGATGAAACATTCAGACTCTGGAGACTAATGGTCAGATTTAAATCTAGCTCTATCACTTATTTGTCAGGGAAAGTGCTAGAATTCACAACATAAACTCCCATATCTCAGAGACTAAACATAGCACAAGTTTACTGCTTGCTCAGGTCACTGAACAGTGTTTTTGTGGCCTAGAGTCTCTGCTCCACACAGTCATCCAGAGACTCAGGCTCCTTCCATCTCATGGCCCTGCCATCACCCAGGGCTTTGGAATTATCAGTCGGGGGAGAGGGAACGTGGCCGGGAGGTATGTGTATCACTCTCATCCACTAGTTCATGAACCAGCTCATGAACCAGCTCACTCAGTTACATGGTCTCACCCATCTCTAAGGGAGGCTGGGAAATATAGTCTGTGTTCCCAGAGAGAAAAGAAAAATAATTTGGTGACCAACTACCCAGTCTATGCCATAGATACTTTCTTAAGAAAGTGCCTATGCTTTAGCTTCTTTCCCTGTTAAGTGAATATATTAGTCAGGGTCCTCCAGAGAAACATAATGTATGTATGTATATATGTATGTATGTATGTATGTGTGTGTGTGTGTGTGTGTGTGTGTGTGTGTGAGAGAGAGAGAGAGAGAGAGAGAGAGAGAGAGAGAGAGAAGAGAGGATGAGAAAGGGAGAGCGAGAAAAATATTCTGTTTATTCAAAGTTTTCTTATTTAAATGTTACTCTCAATCTACAACTTACCTTCACAGCAACATCTTGACTACTGTGTGATCAAATATCTGGGTACCATGGTCCAGCAAAATTAGCCATTATAATGAGTTTGATAAATTAGTATCATAAAGCACCTGGGACCACACCCAGCTAGAGAGTTCTCTGTAACTATTAGCTCACTGTCACTCCTGTAGTTGTTATTGTCCTCACTACTACTATTCATTGAGGCTTGAACACCACCACCCACAGAAATATCTAAGGAGTGACTGACTAGAAAGGGCTTATTTTACTTAGACAAATTATTTTCTTTATTTTTTAAAAAACACTTTCCCATCTACTGTCTCACTCAGTTCTTCACTCAAACCTAGGAAGTGGACAGGGCAAAATTATTCTTACTGTTCTTACTTTAAGCTGAGGTTCAGAGAGGGTAGCTGCCCTCCCATTCATCCTTTTCCAATCCATCTTCCTTATTCAGTTATAGGAGAACCACCCTTGTCCTGTGGGGTGATGCCTTTCTTCTCACCTGATCTAAAATTCATTATACAATATTATATTCCCATGGAAAATATATAACAAGTGTTAAGTAAGATTAATCGAAATACTCCTATTACGACTCTTTATGTATTCCCTGAATTAGGTTTTTGTAGATAGATCTTGGAGACCATAATTTGCTATTTAGAACATTTAAACTATTATTTCCACAGGAAAACAAGCCCCATGACTAGAGAAATAAACACATGAATGAACTTTTTGGAATATGACTCTGTTTATAAGAGCGTATTTCCTGCGCAAGTGCTGACACCAGGACTAGCCTTAGGCACAGCTGGGAGGCAGTTGGAGTCTTTCTTTGGTCTCCTTCCCATTCCCTGTGTTCTGGACTCGCCCTTCTGCAGTTGATCTATTTTCTTCATCATCTTAGCTTATACTAAAAAAAAAAGGACAGAAGTAGAAGTCAGAAATCTGACTATCACTCTTGGCTCTGCCTTAATCAGTTGTGCGACCTCAGGCAAGTCTTTTTACTCTGATTTCCTTGATTGTAAATCAAAGGGGCTACACAAACTCATGGTAGGTTGACTTTTAGCTACATCATTTCTCAGTCTGCTCTATGTCATCCCTCATGGGGTCAGCTGCCTGATAACTGAGACTTATATAGCTCAGCTTCCTCTCATCCTATGTAGTGGTTCTGAAGTCTCAAAGAGGGATGATAATGACCCTGAAACCTTCAACACACGAAGGAATTCATTGCTAATGGTGGGTGCCACTCTATTGAAGACATCTTTGAGGACAATGGGGCCCAGCCACTGACCCTTAAATCCTACCAATTGAGAAAAGGCACATTCTTCACCCTCTTACCAGCCAGGCCTGGGATTATGTACCCAGCCACCCATGACTAGAGAGAGAATTTTCATGCAGGCTGGAAAGATCAGGGTAACTGGAGCCATGCGCAGTTCAGTTGGAGAGTCATTCAATCACAGATATTGCCCCTCAAAATCCAAATTCCTTAGAGGGCAAATTATTTCAGCTGCCTGAGCTGGTGCGCTTTACAATGCAGTTGGTGCAGAGCCTCCTGCCCAGCAAGAAGCACGATTCCCTCTCCCCAAGGGCACTGGTGACCCCTGTGGAACCTTTTCTCCCTGACCTGCATGCTGGCCAATCATGCTCTTCTGAAACTAGATACTCTGAGGCCAGACCTGTGCATAGCAAAAGAGGCCGCCCCAGCTCACTAATCCAATGAAAGGATAGCTTTACACAGGGCACATAGTGTTCCACTCAGCCCATAATGCCTGCATGTGTCTGGGGGCAGCATTGCTGTTAAATACCCAAGACAAATCTAAGCCTGCCGAGCAGTCCACCTACTCTTGTCGAGCCTGAGCAAAATAAGTCAGACGATGTCATATAGCACAGGCCTCAGAGTCCTGAGACCTAGGGTTTGTTCCAGTTTCTGCAACTCACTTAATACATGACCTTGCATAAGTCATTTAAATTCTGTGGGGCTTTCTACATGCTGGTTTGCCTCAGATGTCTAGGCAGTTCAGCCCAGAGCTATGTACTGATATACTGTACAGTAATTACCACCTGGATTCCATTGTCCCACCAGTAGATTCATTTAAACTCTTTGGAGTTCTCAATAAAATTATCTAAGAGTCCTAAATCTTAATTCTAATCCACTGTGAACTTTTGGCTTTAGGGTTCTATCAATAGGGTCACATATTTCATCAATTCAAGATACACCATAATTTTACCACTGAAAAAGAAAAAAATATGCCTTCTGTAATAAAATCGATCCTGATTTCACAGATTTATAATGAAATAATGGGGGAAAATGTACATCTAAAATGGAATGATATGTCTTGGGTAGAATACAGAGAAAATTTCAAGTGACAATGCTAACTTTTATTATGCACAATACACCTTGATATTTGCTATTCTATGTAATATCATTCTATGTTGAATTCTATGTAATATCATTTCTCCCCCAAATACTGGTAATGATCCGTTAAATTGATTTCAAATCCCTTAATTGGTTGCAATCTACAATTTGAAAACACTACAATTAGTGTTTAGAATTAGGATTAGAATTAAAGTTTAGGGCACCTAGATAATTTTATTGAGAACTCCAAAGAGTTTAAATGAAGCTACTGGTAGGACAATGGAATCCAGGTGGTAATTACTGTACAGTATATAAGTACATAGCTCTGGGCTCAACTGCCTAGACACCTGAGGCAGACCAGCATGTAGACATGGCTAGTGGGACAATTCAAGACACTGGTGCTGTGGATGTGCATTGCTATACTTAAACCATGAGATATGTCAGCCAAGGCATTTGCGTGCTGATCCTTACATGCCTCTTGTGTGTTGTAAGGTATGTATCCAAAATTAGAGTGACTGAAATCACCTAAAAAAGTATAACAATCCTTCTCAGTAACACCCCTGCCTGGGGTGTTAGTTTACTATTTATAAACATGGGTTAGGAGGGAAACTATCCTAATTTCTATTTTACAGGTCTCTACAGATCCAAGTACAATGGCTAATCAGAATGCTATAGTTGGTGCCATGGTTTTCCTCATATCTTAGAATCAAATCTGTTCCATTACCATGAGATCCCAGGGAGAAATCAGATGAGGGGTTCTTTAGTTAAACATGGTTTGAGCACTCTGCTATACACCGCATCATTTGAGGGAGCGGTGTGTTGAGTTACAGAGATCACTAAATAACTTTCTGTTGGAATTAGAGACAAGTTGAAGTGCCCATCAAGAGAAGGGTAGCACAGAATAGACTGATGAGTTCTATTTTGTGCTTCACATGGAATAAGGACTGGTCAAGAATTATCCACCAAAACATAGAACTGAAAAACTTGCTTTTCTAACGGGTTTCCAGGAGTGGATGCTGCCCAGTTGCCCTATACACATGGACAAATGTACAGAGAACTATTGTGAGCTGGACAAAGTTTACTTCTTATTTTTCCAATTTAGCATGGGTAAATTGGAAATGTGGGTCTTTGAAAATATTCCCTCGAGGAGGAACATTTAAACATTTCCTCTAGGAAAAAAATATCAATGAGTTCAAAGAACAAGGCAAATGTGATCCAAGAAACCCAAACCAGTGTTAAAACTTGGGCTCTAGAAACAGATGATTAGAGCTTTTACTGATCTCAAAAAATTTCTTTGCTTTTCCTGGCAGATCAGGCCTTCTTGCTACTCTATGCTAGAGGCTAAGATCTTCTGGATGTTTGGAACCACAGCAATGAATGGTCAGGGCTGCTGCATGGGTTGGTCACTGCACAACAGCACCCAGGCAAGAGAATGGAGGCTAAGATCCAGCTCACACTCCTTTGGTCTAATGTGCTTCCTGGAACAGGGCTGCTTCTGCCTGGCAAGAGAGGTCCCTTTTTGAGTTTACATTAAGGCAGCACATGTGTTAGTGGAGGGCCCTGTAAACAGGGAGGGAAGGAGTGAGTTATTAGCTCTATCATACTTCAGACAACTCGTGAATAACTCTTGATTCTTCCTATATATGAGCCAGCTCTATGTAATAAATTGGTATTTTAATCCAGAAATCCAAGCCTTAGTCCAACTCTACATGTACTTTGATATAGCTGAAGTGAAGTTGTAAAGCTCTTTTAGAGCCTATTTATTAGAAATTTGGTTTAAAATCCCCATGCAATTTGAGGATGAGAGCTGGGGAAGGGAATAGATGAAGGGAAAGGGAGTATCAGTACTGAGTACCTACGACACAATATTTTTCTCATATATTAAAGTATGCTCAAACTGAAATTATGGTTATTAAAATAGACTATGCTTTGACATATCCCCCATAATTCCACACTCCGACTTTAAAGTTTAGATGAAATAGACATTTCTTCCATCTGGAAAACCTACTGCTTTCTATTATAAACCCAGCAGATTAGTTCTTCTAATCATTAATTGTGCTAGCTTTGGCAGCAAATATACTAAAATTGTTAATTAACCAGTCAGTGCATGAGCATAAAAAGCAGGTAACAAAATTTAGGACTTTGTGTAGGCATAACTTCAAATCCAGGTCATCTTCTAAGAAGCATCAAACTGAAAACTCTATGTTGCAACTTCTTACTCCAGCCCTAGTCCAGCTTCCAGTATGTTCTCCCATTCCTTTTCACAGGATCTCACAGACCAGTCCAACTAACATAACTTCTGCTCAATAAGCCCACCCTGGACCTGGTTCCTTTCTCGGTGGAATAATTTTCAAGACTCTGTTAATAAGCCTCCTTCTCTCTCCTCCCTGAAATTTCCCTTCATTTCCACAACTGAACCTTAACTTTCAATCCTTTCGATTCTGGAACATACTTAGATTTATCCCACCTCAATACCTTCATGCGGCTTCTCCAGTCTGACCCCACCACGTAGGCCATGGCTGGCTCATCTTCATCCTCTAAGTCCCTCACGTTTAGACTTCTCCCAAGAGGCCACTCCTGCCACTCTTTTCTTTTTCACAGCTATTTTCTTCCACAATCCCTATCCTATAAAATGTCATGTAAAAATATATGTATTTCTTTGTTTGCTTGTTACTTGTTGGTCATCTCTACTAGATTTTAATCTCTAATGAGAATAGCCACCTTATTTGCTTTACTTCCCTAGCATACTGCCTGGTGCAGAGTAGGTACGCACTCAATAAATATTTGCTGAATGGATAAATAAACCCATAGCATTTAATTTTTACCTCTCGTATGTAGGGCAATCATATTATTCATCATCCAAACCAAGACACCTTTGAGGGTGAATTGGGATATAATTATTATGTTGAGATAAACCAGGTATAAACCAGGACATGTGGTCATCAGACTATATCTCCTCCTAAATGCCCCATCTTTACCAAGCAAATTTGCAAGATTCACAATATTTTTAGATGTCACTTGCTAAACCATTTCCTTTTGTGAAGATCAGATTCCTTTTCTTCATGATCAAATCTTTGACTTGATATTTCCATAGAACAATTTTATCTGAGTCATTAACAGCGGGTCCAAGAAGGCTGAACATTTTTCTTCTAGCGTAACCTTGCACGTCTTCATTGATAACAATGGCCTCACTCAAGGAGCCCAAGGGAAAGGTTGCTTCATTATCAAAGGCAGCTAATGCCATCTTGGATATCCAGTCCAAGTTCATTTCAGGGCAGGCAGCATTGGTGCCACATTCAGTAGGACAACCAGATACCTCTGCAGTGGCTCTATTCCAGCATCAGAGTAGGAAGGGAAGGAGGAGGGCAGACAGAAGGCCAGTGGTGGAGGAAGAGCCTTTTGTATTCAAACCCTTCTAGACTGTAACGGGCAATAGCTAGCAGACTCCCAAAGAGGAGGGATGAAGAGAGAAGAGCATGATGGTCTGAGACACATTCTTCTGGTTTAGTCTGCTTCTTTTCAGCTTTGTGACTTTCGAAAAGTTATACCTTGAGTTCCATTATATCTATAGAATAGATATAATCCTGCTTAACCCTGGAACAAATAAAATAATAAAGCATCTAGCACGATACCTGTCACATAGAGAGTATTCAGTAAGTGTTGCTATAAAAATAATCGTTATCATTTAATAAATGATGTCACTGTTCATATAGGACTAGAATCTTACTATAACACAGTGGCAAAGAACTCCAAAGCCCTGAGTTCAAATTCTACCAGTGCTACTTGATATCCATATGGCTTTGGGGATGGTGTTTAACTTCTACAAACCTCAGAATTCTTATCTGTTATTAAAGATAATTAGGCCTATTTCATAAGATTGTTTTGAAGATTAAATGAGATCATGCACATAAAATGTTTGGGACAAAGCTTAGCACACAGTGTTGCATAATAATGTTTTCTGGAGTAGAATTTTCTAGAAGTACAGGAACTAAAATAGAAATAAACAGCAAAGGCTAGAATGTTTTTGAGAAGCTTGTTGACCGGCCATAAAAGAGGCAGGATTTGTCCCAGTCTACTGTGATGTCTGGTCCAAAGGAACACCAAGGAGGAGAAAGTAAAAAGGAGGGAGTTGGGATATAAATTGTCCAGTGAGTATCCCAATCGGAATAAGGAGAATAATCAGAAAGTGCATGTTCCCTAAATGCTTCTAAGTGAAAGAGGAACAAGAGACTGAAGAACGGGAAAGGAATTCCAATCTGATAGATTCAATGACCTCTATTTTCCATTTGAGCTTGCCATTAAAATCATAGAAAATGGCATTCTTTTAAAAATTACAAGTCATTTTATAAACAGTTGCATTTTAATATTTCACCTGCTTTTACTGTTGAAATTCACTTTGGTCAGAAGACTCCAAATTTGCCCCTGGTGACCTTAAAAATCACACCTCCACTAGGCCTTAAATGCTTGCCTGACCCTGCATTATTATATTAATGTTGGGTGAAACAAAGAATATCTTTGCCTCACAAAAATTGGAATTGTTTTGAAAAAAATGCTGCTTATTATCTTCTTGGACATCTGGCTCATTCTAGTCTATGAAGTTTAAGACATGAAAAAATTCATTTGGAAATTCCAGTTTTGATGATTCCTTAAGTTATAGAAATTGCCTTAGAATGTAAACTCCATTGCTTTTATTTTTGCATTGAACAATTGTATGCGGGCAAATACTATATCATAAATATTGTATAATATAGTATTAGAACTCTAAAAGTTGCTGCAAATTGCAGCATTTCATGAAATAGGACAAAATTTCATACACATATGCAGAAACACATATACATAAATATACAGTAATATTAAGTTTAGGTGTGAAAGATACAGCAATTTTCATTTACGTGTAGAAAAAAATGCTCTCAATTAAGTGGACTAGAGACCCTTTGTGTGCTTTAAAATTAAGAAATTAATGGATGAGAAAAAAGCTTTTCAAAGTCAAATCCCTCCAAACTTTATAGAAACTAAAAAAACCACATTTTGGTAGTAAACAACTTGAAAGAGTCCCTTAAAAGCTAAATAAACATTGTTAAATAAAGAGAAAAAAGCACTTTTATAATAACTGTTGTGGCTGCCAACCCATTCACTGTTATATGTACCTAGACACACAATTTAAGGACCTGTTTTACAAATCCTAAAAGGAAAGAAAGAATTAGCCCCACTTCAATTTAAATTTAGCATATTTAAAAGTGATTTTGACTTTTTAAAAAAATGTTTTTCTTTCAGATGTAATTGTTTAATCTCTGAAGTCTGAATTCCTCATTTTATGAGTGAATAATGAGACCAAGAAGATACACCTGGTTAGAGTTGCCAAGTTAGCTAATAAAAATACGTATGTAAACACTACAGGAAATATGAACTAGAAAACTATTCACTGCTCATCTAAAATTCAAATTTAACTGGGCATCCTGTATTTTATCTGGCTACCTTACCCCTGGGTCACCCAGCTAATGAATGAGACACAGCACTAAAACCAGGTGTTCTTTTTGGTGCAAAGCCATTCACGAACAATTATTCCTTGGAAGCTAGATGCTCTAGAAAACCAAAAACTATGTAAGGCAGCCCCTGCCCTCAAGGAGCCTAGAGGCTAGTGGAAAATTCTAGTAAACCTAGAAGAGAGGAAGCAGTGTCAGTGTAACCATCTCAGTAAACTACTACCCAAACTACTACTGACCACACATTAAAATCAGCTGGGAAGCTTAAAAAAAAAATCAGTGCCCTGAGATTCTGATTTAATTGGTCTGGGATGGAATCAGAGAAATTTGTTCCCCCACTGCAAATATTGTCAGGTAATTCTATTGTGAAACCTGATTTGTACGGTAAGCATTGGCCTAAGACTTAGAAATCTCCCCCTAAGAAATATTCATTTACAGACTGTACAGATCTCTGCTAAGGTATGTGTATGGGAGAGTGGGAGAGGTTCCCAAAGCCCCACACTTCCTGTACATCACGGTAGTATTTGCAAAGGCCCACTTCGACTATGCAAGGGAATTTGTTGAAAGGAGAGCATTCTGCTGAAACTCATCATTCTGACCCAGATTCTTAGTCATTTTTTAGTCTATATATTTTGTAATCTGTGTCCTGAAAAACCCATTCATTTAAGTTCATATATCCCTTAAAGACAGAATCATGAAGAGGTAGTCCTCATCTAATCCTATAGTCTACTCAGGACACCCCAGTTACCTGGGGTCAGATATGGAGCTTCTGGTACAGGATAGATCTCACAGGTTTGTTTGTATATCTTCCCACTAGTGGTGTCCACTAAATGAAAGCTCCATTTACTCTGACTTCCCATGAAGAAATAAATAAAGAAGCACTCTGCATGTTTTCATTATTGTCATTATATTTACTGTTATGGTTAGAGAGGGGTCAGAATTCACAACAACATCTTCCTCTGTTCAGCTGTTATTATTAATAAAAGACATGGTAGCAAATGGACAAAAGCAGAATTTCTCAACACATTCTAAAAAGACAAGAAAAAGAAGCTAAGTCATCTCCATCCTGGACCCTCAGCTTCTCCCTTCTGACATCAAAGATGAAAAAGGCAAGTTTACTGCATTAGTTGCTGCATCTGTTCTCAAACTGTGCCATCTTCCAACACCAACTTAACATTTTAAAAGTCATTTTGACTACCTCATGCTGTCCAAAGTCCAAAGAAAATGGAATCTAAGCCCCAACTCAGAGCATGTATGTGACTGTGGGTCAAGCCATCTTCCAGAGGGCCACCACAGTGTAATTCATTTTTAGACCATTTTATGTAATTGTTAAGCCTCCCATTCCAGAATCCATCTGGGATCGATTCAGTCTATGACAGAAACACTGTTCTTTGGGATAGTTGGCCAGGCCTAATTTTCTCAGTTTAACATTGAAGAGACTCCACTTCTCCAGAAGTATTATATGGAAAAATCTGGTACAAATAAAGAACATGGTGGAGCAAAATCAGGCCAACTGTATCTATCCAGGAATGATGAGAGGGCACATTTTTCAATACATAAAAGGGCTAAATGAGTGTTGAATAATACTGACACCTGGAAACCTTAGGATCAGGAGAAATCAAGAATATTACAATTGAGTCTGATTCATGTTAAATATTTCCTGTCTTAGTGACCAACAGGCCATGTCAAAACCAGTCCCAACTACTTTTGGAAGTGTTGTTCTATTACCTACATGAAAGACAATGCAAGAATTTTGATTAGTGATGCAATATTGCTAATTCTCATTGGGTAATTTTCCCCATTAGTCAGAGATCAGCCTTGCCAATTTGGAGGCCTCACATGTTTTGTGGGCTGCCACTGAGAACTAGCTGTCAAACTCTAACACTAATGGAAATGTATTCTAAAGGCCAAATTCCACCCTTTGTTTGCATGGAGACAGTTCCTAATGAGGCAAAGGAGCCCCAAATGCATCCAAAGTTCTAAAATTTCCAGTCTTTCTTCGTGACCATCTTCTTCTCGTGTCATCAGCAAATCCCCATTGACAACCCCTCTCTTTTTTCCCTTGAAATATGCAAAAATATTCTCAGGAGGAAGAATTATCTAAATTCTTAATTGAATTGGAGTAATCTGAGATTCAAAAAATTCATGGCAAAGGCAGACTCATTCATTACACCTTCAAAACCTAGGATTTGGTCTTATAAGAAAATAGCCCAGTCATTCATGGGAGGTATTCTGTATCCTCTTCTGCTGTAAATCTAATTCATGCAGCTAAAAGTAGACATTCAGCAATAAGCAAACTAGTGATCTTCAATGTCTTCTCAACTCACAGTTCAAGTGATGTGATAGTTATTGTTCATTAGAAAAGAATGTTGATTAGTATGCCAAACACAACCAAAACAGGGCCAACACCATCAGGGATGTCTAGAACTAGAATGCAGTTCCCCTGCTTCATATCTGAAGAAACCCAGTGGGAGGCCCAGTCATGTGGTCTATACAAGTACCTACAAAATCTACAAAATCCCAGAGAGCTATGTATGTAGGTAAGCCAACTCAAATTCACATGCAAAACCCATTTCTTCCTCTGCCCCATGGCAAAACATGAGTCTGTTCCATCTATTTACAATGATTGCTTACTTTCCAACATAGCCATAATCTTATTTTGTAAATCCTATTTCTGACACACCTCAAACCATCTGTCTATTCTTTCTTGGGTTAGCTTGGGGCTGTTTGGCAAATGTATGTCATTACCTGTAAGTGGAATATTTTTTAGCAGAACACATGCCCCTTCTAAAGGAATGTTGCCATGGCTGCTAGGTGTTCCTAAATAATCTCCTTTGGTTTTTCCTCTAAACCCAATATGCTCTTAGTAATTTTTCATATGTATAAAATAAAGGCCAAGAGACAAAAAGGCCTAAGTGCAGCTACTTGGGCTTAAGATTGAAACTAAGTTTGTACATGTTCTCAAACACAAGAAATCAGTTGCAATTTTACTAATAAAATTATATGTGTCAATTTGAGGAAAAGGGGTAGCCTATGTTTCAGATTCAGACTTGCAAAGAGTTTGGGGGAAAAAAAATAGTGATAAAATCTGAGTGGTAGGATTTCTGCCATTTCTTGTCCTTGTGGAACTGGGCCAGGGTTCTCTCCCAGTCTCTGCAATCTATCTCTCCTTTATCATTTTGCCATTTTCCCCTTGCTTAGAACTGCAAGTTGTTGGGAAAGACCTTATAACCCTAAACTAAAGACAGATATGTGATCAGGCAACTCAAAGAGCAGAGATAAAATGGACAAACATGAGAAAAGATGGCTCACCTAATTGGTAACCAAGGGAATACAGAATAAAATAATAATGAGATCACTATTGGCCCTACAAAATGGCAAAGATTAAAAAAACAATGAAAATATTTAGTGAGGCTGTGGTGAAACTGGTCCTCTTAGGCACTGCTGCAGAAGGTATAAGTTCATACAACTCTCCTGGAGGCATGTTGGCAATACATAGTAAAATTTTTTTGGTATGTACCTTCTCATAACTTTTGCTTCGTTTCTATGCCTCTATTCTAGAGGAATACTAGCATGTGTATGTGCATGCAAAAATATATAAATGTGAAAATATTCACAGCAGCATTGTTTATAAGATCCAAAAATTAGAACCAGCCTACCAATAGTGAAATGATAAATGACAGCTTATCTATCTGATGGAATATTTTGCTGCCATCAAAATAAATGGGTCAGCTCAACATCATCTGACATGAAAAGACTACTGAACATATTGACAATTAAAACAATTTGCAAAATATTAATATGTTCCAATTTTTGGAAAACGATGAAATGTCTAGGTCTAAAACAAGATGTTAAAGTGAGACTACTCCTTTTTAGCTTTGTCTAAGGCCCCAAGAGACACAGAACAAAGCAATAGGTGATTAGAGTGCTTACATTCCAAAATAAGCTACCAGACCTCCTGGAGAGGACTTGCAAAGGAGGCATCCACTGCGATCATTAGCCTATTGCCCATCTCAAAGGTATAAAAGGACCAAAACTGACAAGGCTGAGAGAGAATTTCCTTGGAATGATTTGTTGGGGTGTGGTGGTGTTTCCACCTTTGCCTTGATCTAAATTAGGAGAGTTTCAAGGAGATTTCTCAGAACACGAGTCTAAAGAGGAATAGACTAGACTGACCCAAGACCAGGCTGGTCCAGAGGCAGAGGGAAGCCCAGGCACTGAATGCACTGCATTAGCAGCAAGATTGCATCTGTGTTCCCTCTGGATCACAGGCAAAGGAGCCAGCCAGAATCATTTTAAAAGGGGCCCTATCTGGAAAGATGCTGTCAGCACTTTGCACACCCTTCTGATCTCTTGATCATATTCACACTCTTGCTCCAGGAGTAAACTTTCAGTCTCCCCAGCAGCACCTGCGTCTTTTGTCAGAGGATGCCCTCCAACTGGCTGGTGGAACCCCCTGTATGCACAGAGCCAGGGAGCCTGGGGACAATGCTTGGTACTTGAAAGGACTAGGGGAATTGTTATGTATATATGAGTGCCCAAGAAAATTAGAATGAACCTGCATATCATAGGACAAGGGAAAACTGTTCTACCTGAACCCTATAGTGTCCCATTCTTTTAATATGACATTGACAATTACACATATATAACAGAAAAGTCTGAAAGTTTAGACACAAACTGTGATCTCTAGAGATTACAGTGTGATTAGAGGATGAATGAAAAAACTTGTGCATTTCATTCTATACACTTCTATATATTACTCTGATTTAAATACTTATATGCCCATCTTTTTGGTAAACAAAAATTTATGATATATATACACACATTCACTGCATAAAAATTTAGGGGGGAAAAACATCCAAACAAACCAGAAACTTAATTTCACTCCTCCTAGACCCCACCTCTGTTAGGTATTACAGGGAATTTCATTCCCATTTTTTGCTTTGAGTAGGCAAATTTGTTTTTATGCAGGTTCTCACTGGGCTGCACCTATCTAGTTAAATTAAGAAAGAGTTGCAAGGATTGTTTACCACCTTCATCCCTACTTTCTGTGGCTATTTTGGCTATATGAAAATTTGGGTATAGGTGCAAAAAAAACTGATTTGATACTTATGGGTCTCCCTTATTCAGCTTAAAATGCTCAAAAGGTGGAGATAAAAATTATCAATGTGACAACTCATGCACTGCCTCTAGAGAGTAGCCACATGGAAGACTAGAAGACTGGAATTTACTGCTTCTTTTATAAAATCAGAAATACACCTTCCTCATCTCAAAATGAGCATTTGAGTCAAGCTTGCCAAGGCTTACCAAGTCTGCCCAGAAAGCCCCTCGAAGGCTCAAACACCTAAATGCAAATTCAAGGGGAGACTTTACTTCCTTTCTGAGATTTATGCAAAAATCTAACCTGTTGCGAACTCATCTTCTAAAATACGCAAATATATAACCTAAGACCTATAACAAATGAAGTAGCTGCTACTCATGTGGAAATTACCTCCTTATTGGTTTTCAGTCTCCCTGTTTCCCCTGGGAACCAGAGAGAAAATTTAATTTCTAACCCTTGAAGTGGCATGATGAACAATGAACAATTGTTAGCCCAGAAGTAGCAGATGAAGCCTAATACTACACCATGGAAAGTAAACAGCATTGTCTTGAGGTCATGTTTACTATACTGGCTTGGTGGGTAAAATGATACCTCAGAGAACAGGGCTGGTGTCTACTCATTAAAACCTCTGAGAACCCTCTACACCAAGGGCAGCATACAACTCCTTTCTGTTTTTCCTCTTGCTGAGTAGAGATTTAGATAATTATATGTAATTTCTTATATCTGACTACATGAATGAAACTTCTTACTAATTTCTACTCAAAACTCTCTACCAAATCAATGAAGATAGGGTCAACAGAAAACCAGTACCATGTAAACAGGCAGCATTTAAGTGGCAAACCAAAATTCTTGAAGAGGTGACAATCTCATGATACAGCAAAACAAGCAACAGAACACACAAACATTCTCTTAGTTTGGACTATGAAAACTCTTTTTTCAAGAGTAAATTAAATTGAACTGAAATTTTAAAACCAGGAAAGGCAAAGTGTATTTTTTACCAAATTTATTGGAAGCCAGTCATACCCTGAGAATAAACCCAAACTCAAACTGGTGCTAAAGTCTAGTTCTCTTTTAGCATTTTTTGAAAAAGAAGAAAGAAAAATAAACTTTCTAGACTTAAAAATGTGGTTTTTAAAACAAGGTTCCAGGGGCTACTTGGATGTTGGCTGGTGCTTATAAAACAATACTAACAAGATAAGTGTAAATGAATCAAAACCAGACAGATTCCATTTCCCTTCAAGTAAATTGGTGTTTAGGAAAAAATGTAAATATAAGCTTCCAAAAATGTACATGAGTTTTAACAAAACCACAGTATTCTGAATAAAAACTAGAGAAATTTCTTCCAAGCTTCACCCAGGGCTGGGTTTCAAAGAGGTGACATGGAGGGGTGAGAGTGATGTCCTGAAGTGTCCCTCCAGGCCAGGCATTGAGTCTCAGTCCCATCATTTTGATTTCATCCTCACAATCACCTGTATGGAAGGTAGGTGTTCTTCCCCTCCTTTATAGATGGGACAATGAAATTCGAGGAGCTAGAATCATCTCCTCTGCATCGTTCAGTGAGTAAGTGACCCTGAAGGACATCTGCATTAGGAACTGTTCACACATCATCAGTGCGAGAACCACTGATCTCTTTAGCGAGCATGACTTGATGTTTTAATAAGGCAATTTTGGAGCACACGGCTAGGACAATGCTACCTCTTGTCAAGGCTGATGACACCTGTGCTGGCTAAGATGGTGGCTATGGCAGAACTAGATAGCGGTGGGGCGAGTCTTAAACTGATTTAACTTAGTGTCACTTGATATTCGTGTCATAACTCCAAGTTACTTAACTTTGTGGCATATCTATACAACGTGCCTCAACTGCATTAACCCCTTTCATGCTCAAAAGGACCCTAGGAGTATTGTAGCATTTTTATTCCTATTTTATACCTAAGAAAACTGAGGCTAAGGCAGAGGCAGAGTCACAAAGGGTTCTAACCCAGCCTTTCTAACTCCTCCAGGCGTGGAGCATGTCCCCAAACTGAAAGGGCACCACCATGCATGCATTACGGCACTGAGCTAGGGATGACGAAAACCCTAGAGACTAAGATGCACCGGCTCTTGGTCATAGTCTGTCATAGTCTGTAACAAAATGCCATGGACTGGGTAGCTTATAAACATCAGAAGCATATTTCTCACACTTCTGGAGACCTAGAGTCTAAGAGCAAGGCAATGATACAGTCAAGTTTGGGTGAGAGCTCTCTTCCTGGTTTAGCTAGCACCTTCTTCTCACTGTGTCCTCACATGGGGGAAGGGGCTAAGGGTGCTTCTGGAACCTTTTTCACTCATGAGGGCTCTGCCCTCATGACTTAAGCGACTCCCAAAGGCCCCGCCTGCTAATACCATCATTAGGAGGTTTAGGATTTCAACTTGAATCCTAGGGAGACACAAACATTTACACCATGGCACATCTCAAGGTATGTGATCATTAGAACTTGATAGCACCTTCCTACACATTCATTCATTAAATACCTATGGTACATAATAATAGGGGGTTATAAAGCAATCAGAAATGCACGGGTCCTTGTTCTTGTGAACTATAAAACATAATAGCCTCAAGTTGTTCACATCCCAAAAAAATGTACTTGATTCTAAGCTTTTCTCTAGCTTTCTTTCTGTTATTCTTTATCTTTTCAATTCATTTATTGTAACAATTTCTTCCTTTTGGACACATCCAAATTAATGGTTTAAATTAGTTTGTCCCTGGGACTAGCGAATCTTGTTAAGAGTCATATAAATAGAGAGACAACTTGAAATCAAGGACCTCTTTGCATTCATAGAATATTACAATTTGTAAGAACCCTACAGATGGAGCCTGTATTAGTCATAGTAGGATAACTGTTGTAATAACCCAAAGTCTACCTTTTGTTCTCACAAAATCCAATGGGTATGTTCCTGGTTGTGTGACTCTACTCCAGGTGGTGACACATGGAATCCAGGCCACTTCCACACTGTGGCTCTACCATCTCGATCACGGGAAGAGGGAAACTTCAGGAAATGTACACTTGCTCCTAACTGCCTCCTCCCATTCCATTGGCAAGACTTAGTTACACAGCCAACTCGGTACCAAGGGCAGCAGGAAAAATAAGTAGCATGCACCCTGTTACTAACAGAGACTCCAGTCATCACCGCCATGCAAGTGAGAACATTGTGCCCCATTTGTCCAGTGTCACACAGGAACAGATGCTGTCTTCCAACGTAGCACTCTTTGCCCAAAATAGAACACTTTCTAAAAAGCCATTTACTGTTTTTATTTTTTATCTCATACCTATAAGGGAAAAAACAGAACTTAAAGAAGAAAGTAAAAATTGTTTATAATCTTCCAAAAATAGTTTTTATTTGATGCCTATCTGCTAGTCTCTTCTCTATATATTTGAGTATATATATTAATTTTTAATTATAAAACATTTCAAACATACAAAAGTAGTATAAAAGAAACCTATATACAATATGACATACCACTGAGTGTACAACACTCGGTATAACAAATGTTAACATTTTGCCATATTTGCTTCAGTTCTCTGTCTTGTTTTTAAAAATAAAATGGGTGCAACTAAAAACCAACTCCATCTAATTCATTCTCCTTCCTAAGAGAAACCTGAAGCTTATATATATAGATCCTGTGCATATCTTTATGCTGTTACTATATATTTATACATCTATAATAATATGTTACTTTTGTACATTTTAATTTTGCATAAATGTATGTCATATGCATCATTTTATAAGTTTTTTCAGTCAACAGTATGTTTTATGTCTTATCCATGTTGATACATAGATATCACGTTCATTCAGTTGAAATAAATGTGGTATTCCACTGTAACTAAGTCACAGTTTATTTACTCATTCTACTAATATAGTTAGTCTCAACTTTTCTCCCTTTACAATTGTTCAAAACAAATTGGCACCAAATAATATATACAGATTTGCTGCCTGCTTTTCCCACTTGACATTACCTAGTATTTATATATATTCTTTGAGAATATTACTTTTAACAGCTGCATAGCGTTCTCTCACAGGAACAAATCAAAATTACCAAAATTTATTTAACCATTCTCTCTGGCAGAACATTTAGACGTTTTCCCAAAATGTACTCTATAAACAATACTCCCATGAACATCCTTTTACATGCAGTTTGCCATGATAACAAACAGAAAAGACTAAGAAGTGCCTAGAGAGAGGGAAAGTAGTTAAGCAACCATGCTCTGGTCCTATGCTCGGTGAGTTCAAATCCCACCCATTCCTAATTGTGTGACTTTGAGCAAATCCTTTAACTTCTCTGTGTCTCTGTGAAATGAGATTAATAATAGTAGTTATCTTGAATCCCATAGTAAGTAGGTTTATATGCTTTGTGGCTTATTGTGTTATTTTAATTCTCTTGTAGACAAACTTAAACCAGGGTAATTTTGCATCTGCCAGTCAAACTTGCTTACAGAAAGCAAAGCACCACTCAGGGCAAAAAGTTTTGTGAGATTCAGGTCACTTAACTCCAGAACTATGCTTGATATACAGTAAGCGTTCAGTAAGTGTTAGGTAAAAAATGTTTATATTTTTAGTGACTACACGTGAATGCACTCCCCCCAACACACAACACATCTGTAACTATGTGATATAGCACTACTATACTTTAGTTCCAGCCCAACTTTCCTTTATTTATAAGGATACCCAATTTTCTCCCTAGTTATTTTTTCACGTGGAATATCTTTCAGTTTTGTAACATTTTGCTGAGAATCCCTTTAGACTCCCCAGCAAACTCTCACTATTTGATACATTATACACCCAGAAAGTGTCACCAAAATCTATAGTTGATTTTATGAAATCCTCAGACTCTCCATTTCCAATTCAACCAAATAATCTGTCTATCCCAATATGTTTAAGTGTCACCTCTCACATGCTCCTCCTCTCCTTTTGTCCTCTGAATTATGTTCCACTTCTCAACTGATGTCAGCTGGCTGAAATCTCAGTGCAGATTGCTCTTTCAAGAAAACATAAAAAAACAATAAAGCACAAAACAAAGAAAGCCACTTAATGTTTTTAGTCCTTCCAGATATGGCTCCATAAAACTTCATTGGCCTCAGGAGACTTCCCCTAATTCAGTTAAACAAACACTCTTCCTTCTCCTCTGAGGAATGCTATTGGTCTGGGTAATGGACTTTGAGAAACTATGGAGCTCTTGAACTGGAAAGGAGGATGAAAGGAAGCTATGGATGAGCAGTGGAGCAGCCAGGGTTGGAGTCCTGCCCTCACCTCCAAAATCTGATAAGAACCATAAGTTTACAGGGAAGCATTTACCATAGAGTTTGTCACTACAAATCTCCAAATGGCCTAGGATGACCACAGCACTTTTAATCTCTGCAATACCAGGGGAACTTAAAAGGCTCTTAGTTGTTGAACATCATCATGTTTAGAACTATGTACATATTATCAAATACAGTCTAAATTAGTCCTAAAAAAAAGAAAAAAAGTTTCTAGAGAAGATGCAACACACACACACACACAGACACACACACACACACACACACATCCTCTGTGATAAACAGTTGAAAAAAAGAGTAGGTCCCATCCCTCTGTTTATGAAAAAAATTATTTTCTTCTAATCTCTAGGAATGTATTTGTTTTCTTTAGCTGCAAGTTTAGTTACATTCTTACAATTCATTAGTATTAATTTCTTTTCTTTCTACAGCCTGACCAGAACAAATTCTGTTTTGAGAAGTCTTAGCAATGAAATCTAAATGGAGTTTTGCCCTCTGGCCATAACAATTGGTAGTACTCCTGTGAGACCACTCTTAAGGAAAGTCAGGGAAGATGCCATCCTTGATTGGCTTAATTGTGTTTGAGTATTTTTTTTTTTAATTTCAGGAAGTTAGATAACTCTGCTGCCCTTTTTTATATCCTCAGGAATCCCAGATCCTATCTTAAAGTTGCAGGGATGTAGAAATAAAATGGACATATCATATCTAGTCACGTCATCCATTATCACACTTTCTTCAGAAGAATGCCATTAGGAACTGAGGACTTCACAGTCTTAGGTAGAAGCCTATTTATGTTTCTGCTACATACCTTCTTTTTCTAAAGTTGTGTTTCGTTGTTGTGTTTGTTGTTGTTGTTAGTCTAGGGAGCCACCAACATAGTGTTTTAACTGAAGACAATTAGTATGAATTGAAGCATAAACATACCCTATACCTTCATCCTGACAATTCATCCCCAGCCATTCCTTTATCAAATAAGGAGAAACAGAGGAGAAGGAAGAGGTAAGAAGTAGAAGGGTTAGAGAAGAAGAATGAGAAGGAAGGAAGGAAGGAAGGAAGGAAGGAAGGAAGGAAGGAAGGAAGGAAGGAAGGAAGGAAGGAAGGAAGGAAAGAAATTTTATGTCATATCACCTGAAAGAAAATGTTTATGGAATATCAAGACTTTGACTTTACAGCCACTAAGACCCCCAACTCTCAGTACAGTCTAATCAGAGATACAAATTCACAAAGTTGATACCACCTCAGAGGCATAAAACTACCAGCCCTTCAAATACAGCCAAATGTACCAATATATTGAACAACAAAAGCCCCAATGGAACTTCTTAGAAATGTCAGTATTGCTTAGCGTTTTAAATTAATGCAGGCTTACATTGCTAGGCTCTTGTTAATAACATGAGTTTTGCTGAAACCACCCCCCCAAAATGGAGTTCTCTCAACTGGAATTAAATCTGCGTCATGGTAACTGCTGCAGGGAGCACTGCCTTCAAGGCAGGCAGGACGGTGCAAGGACGAGCAGACTACAGGACACATGGACGTGGCCCCAGCCCTGCCTGACCACTGACTGTGTCCACCTTGGACAATCCATGTAACCCCCTCAGAGTCCATTTCCTCCTCAGTAAAATTTATACAGACAATCTCTCAGGATCCTCCTTGTACTCAGAAGCCCACTTAAAGCCTGATAACAAATTCACTTCTAATGTATTTGCCATCAGTAAAATTATAAAACAATACCTACAATAACACCGTGGTATGCGGAACACCAGAGACATTTAAATCCACTGCAAATCTTAGAAGACATTCAGTACATTCTACTTATAGAGTCACAAAGCCTATGAAGTTTCCAAGACACTATGGTGCCAGGATCCATGGTCCTATTGCTCCAAGATCTTGCTCTGAGAGAATAAATTATCTGAGACTTAAAAGAGACCCATATTGAGTGTCCAAGGTAGTGACTGGCCTTGTACACAGTCCTAGAGGGATCTGCCTTGCCACTCTGTACTTCAGCCCTTGCCATAATAGGACCTGGGATGGATGGGACTAGGGAGGCGGTGGTTGGATAAAATAAGAAAAACTAAAGTGCCAGGGATTCCCGCTATTAGCACTATCCTGGCCCTCTGACTTGGGGGAACTGCTGCCTGCTTAGCATCCTGTTATTTGAGGGAACACAAGATAGGAAGGTGCCAGAATCGGTCATTTTCTTATCTTGAACCTCCACTTAGCCCCCCGGATTGAGTTGGAGGTGGAATGGCAGTGGTAGCAAAGGTCACACAGCTAGAAGCAAACCCAGTGTCAGGACATGACATACCCAGAAATGCAGCAGGAGCCCCCATGATGCAGATGTCCTTCATTGCACATAAAGTACAGCAACGAGAAGTCACTGGGTTCAACCTTCTATGCAGAAGGTGTTAATCCTGCTCCAAGCATTAAAAACGGTTGCGTTGTCTGCTGGTGATTTTCGTGGTCAAGTTGGACCCTGCTCTACAGGTCAAGTGAGGAGGGACCATCAGGAACTTGAGAGCATGAGAGGAAGGTGGTCCATCTCCACAGAGACTGTGCTCCAAGCTGCAAACGACAAATGAAAGGCCTTCTTGTCATAATTACAGTGGTTAAAGGATACCAAAGACCATGCTCAAATGATTGGAAGGCTGTTTCTAGCTCAATCACACAAAGGCAGCAGCACAAAAAAGGTAAAAATTGCAGTTGGACAGAGATAATATGTGACCCACACAGGTGAATAGCAATGTATATAGATTCTTTTTTTTCTTTTCTTTTCTCTTTTCTTTTTTTTTTCTTTCTTTTTTAAAGTTGTAAAAGGTTTTTCAAGTTAGCATGATGAATCTGTTCTTTGGGCTGACAAAGTTGGAAGGCGACTGACACTCAAAGGGGAAGAAACACCCAGGAGAAGGCCAAGTTCCCGAGAAGTTAAAACATGTCTTCTGTCTCTCTCCTTCTCCACAAGGAACAGAGCTGCAAATTTACAACTGGGTTTCACTTTGCATGTTCACATTCTCATGAAAGCTGACTAGCTAGAGTAAAAGGCCTAGAAGGGCCTGGTGAAAGCTTTGAGAATGGACATATTTTGATGAGGCCCCATATCCAGGAGGTCAGACTCATGAACAGCCAGAACAGTCAACATTCCCTACAGGCAAATTCCTAGGTAGTCATCTGTGCTGGAAACCCTGAGTAGTTCGATGGTGTCATTCCTATTTTCCAGACCAAGAGATGAGGATAAAAGTTGAATAAGTCATCCATCCATCACCTGCAGCATCAAGGAGTGCCAGAATCTGGCCTCAGCCTTGCCTCCCAGGACCACACCCTCTGGCCTGCTTCCTGTCAGGGCTCCCAGCACTTCAGCTTCACTGGTGCAGGCTCACCACCTCTGATAGCCCCTCCTTGCACCAGGAGACTCACCAGGAGCAGAGAACAGCCAAGATCGAGACCCTTGCAAATCCCTAAGAGCTTCTAAAATCCTCAAGTCACTATTATAACCACCCCACCTCCCAAGAATTGTGAAGAATTTAGACAGGCCAGCAGGGAGGCTGTTTGTCAGGGAATGAAAGAATAATTTGGCCACTCTTTCTTCTTCTTGCCTCCCAAGAAGCAAAACTTTTCTCTCTTTGCCACCCCATTTACTAAGCCAATGTGGCCAGGAACTGGAAAATTCCCAGATGTAGAGTTTGTCCTTCCCTCACCCTGGGCACCAACCAATTACTGGGGGGAGAAAAACTGAGGGTTTGTTTTTTTTTTTTTAAGATTTGAGGCAAATTTATACTCATTTTACAGTTTAATAGGAGTTCTTAGGAAAGAAATGATGAGGATTGGGGGCTGGGATATGCTGTTCCTTTGGGAGCCTGGATGCCTGTCAACTTGGCAAATTAAAGGCACTTGTATTGGGCTCAGGAACACACACTCTCCACTGCTCCCTTCTTTAGCCACATGTGGCAGAGTTTTCACTTTTTACAATAATTCTTCATGGAAGAAGGATGAAAGTTGTGCTTAATGAAGTTTTACGAAAGGAATCTGATCCTTGCTCTGGCACTCAGATGCTGCATCTTTATAGACCGTGTGGCAAGGGTCTTCGTAAGACTTACAGCAAACAGCAACTGGCAGAGCAGACATTAGCTCCATAATGCTGCATGTCGGCTTTGTAGAATTTTCAAAGAACATTACTGAAAACAAAGGAGAAATCAATTCCATTCAGACCACTGCCAGCTGTGGGCCTCCAAGTAGATCAACATGGGGTCATCTCCCTCACAGAAGAAGAGAAGGAATTTTAGTTTGTGTCAGTTTCAACCAGACTGCAATATAGTCATAGCCCTTCCTCCTCCAAAAACCTTGGAAAATTGTCCCTGAAATAAAAGATCTGCAAAATCCCTCATCTACAAAATGGTGGCAGTATAAGAAGTTTTTCACAGAAAAATGATAAGAAATGGTCATTTTCTGCTTGTCATGTAATGAATTTGATACTCACACCTGTTAGATGTGAAACAGCCCTCCAAGTTGAGTATTGAAAGGTAGCTCTGCCAGTGGCCTCGGTTACCAAGAACCAGATAATTAATAGGAGATGGCCAGATTAATTACGAGTTTGGAAATGAAAGAAATAAGAAGTGCAACGTTCCTTAAGAATGGGTTTTGTGTAACAGAACAATATAAAGTCTTTATTTCAGACTTTATTACAGGGAAAAGAATGATTAACTATCAAACACCCTCCTTCTACCTTGTAATAAAAGTTTCAAATCATTATCACAGACCTTGCTCTGACAGCCTCCTCCTCCTTTGCCCAATATGAACCAGCTTACAGGTTCATGTGCCAATTAAGCCTCCACTGTCCACAACATCCTTTTCTGCAGCAGTTGTAAATGAGGCTTTGGCTGAATGAAAGAGTTTGTGCTTCTAAAGTCACAACCAGTCCTCCCCACCACCCGTACCTCAACTCCTTTCATTTAAAGTTGATGACCTGTCTTCTCCCTATCAGTCTTCGAATGCTTATTCTCTAAGAAGGGTAGAAAAATGTCAAATTCTCTGCAGGGCAGGGAAATGTTTCTAAATGATGCATCCAAATGCACTCATCACACAAAAGAGGCCCAGTGCCAACTTGCCTAAGTTGCCTTGCAGGGACAAACTTCGGCCCTCACCGCCCCAAGGACAAAAGCAGGCACACAGAAATGCTGCAGCAGCTCCCGGGATGGCCCGGTCAGGCCCACTATTCATGCTGGGAGTGTGGAATTTCCCTGTCACATAAAACCACGGCGGGGTCAAGAGGCAGATACACTAATCAAAGAGCAGAGCAGGACCCTTCAATGTCCTCCCTCTGACTTCAATGCTGGGGTGGGAGAAGGGGAAGGGGAGGTGAAGCAGTCCTGCTAGCAGGTTTATATGTCCAGGCAAAGTAACCCTACTCCATTAGCGAATTTTCCAGCAGATTGACAAAGCAATTAATAACAAACAAAAATATACTGAATACATACTCTGTGCAATACATTAACATAAGCACTTGTTAAGGCTGTAAAGAAATAGAGAAAAGTCCCACAGTCAATGGGGGTGTAAGCCCAGGCAATTTTGAATAACCAGACATAGCAGCATATGGATGTCCCATGAGTGACAGCTGTTTATCTAATAGCCATTACCCTTTCTCTTCTGCTAACAGAACCTTGACTTTGTTCACGTATCAGGTGGCTATGTGTTTTCCTATAGGGTAAGTTTCCTCACAGCCCTACTGGTAAACCTCCATTGGTCAAAACAATGGTTCTGAATTCTGCTTGAGCATTGGAATGGCCTGAGGAGTGATTTTAAAATTCCAATAACTAGGCCCCACCCCAAGACTCTGACTTAATTGGTTAGACATGGGGCCCAGCAAACAGTTTAAAAGTTCCCTAGGTGATTCTACTGTAGTGCCAAGGTTGAGAATCACTGCTCTAAGTCAACAGAATTATTCCATCCCATCATTAGTGACTGGTTTAGGACTGATAGTGTGATTTAACTCAGGTCAAAAATGGCAAAAGGCATTTTCTGAGAAGCTTCCCAGAAATTTTTATTTCCATTTAGAAAGACAATATAAAAGTATGTGCTTGATTCTCCTTTTCTAAGCTTGGACAGTGTTTTTTGGGGGCAAGGGGAGAGGCGAGGTTTGAAAAGGTGCAAGCAACTGTAAAGGGAAGTCCATAAGGACCAACACCCAGAGGCAGGCAGAAGAGAAAGATGAGTGAATCATTGTCTAAGATGAAACTATTGGAATGACAAAGCAACACCACATCCTCTCTACCTCTAGACCAGTGGATCTAAACCTTGGTTGTGCATTGTAAACACCTGGTGTATTCTTAAAACTACTGATTTCACTCCAAGGGTATCTGTTTTAATCAGCAAGTGGTGACTTCTAATTTTTAAAATTATTGGGATTTTAAAAAATATTCCCATTTGGTTATTTTGTGCAGTCAAGTTTGAGAACCATTTCTCTAGATTTCTTGTTCACTGTGACAGCAAATTTCCTACTATTTAAGCCAGTAGTTCTCAAAGTGTGTCCTCCATCCCCACTGCCCACCAGCAACAACAGCATCACCTGGGAACTTGTCTGAAATGCACATTTTAGGCCCACCCTTGACCTACTGAATCAGAAAATGTGGGGGCATGACCCAGCAATCTGTGGTTGAACAAGCCAGGGAGAAAACAACTATGCATGCTAAAGTTTAAAAACCACTGGTTTAGAATAATTTGACTCCTGGTTTTCTGTCACTTGTAGCTCACACCATCCTGGTCCTGTATTTATAACTGGCACAGAAACTCGGAGGAAAAGAGGACTACCTCAGCTGGTGGAAGGGAGCAGCACATGCAAACCTCTCAACTAAACTTTTCACAGAGCATTTAGGAAGTTCAGGGAGTGGAGGGAGGCAATGAGAACCAATCAAGCTGAGGCAGAAGGAATTTCCAACGATAAGGAAATTAAACCTAGAAAGAGAGATTAGAGCCATAGTCCTCAGTGAGATTTTTGAGTGGGAGGTTAAAGAGATTACATTTTATTCTGTATGAAATAGGAATCTACTGAAGAATGTGAAAGAGAACAATTTTAAGAAAAAAAAAAGCAAGCATGATCTTCTAGGATTGTTTAAACTGTACTAGGTAAATTGAAGAGATTGAATGGAAAAGAAACCAAAGTACAGAGATAACAGTTGGGAGACTATCAGGTCTGTGCATAAATTCTGATTTTCCTTCTCAGCATCCAAACTATTCACTCTGAAGCCAAAGAATAAGTTGCATCACCAGGAGATCCTTGACCTAAATCTCCATCTCTCTGCCTATTTGGAAGTGGGACTCAGGAAAGCTGCCCTTCAACCTCTACTCTCTTGGGCACCTGAGAAGGAAAATAATATCGAGTTTCCTCCACAAAGGGAGACTTCACTGGCAGTGTAAGTTACCAACCAGCAACAGGGTACCACCTGTTCCCTCACAGTGATGAGTACGAGGTCTGCCATTCCCTAGGAAATAAAGAGGGGAGGAATCAGGGCTGTGGGAGAGGAGAAGAAGGGGGAGACCTGGCTCTGTGAGTGCTGTGTCCCAAGATGAACCAGAAATTAAAGCTGGGACAGTGTAGAATTATCTGTCTGCTCTGGAATTCTGACTTTTGTGCTGGTACCCACATAGTCTGAAGTGCAAGCAGCTACAAAATGTAACTTATAAACTTTTCACTGGATGGATACCGTCTCAGTGATGTGACCTCACTCATGCTGCTGACACTGAAACCAGATGGATGGTTGTCACTCTTGAATGGCTTAAAGTCATCCCACTTTTGAAAAACTCAAGTTTACCAGGGAAGTTTCAGTGTTAAATGTGAATTAAAATAAGACAACATATGTTTGTGTTTATGATATAGATGCTACCATTTCAGAGAAAGATTTGCCTTTTTAGGTACATTTGCCCTAATATTTTCTGAGGATTATCAAACATACAAAGAAGTTGAAAGAAATGTGTAGTGAAAAAGTAACATTTTGCTATATTTGCTCTATCATAGATTTCTACAACTACCCAATTTCATCCAACCATTAATCCATTTAACTTCTTTGATGTACTTCAAAACACTTCACTCCTCGATACTTCAGCGTATAGAGCTCGAAACGGAGTTCAATATTTCTTTACTGTTTCTTTTTTTAGTTTAAATGTACATTTAACAAATGAACAAATCTTAATTGTACTATTCTGTGAGCTTCTAATTTCCTTTTGCTTGTTTCTGTTTTAATAAAACTAACTAACATTCATTAATTTGGATATCCTAAACAAATCTTACTGTAGTGCTGCTGTTCAATTGTGTAATAAGAAGTTATTAATATGGTGAGATGTATCAACAACATCTTCCAGTTTTCATGAAATGTAGGTGCTTTTTCATTTGACTTTTGAAATAACACTGTCAAGTGTTAGTAGTTATTTATAAATCAAAAATGCCTTCTCATTCTTCTTTTAACCTTTTGAATAGGTTTAACTGGTGGGTTCCCTGAAATGACAAGGTATTTTGTTTAAAAAAGAAAAACAGCTCCTACTTACAATTAGCCTCTGTGAATAAGGTTTTCTTGATATCATATAACCTAGACAAAATAGCATTAAGTAGCGAGCTAATACACTGGCCATGATAAACCCTGATTTCCATGTTTGTGTTTGTAAAGAAAGCCTCACTGCATGCACCAGTTGACTTATAACAAGCAGCCATAAAAAATGTAAAATTTTTAAAAAGAACTTTTAATAAACTTTTGCCTACTGCTGCTTTAGATAAAATAAGATTTCACAATGGTGGGGGGTGAGTTACACTGTTTAAAAAAAATTTAAAAACCACTGAATCTAATCCATCACCTTCTTCCTAATCCATCGCCTTCTTCCTGAAGAATGAGGACCAGAATTCTTGCCTCTTTGGGTCCTGGTCCCTTTTCATTTATATAATATAAACATGGAATTAATTAATCCATAAATATTTATTGTGCAAGGTTATATGCTCAGCAGTGTGCTTGATCGTGTGGGGTTTAGAAGAGTGGAGAAAGACGTGGTGCCTTCCTCACACTCCTGACAACTAGCCCCAGAGAAAAGCTTATAATTCCAACAAAGAAGACGAACATGTGTAAAAAGTGTTAAAAAAAAAAATGCAGGGATGGCGTAAATTCTAAACTGTATAGACTACAGAAGTGCTAATTGAATCCAGAGAAGCGGACTAGAACAGCTCTGTAAATCAAGTTGTTTAAAGAAAGGGGAGGCGGGGAAAAGGCGCCCGACAGAACAGTCTAGGATGTGCTTTATGGAAGACAAAGACATGTAGAATCGTGTGTATGGGCTTATCCTACAGGACCTTCGGGGGTCGTTTCAACTAATTGGTTATTTCACCTACTGTGAGAAAATTCTAAGTCCTCTACTTTTTCATTGACCTGGTGGTCTCCAGAACTTTGTATTCACCTTCAAATTTGACTAAGGCCAACTCTGGATAAAGTCAAACCTATGGGGGGCCATCATACTAACCTCAAATGGAATGATTTCTTTTTTTTTTTTCCTTTTTCTTTTTTAACTTGATAATGAAAGGCATGAGAGTAGAAACAAGATAACAGGAAAACAGTTTTTCCTAAAACCAGCTTTAAAATCTTGCTGTAGAAAGGTAAGAAATGAAACCACTATTAAGATTGTGTCAAATCCAGAGGGAAAAGGGCAGCAACTGGATTCAATTAACTTTGCAAAAAAGTCCCTCAGTAAAACTTCTGCGTTCTAGAGTGATAAGCATTACCAGTGTTACAAAGATTATTTAATTTTCTAAGATCTTGGTCTCTGGCATTGTTCAGATTTGGTTTGCTAATAATGGAAGCTCCAAGCTTCTTGGTCACTGTTTTGAAAATCTAAAACATGACAGAGAAATTCTAGTAAACTCAACGAGAAATCCTCCTTATTCAAAATCACCAGTCAATTCAAATGCCCAATATGTATGGATCCACTTATTCAAAGCCTATAACATTTTAGATGCTGTTTACTCCAGCGGCTTGTTTGGAAGTCAGGCCAGGCACAAAAAATGTCCACGCTCACTCCTGTAACTGTACACTGCCCTCACTCTCAACCTGGAACTGGCTATTGATATTCAATAGTGCCACAGGGCCCAGGAAAGTTCTTAAATAACCCTGCCTGCTGTAAGCACTAAGCATTCAGAGCTACATTTTGTGGACCTTTGCTTGTAGCTGTGTAGCCTCAGGAATGCTAATTAGGTCACTTACGAAAGGCAGGTGCTCTCAAACAATTCGGCCCTTCCCAAAAGTAATCCCACTGTCCTAAAGTCTGCTTTTCTGGTGGGAACATCAGGCCATGCCTTCATTATCATTAGGATCTGTCCCTAAAACGGTGAATAACACTTTGACCCGTTCTTATGTCTAGGTTCCAAATAGAATGATATCACCTTATTTTTATATTTTCACATCTTTAAAACATATTAGAACAATACCCATACAACTCCACATCCCGCAGAGGCAAATTTCTAAGCAAACATTAACTACCTTGGGATGATGTATTTGTGCAGAGCCAGGGGAGTGATTTTTTTGTCAAGAACGGGTAGGTTCAGGAGGAATTGACTGCTTCCTTCCATGATCAAGGAAGACTTAATGAGGAAGTCAGGTACACACAAAAGAAAATGTCTTTCAATTTGAGGCAAGATGACTCTTTAATTCTATATAAAAAAGTATGCATCAGTGTCAGCTGTCACTTCCTGGTGGCTCCAGTCATACAGAGACATCTCAAAGGTCTTGTATCAGCAAGCACAGTACTAAAGGAGCGTTGGAGGGTGGCAAGGAAGACCATGTCGGGTCATAGCTCAAACACTTTTCTGCAGCATTGAATTTACTCTTTGCCAGCTCAGAGCAGCCTCCTCAAAAACACTACCTGCCTTGAGGGCCAATGGATTCTTTTGTACATGCTGCTGAAAGGAAGTGAAAAACTAAAGACATCGGAATTCAATATAGGTTCTTATAAGTTCCAGTGATGAGCCTGGGTCCTTAGCGTCTGCCAGAAGCTGACAAATTAAATTAACCAGCTTCCTGGAAGCAGCAGGTGACCAATTCCATTAAGCTAGTCGACATTTTATTGTCATCTGTGACTCACGAGCTATTCATGGAATTCCTTTTCTCTCTGAGATTCCACTTGCTTAAACCCTTATTATGCATCATGCATGCAGCCCACGTGAAGATAACATGGCTTGTTGATTCTCCTTGATGGAGCAAGATAATGCCCACTGAAATTAATTATATTGGTGGTCTGATTTTAAGTAAGAGTTGAGCTTAGGATATTGATCTCAGTTTGCAAAGTGTTTCTTTAATCACTTCATGAGCTATTCTTTGAGATATGTAAACTGGCTTTCTGCTCCTAGGCTGAACATTAGAACCAAATCCCAGGTCCATTTCTAAAATAATTAGGGCCTGAAGTAGTTATGATCAATAGTCCAAGGGCTACAGACTGAATTCTCAAAAACAGATAAAGATGCTCTGTAGCTGATATGAGGGGAAGCTGGAAGAGACAATGAGAAAGAGCACAAATAGCAGAGGGCAAATAACCCTCCCTCCACAATAGATGAGATGTCTTTCCAAAACACGCAGGAGGCACCTGGCCACAGGGTGTTTGATAGTCGACAGCCACTCTCTTGAGAAAGAATAAGCACAGCTTTGGGGAGGGAGATGCAAGCACAGGAGGTACCCAGAGAGCCCAAATTCACTGCAGGCACCCACTGTCCGTGTCCAGGAATCTGATAAGAAACTGGTCCCTGCAGATCAGCAGGGCAGCCCCCGAAAACCATACGGCTCTTGAGCTCACAAATCTCTTTGGAAGTTACACTCAACTGACTAAAAAAACAGCACACTGGCCCAGCTGCTGTGGGATTCATGAGCCCCTTCCCCTGATAAAACCTGAGCCACCAGGTCCCTACACGTCCTTCATTTGCACTTTCAATACCAGAAGCTTTTGCTCATCAAACATTTCTACAGCTCAGAGAAAGATCCTGAATCCTCAGAGTTGTTGTTAGTGGTAGTGGTGGTTGTTGTGGCAGTGGTGTGTGTGTGTGTGTGTGTTTTAATCTACCAGGAGCCTTAAGACAATGTAACATTAAGAAAAGCTAGAGCTCTAGAGTGAGAAAACCATGAGTCTGATTCCTGACTTTGCCAATTGCTAGTGGTGTAACCCTGAAAAAGTTATTTCCCCTTTGAAACATCAAATTCCTCATCTGTAAAATTAGGGTCATAGTTATCACTGCCTCATAACTATTATGAGAATTTGAGAAGTAGATGAGATGATGCCTGCAAAACTCAGCACATAGTAAGTGCTCAACGTGCCATGGTTATTGTCTTCTTTATCCACGCCGCTTTCTCAGAATCTAAGGCACATGTGCACGTGTATGTGCGCATGCACAGTCTTTTCTCTGTCCTATTATCTGAAAAGCTCGAATTCTTGCCTATGGGCAACACAGAATATCTTTTATTACCATAATCTATGAAAACTTACAAACATTTAAGGAGGGCTCAATATATAAAACGTACTGAGCTAGACACTATGTCAGGTGTTTTAAAGATGGACTCAAAGTTGAGGAATGGAAAAATAAAGATGGATAAAGCGCTTGAGTCATAGAGACCTCTCCTTTCCTTTATTCGAGCAGTTCCTGAGATTCTATCTTTGCTATAGAATCTTCCTCAGTTAAGAAGGGGGTGGTGTGATGTTGGAAATCTTCTACAAGCCATTCCCTTAATGCAGATATCCAGATGGGGACAGCGTGTTGAGGGGAGGGGTCAAAATAGAACTTGAAGTTCCCAGAGAAAATGTAGGAACATATATGGTTATTTGTGACAACTGTGTATCAAAAGTCTTAATGCCTCCATTCCTAACACCTACCCCCGCCTTGTGAATGGCATGCATGATTTTCCTCCTCAAAGGCACCATCAAGTACTGGCTTTTTTTTTTTTTTTTTTGACAATTTGTCATCTTTAAGACCCTAGTGGAAGTCAAGTGGTCAGAATGGAGAATCGACCTACAAACCATTATGGGGGGAACAGAGCATTCACACCCTCCCCCTCAATCCCCAAAGCAATATATATGAATATTATACTTATGAAAACAGACATCCATATACGCCACACAAATATATCATGCTCCTGCTCTTGGCAGACACCCAACTAGCCCCAGCTGCAGCCTTAACCAAATCTCGTAGCAGCCACAGTGATGGCCATGAAATATGATCAGACAGGAGTCATATTCCTCATACCTGTCCAACTTGGGAACCAAAGTCCTGGAGAAACCAATGAATTTATCCCCAGCTTGCCTATTCAGCAGCAGTGATTGCAAAGCAGCAGGGTTTTCTCTGTTGGCACAGATTTGTAAGCTGGTGTCAACCAAACTTAAAGTGGGGACTTCCTGAGAATATGCATTTCATAGGAAGAGAATAAGGAAACTTTTAACCATATGACGACCTTGTTTAGAGTGGCGGAGATACTCCGAAAAAGAAGACAGGTGGGCACACATCAATCCCTGAGACTGCTAAAATGATTAGAGGGGCATATAAAATTCAGCCTGTCTTGCAGACAGTGTGAATTTCCACAAATCTGTAACTTCATTTGCTTATTCCCCTCCACTGAGGTACTGCAATATTTCATTTCAATTAGCCATGTACGTATTTAGTCACTCATGTGTGCCTCAGGATAGAGTTTGTTTGGAACGTCAGGAGTGCTGAGGAGAGGCCAGGGGAAGTCTCAGGAGAAGTGCTCCTGCCCTCCAGAGTCACACACATATATGGGCACACGCACACATATGTTATCGTTAAAAAACAGTACAAAGGATAATGTGATAGTATTTCCAAAAAGTAGATCAAGCAGTGAAATTCATAGAAGAGAGAAATCAGAATAGATGAGAGAAATTTCCATGGAGGATAGGAAACTTGAACTGGAACTTGGTACCCATTCATTCATTCATTCATTCACCAAAGAGCCACACCCTAGTACCGCTATGCTTTTCAGGCACTTGAAAAGCTGATGGTGAGCAAAACAGTATGCAGTATTCATTCTTATGGAGCTCACTAGCTAAGAAGAAACCCAACTTTCTATATACTAAATTTCTTTACAGCACAAATGGTAGGCAGTTCCTATATCCTTGAGTTTAGCTTTCATATGTTTCATCCAGTCAGTCATCTATTTCCATTTCTGCTGGTGCTTCCCTGATAATCATCCTATCGGCCCCCATTCACTGAGAGTTTACCATGTGTCAGACGCTAGTAAAGGCCTTACTTGCATCATCTCATCGAAATCCTCGCATCTACCTTATAAAAGCAGTGTGATTATCTTAAGTTTAAGAATCAGGCCCAGAGAGGTTAAAATTTTACCCAAGGTCACACAGCTTGGAGGGACTGAGATCTGAGCCTTCTCAGATCCCAAAGCCGCCTATTTATAAGGTGTTCCTTGACAATCAATTTGTACAGCATAAGGGTCTTAGGAAGAAGTGTTTTGTTGTTGTATCCATTAGAATAAAAAGAGAAATGTTGCAGATAGATACAAGGTTTTAAAAGGTTTCTTTGTCATCCAGCCAAATGACAATTCTACCTTTACTTCTCTTTGGCCAGCAAAGGAACAACAAATATTTGTTCTTTGTGACACCAAATATCTAAACAAATGTGTTCTCTATTTAACCCTGTATGCTTTTTTCATTTGTGCTCTGAAACATCAACTTCCTCCTTCCTGAGGCTCCCTGAGAAGGTTGATCTAAAGAAAAATCTGACGTTTGCTCAAAAATGCTGATTCCCGGACACCCTTTCTCTCCCTTTTCACTAAATGCTCAATTTCAAGGGCTACCGTCAACTGCATTCAGCAGGCAATTTTCCTGAGAACTTCAGATGCCTCCTGCAGAATCACTGCTCAACTCTATCCTCCCCGAGGTGACCCAGCCAAGGAGGGGAGACCTGCTGCAGTGTCCTGACATTTTCCATGGCTTCTTTTAAGGAACAGCTGGGCCATAATAGAGGGTTACTCAGGGATACCTATAGGCTTGACAAGAGCCCATATTTTAAACAGGGTGGATACTAAATTCATCCAACTCCTGAAATGTTACTACTCTCTTAGGAGCCCAAGAGAAGTTTCGGATGCTGATCTATAAATCTCCCTGGCCAAAAATACCCAAAATTAGTTTCTGTGCCAGGGGAACATAAAAATGATATGGCTTTCTTCTTTGACGTGTCAGTTAATAAAGAGTGGGAGGTACAGCCCAGATGCTGCCTGACAGATTTCTGAAGGGTTCAGTCGTTAAAAATGGGAAGCACTTTAATTACCTGTTTGGTTTTTTGTTATATGTGTGTGTGTTATATGTTAAAAAAAAAAAAGGGACCTATGGACACTCAGGAAATTATATCATTAATTATGCCTGTCACAACGCTATGTGACCTAAAGTAAATAGAAATTACTTAAGTTTTTTCTTTTGTTTTTAGTTTTTAAAATGTTTTTAAAGTATTGTTTTTTTAATATTTCCACAGACTCTACTATAAATACTTGATTAATGAAAAGAGTGAATTTTTTTTATCATGAATAATCCAGCAAAATCTGTGTATTTAAAATCTGTTAATTGATGGTTTGCTTAACAGAAAATTTACTTTCCCAAAGTTGGTGCTGCTTAACCTATGTTAATGTAAATTTGCCTTCCTAACATACAGGGGAAGGAGAGTGGGCTGGACTCACAGATCTTGGAAGGCATCCCTCACTTAATTCCAGGAGGTAGGTCTGCCATTCTTCTCTGGAGCACTCCCTCCCTTGATGCAGAGACCCACTGGCTTTGCAGCCAGGAAGGACTAATAAGAAATACAGTTCAGGCAGCTCTGGACTAACAATCAGAAATAGGTAACCTTCCCTGGACAATGCAGAGAGACATATCTGGTTTGAGGCTATATACTGCCTAACTGTCCCAGATCCTAGCTCCCATTCAGCCATATTGGGTTGGGAAGCCAAGGTCAGGGTCCCTGTTTCTTTGAGAGATAAACTCTGTGACAGGCTTGGAAGAGGACACTCATCCCATGTATCCAACCCAGAGCTGGTTTGTAGGAAGCCCCCAGTGAAGAAGCCGTGCATATTTTTAGAACAACCCAAAGAAAAGAGGAAATAACTGAGTCCTGATGGACTGAGGGAGAAGAAAAATTTAGCCAATATACTCTAAAGCCAACAAGATCTTTCCAAATGCTCTGCAAGGTTCTCACCTCTTCCATGGCTCAGTGGTTAGCATCCATGGTCACTGCCATACTTAAGGGAGGGCTCAGCATGGCAAAAGAGCCATAAATATCCCCATCTGCGCATGAATACAGAGGGTGCCCTTCAACACTGTAACGGCTTCAAAAATGGATGGGACTCTCAAATGCACTGCAGGTGGAAAAATAAATTTATTCATCCTTCTTGGAAATTTACTTGGCATAATATCTCAAAATGTATAAAAATGTTCCCACACGCTAAATCAGTAATCTAAGAATCTACCTTAAGGAAATAATCAGAGATAGAAACAGAGATTTATGCTCTGGAACATTTATCTCCACATTTTCATAACAAAAAAAAAATGGAAACAAACTAAATATTGACAATAGGAAATTGGTCAAATACATTCTGAAACATCTGTACTGTGGAATTTTAAAAGGCTGTTAAAAGTAATGGTTTTGAAAAATACTTTATGACAGGGAATAATATCCATGTTAATGGGGACTGAGTTATTGGATTGTGGTGATTTTTATTTTTTTCTGTATAGTTGTTCGTGTTTTTCAAATTTTCTACAATGAGTCAGAATTATTTATATCCAGGAGAAAATATGTTATTGTAGAACAAAAAGAGAGAAAGCATGTTGGAACGTTGCGCCTAACCTTCAACCAAACAATGACTTGGGCTCCATATTCTTCTCTGGGATGGATGGAAGACCCTGTTGTATTTAAATGGAAGGTCATTATCCATCTACGTTGGAGAGCTTCACTGAAGCTGACATTAGTGCAGTTTTCTATTTCCTTTTTCACACGGGCAGTCTCTTCCAAAGGAACCTAAGAAAGCACCCTACACATGCTACAGCCAGTGAACCGTAGATGAACCAAAGTTTATACAGAAACTGGTACCTTGGCAGCCAAACTCAGAAGGGCTGGTTTTCCTCTTCACTTCTTTAAAAGCCACCTAGCAAAGATCACACCAATATCGATGGTGGCCTTAGACTAAGAGGGCAGGACACTAGTCATTAAAATAGAACCAACTGTCCCACGACACTTGTCGCCAGTGTAATTGGTATCTTGCTTTCCCATGCCTTTATTCCAGGAAAAAAAATTATTCGGTTGGGTTTGGGGTTTTGTAAACTGCAGTGACCCTTCTAAGGAAGGTCCACATCCTCCTCCTCTTCCCTAAACTCAATATGTCTTCGTCAGAAGGCAATTTCCCCCCTGCCACCCTCTAAGTATACATTAGGGCTATGTCAATCTCATCACTGGGGGGGCACATGGAAGAAGACACAACTTTTCAAACATTAAAAAAAAAAGCCCCATCTTTATCCAAATCCCAGGCATACTTTGCCAAACACTTTCCCCTGAAATTTTCAAGGCCACGTATTTAAACGGGAAATTTAATCCACATGTTTCTGATTCATATGTACACTTAATGCATCAAACCATCATTTCTTTGAAGTCCAAATGGCCTTTTTTATAGACCTCTTCCTTAGGAATGGAAAACTGTGCTTGGCCAAGAACTAGCAAATTCAAACTCTCCAAAGTCCAAGTTCCTTTCAAAGTTCCCAACTCAGGAGATTGAACCAGGCTTTGAAATACACCCTCCATCCTCACGGCCACCCCAGGGTGACTGTAAATCTTGGGATACTTCATTCCACCACATCCTCTCAATCTTGATCATATACATTCATGGAGGCTGCCAATGAAAGCCAATTAAGAGCTATATTTCGGTAAATTACCAAAATAATGTTGTGAGGATGAACAGATAGAGGAAAAAATAGACTGAACCCCAATCCAGGAACCTGAGAAGAAAAATCAAGTGACTGGCCAGGAGCGACAAGGCAGTTGGGGGCAGAGCCAACAATTCAGTCTTAACTGCAGGCCAGGGGTGGGATCCCAGGCTTTCCCTGGGAACTCTGATAATAAAAAAATCACAGTTGGAAGATTTGGATTCAGAACTTCCAGAATTCTATTCCCAAATGTTCCACTGCAGACACTGCTCCAAAACTCATGCTGAATGGATGGGATCATAATCCCACATAGCCACTTCAAATCTCCTATCTGAAAATGATTTGAAACATAAGTCAATATTGTCACAACTGGAAGCTAGGGAAGAGCATTGGGAAAGATGAGAGAGAATTATCTATTTCATGCAATGTTTCCATCAAGCTCAGTACTCTCTGCCAGCTGGGCCCCAAGTTGCTAATGGTTAATGGGCTAGGCGGGGGTAGCTTTGTCTGAGTTAAACAGAGAGGATCCACTCTTTGCCTCTGACCTCCTCGCCAGACAGAAGTTTCTTGAAACCAGGTCTCTATCTAATTAATTCATTGTCATATCCACCACAGTGCTTTGTGTAGAATGTCCAATAAACTTTTACTGAATAAACTGAGTGTGCCTATTTAAAATAAAGTGGAATCTTTTGTTCCTTCAAACATCTCTTCTCCCTGTCTTCATTCAGTCATACTTCCAAAATTTGACCGCAGAATAATTAACAGCAACATCTCTCAACATACCCACTATTAAGCATTGTTTAGCAAAAATAAATCAAATCTGTATCTTAAGCAATTTGCCTGTCTTCTGTCATTAATCTTTTCGAGTGGGCGGATGAACGATCATTAGCAAATGGGCATAAAATACAGAGCATTTGAACTGCAAACTCAGTTAAGCTTGACTTCTTAAGATAGTAACTGAAAATGTTTATCAACTCAAAGATAATGCATCTAAAAATATCTAGTCATGTATACATTAAGGAGTAAGAAAAAATTGTGGCTTATTATCTCTACCCTTTGTAGGCTTTATAAAGAACTTCACCAATCAAAACCATCATTGTCCTATACTTTAGTATATAAAACAACACTGAGTTAAAATTATTTTAGAGAATTACATATCAAAGTTCTTTCAACCCTCAGGGTTGACATGAAAAAAAAATAAGTGCTCTCATCTTTTAGCTTCCCTGAGAGAATCTACATCTATGAGTTTTTAGTAAGCCAAAAATTGGAATAAACTAGCTAGGCCACCATTTATTCTTTAAACAGTGTATATTGCCAAAACTACCATATGTTTTAGAGAACAAAGTTATGTACTACCTCTGTTATCCAGGTGGGAAAACTGAAACAGGTGGACTATTACATAATATGCCCAAAAGCTGGATTTAGAATTTGAAGGTCAATATCTCCTGTCTATGGCTTAAACTTCTGAGTAGTATCATACCCCGAAAGCTCTTCCTCCTTAGTCTCATGGAATAGTAAGGGACCTTGGGGATGATCTGATTCCATGGCTTAGCAGCCCGTCCTTTGTATCGATTAAAATCTTATGCAATGGTCATTGTGTAAATTTCATACTTTGAGGAGACTCTGGTTGAAAATCAAGAAGTTGGGTACTCAGAGCCCTGGTCGTAGGACCCGAAGACCGACTAGAGGTCCTCAAAGCACAGGCTGAAAAATCTGTGAAGCACTTCATTTCAAAAAGCCCAAAAAGGTAAAATGACTTGCCTAGAGTCTCTAAGATAATGACAGTCAAGCCTAAACCCCAGTGCCTAACTTCCTGTTGAGTGCTTTACCCACCATATTACAGCGAGTCCTCACTTAATATCATCTATAGGTTCTTGGAAACTGTGACTTTAAGTGAAATAACCTAACAAAACCAATTTTACAGTAGGCTAATTGACATAAACAAGAGCTAAGTTACTATGGCACATTTCTGCTCACAAAAACATTGTCAAACTTCTAAATAAAGACCCCAAACACTTCTAATGTTAAACAGTGAAATAAATGTGAACTATACCTACATTTAAGTAAGATTAATAAAAATAAGTAAGATCATTATTTTCCAACCTGCTTATTCCAGTTCAAGGTCACAGGTGGTTGGAGCCTATCTGGGCAGCTCAGGGTGCAAGGCAGGAACCTACCTGGACAGGACACCCTTTTAGTGCAGAGCTCACTCACACCCACACCCACACACACTCAGACTGGGACCACTGAGACACACCAATTCACCTCACATGCACATCCTTGGGATGTGGGAGGAAACCAAAGCACCCAGAGAAAACCCACAGAGATATGGGGAGAATGTGCAGATTCCACACACACTCTGGCTTCGGCCAGGAATCTATTTTTTTTTCTCTTTCTCATCTACGTTATAACAAAACGATGACGTTGAATGAAGCAACCTTGAAAGAAACGACGTTGAACAAAATGACATTATTTGAGGACCTGGTTGGTGTACACTGAAATCTAGCAGGGGAAGATTTCATTTTCTAAATCAGTAACCCCATGACTGCTATAATCTAAACACCAAAATCAAAAGTAAAATGGTTAATGTATGGAAAAGAGAGCCTTCTTGGATCAAGATAAAATCATAAATAGGAGGTAGCGTAATTGTTTAGATCAGGAATTGGCAAACATTTTCCCATAAAGGGCCTGACAGTAAATAGTTTAGACTTTGCCATAAGGTCTCTGTTGAAAGAATTCGACTTTCATTGGAGTCATAGACAATATATAAAAGAATAGCATGGCTATATTCCAGTATAACTTTATTCATGAACTCTAAAACATGAATTTCATGTAATTTTACACATCACAAAATGCTATTGATTTTCTCCTCAAACATTTAAAAATGTAATAACCATTACTAGCTCGCAGGCTACAGAAAAACAGGCTGAGGGCTGGATCTGGCCCATGGACCAAGGTTTGCGGACCTCAGTTTAAAAGAAAACTTCACCCCATGAAATGCTTAAGCAGGACTAAACAAGAGGCACAGGATCTCTGAGCACATAGTTCTTGGAAGACCTTCCACAAGCAGTCACTCTCTGAGTATTAACCTCTGGGTGGCTTTTTATTCTAGTCAGGAACACCTAGCAGAACTCAGCTGGGGAAAAAGTAATGTCTCCTCGCCCTTGATTGGGAACCAGTGGGATCAATGTCCTGATAACGGGTATTGCAGAAGCTGGCAAACTTAACAGACGGGGAGGGTCTGCAACTCAACAGGGAGGAGGAGAGGTTAAAGGATCGGATCTTGGAGCCAAGCTCCCATATATCTGATGCTGAGGCCAATTTAAGCCGATCAGCTGCTGAAGACTCATGTCTCATTTCACTCTAGGTTAGGGGTGGACCCAGGAGCCTGGAAGTCACTTATTTGGCTCTTAAATCAGCATCCTTAATTTGCTGGCTGGTATGCTTAAAACCACTACTGTATTACCTAACATGGGCAAATAACGAAGTGTCGATGAGCTATATTCCATCTTTTGGGAACTGGATGAGTTTTTCCCATAGAAGTATTTTTAAGAATAATTAGTAGTGTCACCATTATATTAAATAAGCATAATTCATGGGATTTAGCCATAAAACACCTTATTCAGTGGAAATAAATTGGTGGATACCCTTGGATGAAAATTTTGGCAATTTCTTGACTTTTCTGATGACCTTTAACAAATATGAATATTCCCAATTCTTTATTTAAAATGTCCAATCTCATTAAATGTCAGTCTTGCTATTAAGACTTCTTCCCCACCTCTCACCCCTCGCAAGCATGGGCCTACTATATACAAAGAAGCCCAAGGTCAGAAAATGGGCTAAAGACAACTTCTTCCCTCTTTTATGGCTCAGCACTTTTATTCTTCCTCCCTCAGCTTGCTAAATGTGCTTTTTGACCCATCTGAATTAGAAGTCATGAAAGAAGTAAAGGAAATCAGGCAGGCACACTCTTATTTGACTGATATGATTGTGATATTTTTTAGCATTACCACTCTTGGGGCCTGCCAGATATCTAAAGATGAATCTCCTGTGGATATCTTTCTGGCTTCTTTAGAGATGCTCCAAAACTATGGCTCAGCCACCAGAAGAATGCATTTCTGCTCCAGCTGGTGGATTATTCCTCCTTCAGCCCTGAGAAACCCAGCTGTACTTCCGGTTTCTGTCTGCCGAAGTCTGAGTGCCCCTCCATGAGCCCTTTCTAATAGGGCTTAGGGAGACCCCACACCAGCTATCTCTTGCTGCAACTCTCATTATCTGCCCCCAACAAATCTGCAAGTGCTGTCAATCCCATGCACAACAATCTCTCCTTCACTCCTCAGCTCAAAGCACCCAGACAGTCCATCTCCCACCTCCTGCACTTCTCAGGGGATGTCATACATGAGGTCACTGTATACCCTGAGCTCAGAGTTGGTGTCTTAGGAGCCCCTTTCTCTATTTGAAGAGAAGAGGGAACAACTCCTTTGAGTAATTTCTTTGGGTTGGAACTCTTCCCAAAAATGCTCTCCACAAATCTTCAAAAGTATTCCTCTCCTCAACCCTTTTATACCCTTGATGTGGATGAAGGTGTTCAAGGTTTTAAGTTTTCAGGCACCTATTTTGTAATTCTTGGTCTTGTACTTCAGTTTGGAATACTATTTCTATTGTCATTGGGCCTCAACAGAAACTTCCATTGGAACCTCCTGCTACAGTCATTTATAAGGACAGCTTCTCAAAACACACCTTCGATGTAACAAAACCATTATTAACAGCACCATGCTATTAACTGAACCTGGGCACTACTGACGCATCATGCCCCTGTGAATGTGTCCACAGTATCGAGGCCTGGCTTCTCCTGACTCATGCCCCACTAAGATCTGGGTGGCCAGTGTATTCACTGCTCTGAGCAAATCACACGCTTCATTTCTCAGTTTTGCTCATGCTGTTTGTTCCCTCAATCTGTAACATCCTCCCCTTTCCCATCTCATCTGGGGTCAAATGTCTAGTAAGTGGCTAAGATGAGAGTCAAGCTCAGGAACTCTTTGCTCCTATCAGAGATGGCTTGTGATTTTAAGTATTACAACTACCATGTTAGGTTCTACAGATAAAGAGGGTAACTCAGCATTTAAAAAAAAAAAAAAGATTTTTCTACAATAAACTATTATATGGAAAATGGGCAGGTTAATCCATCTCCAAATTACTGGCATTGCACAGACATTATTTTCTTAATGAAAATAATAAAAAAGTAAGAGCTGTGAAACCAAAGAGAATGGCTTTGAACCTTTGTATTTGTTCATATCAAGCAATCACATGTCATCAGCAGGTATGATAGTAATTTCAGAAATAAATATTTCTGTCAACTGCTGGACAACATGCAGGCCAAAATAACCAATCTCTTGACCAAATTAAACTTATTTGGATTTTTTTTTCATTTTATAAAATTCAGACACTACACTCTGATCTGTGAATGCTCCAAATTGTTTGGCATAGCACAAAAAGATGTAAGTAAGAAAAATTATCCTTCAGCCCTGAGTAAGAGATAATTTATGCAGATAATCCCTCTAAAAAAAAAAAAAACAGACACAAGGAAGGAACTACTACACAAAAAATGGATGGAATTTGAAGATCCTGGATTAGATGCCTGGTTTGGCTATTAGACAGATCTTGATTCTAGATATTTTTTCATCTCCTTTTTCCTTATATATAAACTAAGAGACATAGACTTACTGGATGAAATCTAAGACTGCTTCTAGCTGTATGACTCTAATTTGGGGGAGAGGGAGAACAACCATGTTGCAAGTAGTAGAATTACAAATTCCAAAAAAAACACAGTCCTGTTTGTAAATAGAACTGTTGTAAAATAACAGTAATATCTTCCCAAGTGCACAATTCTCACTGCAAAACAATGAAGTTAGTAAATATGATTAATATTAAATCGATGGTGAGTCCCTGAAAACTTAATTAATTTTTAAGCAAATGTATGTATGTTCTTATTATTTCTAGTTTTGTTTCATTTGATTTTTAACCCAAATAGATAATGGCCTTTTAACAACATTTTGATATATTCCGTTCCTTCAGATAGGACCCATCAGTAATTTTTCAAAGTTTCTGCATAGAAGAAATAAAACCTAAATGTTAAAACTGTCCTATTTGTGGATTCATGTATCACTCTCTGAATAAGGTGAATAGATCCTACTAGAATGCAAAGACACACCTTAGTCATTAATTTTTTTACGATTCTCATTTGAAAATGATGATAATAATTACATGACTCTGATTTCAAATATGCAGGCATAAAAAACCTTGACACAATTTGAACTACTTCTTTTTCTTTCAAACACATCAAACCAAGCTCAGAACCTTCAAATTATTTACTGTATCTTATCACACAGTTCCTGTTACAGGCTGAATTGCTAGGAATACATTCTGAGATTAGTGTGTAAGAAGTTTATTAGAGAGTGCTCTTAAGATCAGCACCTATGAAGATAAGGGACTGAGAAGGGGGATTGAGAAAAGGGAGAAACTGGGCCATGATATAGTCTTAACGACATCTCTGCCAACCCTATAGAAACCTCTGAGGCTGGAATGGCCCTTCAGAGTCATCTCAAGTTGAGGTAAAGCAGCTCTCAAAGGTGAATCTGTGTAGCTTATCACAGCATTCACTGCAGTTCCTAATAGCACCAGTTCTAGCTGTGCTAATGGTCCAGTTGGTTTGGTATCAACAAATATTTGTTGAATATATGCCATGTGCTCATTACTGTGGAGACTAGCAAGGATATATATATATATATATATATATATATATATATATATATATATATATATATATATCCTTGCTATCAAGAAGCTTATAGTTGAGGAGCTTAGCTGAAGAGACCAGATTAAAATTTTTTAAAAAATCACACAAAATTTTAAAGTAACAGGCAAACACAACAATACCAGAGAAATGAAGGTAATCAGACATAGAATATTTTAAATTTTTAGACAGAGAGATTACTTAATTCTGTGAAGCTTAGAACAGGAGAACTTGAGTAATGTCTTTTTTTATGAGTGGAGAGCAGGAGAAAAGTCATTCTGGGTAGCAAGGTAGCAATAAAAGATCAGAGGGCAAAATGCAAAGCATCTAGAAGCAACCTTCATAAAAAGGACCACAGCCTTTGAAAAAGAGCATATATTAGGACTGGAAGTGGGAGAAGAGAAGTGCATAGTGAGATGTGGAGGCCACTCAGGTGAGTCCAGCTTTTCAGGTAAGCATGAAGATAGAAGCATTTGGCTCTTTCAAGACCGGCAACAGCAATAACTGCTTTTGATTTACCAATATCTGATCAGGGCAGAGGCAATCTGGTTCTGGGACTCAATGTGGCAGTGATTCTCTTAGTAGGCCAGTTGTGCAGTGTGATTCTTGGAAGCCCAGCTTTGAGGCCATTCTTTCTACACTCCCAATGATTTTGTGAGCTAATATCCCTCCATAAAGATACCTTTCTGTTTAAATTAGCAAAAGTAAATTCTGTTGTCTGCAACTAAAAACTCTAACATATATAAACATTTTCTTATTTAACACTCATAATTACATAAATATATACTATTATCCTCATCTTACAGGTAAAGAAAACTGTAAGACTGTGTGAGGTTAGGTAAATTGTCCAAGTTTTTCCAGTAAGTATGTGGCAGGATCCAGATTTGAAGGTAGGACTCTCTCATTCTGAAATCCATGCCATTTCTACAGCATCATAACTATTCCCCAAAGACAGAGACGTGAATGAGCCTCAATATTTTCCTTTACGAGCATGGGTATCTGCTAACAGAATAGTTTCCACAATGGGTCATAAAATATTACACTAAAATGCTGGACCATATTGTACTAAATGTGAATCATTCCAATGGGAGAGCAACACCAAAAAGTGGAAAGCTGCCTGTAATCCACACCAAAGACAGAAAAGGATGAGTCGCTGGAGCCAGTGGGTCATCCTAATTCTGCCTAACTCTACTTTCTGCTATTGCTGACAAATTTAACCAAACGCAACAATAACCTTTAATGCCTTATAAATAAATTCAAGACCACAATGTAAAGCAAGTTTCTCATTACTTTACTCATGTTATTCCATATATTGTATTTAATCACCTGATGAGGACTAAGTTCTTCCCTAGGAATAATGAAAGTGATTTAACCACCTATCTTATTAACCCCTTCAGCTTCAAGACCAATTTTATTAGGCAGACTCACTAGACAGTGGACAAGAGTATATAAATTTCTAAGACCAACTGTCTATGGTTAAAAGTAGAACCTATGGCAGAATAAGAAAATAAATGATACAGTAACCCCTACTTCCTTCTGAGCCCAAGGAAACATGATCACCACTGGACTCTGGCTTATAGGCTTTACCTTGGTAAACTAGCAGGAGGACTCATGGTCAGTGAGTCCCAGAGAGTCATTTTGTACCTACCACAACTAGGTTTCTGAAAATTTGCCATGAAATGACTTAGGCTCCAGGGGAAAAATTACTTACCCTCTGACTTCGACACTTCAAACCTGACTTCACACCAGTTTAAAACACTTTATGGCACCCTTCCATTCCTTTAGTATTCTTCTGGATGTTCCTTTCTGTCCTCAATTCCATCTTTAGCACAGCTGACAAATGCCGCGTGGACACACAGCTGTCTCCCAAGAGGAGCTCCACACTTTTTAAACAGCTTTGCTTTGTGACCTGACCTACAAGCAGGCTGCATACTTCAGTGTGCCAACCGCCTGTCTTTTGTCCCAGGCACACAGATACAGCAGGCTTGGAAAAGTTCACATAGAACGAATGCTCACATTTCAAAACGTAAATAAATGGCTCACACCAGAGGCCCAGTGCACTTAAGTTTGGAAGACAAAACCTCCCAAAGAAAAGAGTGACCCAAAGGGAACTTTTCAGAAATCTCCGCAGGCAGGACCCTGTGCCTATGATGGCTGCACCTGGAGGGCTAAACAAGGCAGATCTACCACCAGCAGGAGACCAGATGTGTTGCGCTGGGTAGGACATGTCAACAGTTTTACTTTCTATTCCTTCCTGACCTGTTCCCTAAATATCTTTCTGATAGAGTTTTCTTTTACTGAGCCCTATTCGTTTCTTCCTTTCTTTTTCTTTTCTTTATCCCTCTTTTCTCCCTCTGGTACACTTCGTACTTCTTAGTCCTCTGGCCTTTTCTCTTACTTCCTGGTTCTGCACTGCCTATTTTTCTTATACTTGGAACCCTTTTATTCCAGTTTTTCAAAGAACTTTCACAGCTGGTCCTAAATGTCTCTCCTAAATTATCCTCCCCCTCTTTAATCGTATTTATGCCCTCTCTGATTCCACCTGCCTTTAATATGATGTACCATACAATTTCCACATCCTAAATCCTACCAACAAATATGGCTTTAGGATTGGGGCAGCCAGGGGACCCTGAATTCTATCACCCTTTAAACATAGCCACAGATAACAGACTCACCAATGTGTTACAACCCTTTATCCATTCCTTACAGTTTCAAAAGTTTTAAATTTACTTTTTTGATATTTATCTCACTTCAAAACTTTCACAGTTTTATAACAGAGGCAATGAATGTTCATTGTAAAAAAAATACTAGTCATAACAGATAAATGAAAGGCAAATATAAAAAAGGTATCTACAATTCCACCCTTCAGAACATAACCTTGTTTCATGACTGACTTGTTGAACACTGTTTTAAGGATACAAAAATGAATGAGAAAGACATCGTCCTTGCTCTTAGCCTATATCCAGTGGGGAAGGATAAAATAAGCAAATATAATATAGCATATTTAGAAAACAGCAAGAATCAACATGAGCAAGGACAAACAATGCACATTTTGGAAAGGCTCCTGGAGAAAATGTCATCTAAGGGTAGTCTTGAAAGATGAGCAGGAATTAGTCAGGCACAAAAGGGGAAAAGGGAACATCTAATAGTAAGTCCTTGAAGATATAGAGAGTCTGGCACATCCAAAGAACCAAAGGGATTTAAATATGGTTGAAAGCAAGGAGTAGCATCAGTCAACAGGCTTGAAGCAATAAGGAGGGGCCTCAGGCACAGGGCCTTGTAAGGCACATGAAGAAGTTTCCCTAAAGGCAATGGGAACATTGAAGCATATTAAACAAGGGAATAACGTGATTAGATCTGCACTTTTAATATAGTACCGCAAGCCTCAAAGATAAGACCACGCTATGCATAGGTACCACCTTTAAAAACCAAAACTTTAACAGGAAAGAGAGCAGTGGGGAGGGGAGGGAAAGAAAAGAGGACAAGGGGAGAAACATAGGTAGGTAGTAGAATCAGACTATAACTCAAGCAGCCAACTGTCCTATACTCTCCCTGATGATGTCTTTTACATTCTCTGTAAGTCCTAACCATTCAGGGTGATCGATCAGGAAACTCAGGCAAATATGTTTTCTATGTGAACTATACATTTCCCTATTGTGATGGAATTAGCCCTGAATTTGAGGAGTGGTTGATTTCCCTGGTTGAGAAACTTGGTAAGCTAGAACGGTGTATGAAAAGAGGCTTTTTAAGGGACACTCTACAAGCTCTCTCAGTACCCAAGACCAAAAATGACAAGTGAAATTACCCAGGTTGGTGTAATTTCACCAATGACTATTCAACCTTATGCTTTCATTTCTCTGTACAGCTCCCATCATAGCATATTTCTAAATATTATTATTGTTGAAGTTGGTCCAGATCCTAAAAGAGCTTATGATTCCCATACTCAACAATTTTTTCTGTTACTCACTGACAACCAGGGCAATTTCTGTTGCTCATTAAAGCAATAAAGTCAATATAATATTTTGGATTTGAGCCTTAAGGTTAGACAAATGCTTCTTAGACTTTTTTATGAAACTCAGAGGGGAGGGAGGTATATTTGATACCAAGATCTAGTACAAACATAAATATCTATGTAACTGAAATGGAAGTTGAAGAAAAAATAGTTACTATTACATGTGACACAATCTTCTACTTTTCCATTCCATTCAGCTCTATTTCATTTATTCTATTATATTCTGAATTTATACATCCACTTTAGAAAACTCTTCAATAGAATCCACTAAAGTGGAATATACCATAACCAATAACCTAACAATTTTACTGCTAGGTATATATACTCAGAAGAAATGAATGCATGTGTCCACCACTGGACTTGTTTAGAATGTTCATAGAAGCAACATGAGCAGAAGAAATGTTCAAAAGGCCAAAAATTGGGAACAACTCAAAGGCTCATCAATAGTAGAATGAATAAATAAATGTTGGTATATTCACACAGTGGAGCACTACAATTATTTATAATAATAATATGGATAAATGTCCCATGCATAGTGTTAGACACAAAAGAGTTCATCCACACTGTATGATTCTAGTTATATAAGGCTCAAAAACAGCCCAAACTAATCTATGCTGTCATAAGTCAGGACATTGGGTTACCTCTGGAGAGGTAGCGATTTGAAGGAATCATAGTGATGGTGGGAGTAGGGAAGCTTCCAGGGAGCTGGTGCTTCCTGATCCAGCTAGTGGTTACATGGGTATGTTGAATGTGTGAAAATGTGTCAAACTGTATGTACACTTTTCTGTATGAAAATCATATTTCAGGAAAATGTTAGAAAAAGATACTGGTCACAAACCACTAAATTAGATTCTTCCACTCACTAATCACTTGTAAACTGAAATTTGAAATACTCAACATTAGATACCAAGAATACCAAGAGAAGACATACTATGACATATAAAAAAATAATGTATTTATAATAATAAAATAGAAAGCTCAGTCTCATTTATAAACCATTAGACATCACCAAAATAAAAAGAACCAGAAAAAATGAAACAGCTAAAAGTAAGAAAATACTATCACTTTTTATTTAATTTTTAAAAACCTTACAGCTGCTTTCAATTCAAATTTTTATTAAGTTTTTCATATTAATCTATACTTGTTGCCAATCACTTTGCTAAGAAACATACAGTTTTTAATATGCTTACCCAGCTTTTTCCATAGTATTTAAGCCACCAGTCACGTCTTATTGAAATAGCCAAGAGCAGCTCACTGGTAAAGAAATACTCCCCATTTATGACTGTGCCTTTCCCATTGGAATTTGTTTTTACCCTTAGGGCTTCCATCTATGACAATATGTCCTCAGACTCTCCAACCTGCTCCAGCCCACTCTGGAGGTGAGAAGAGATGCTACCCAACCATGGCTGATTGCAATCAATGTTTACACATTCATAAATGAGTACAGTGCTTGGTATTTTAAGGAGACCCAGATGTATTTCCATTCGCAACCATTATCTTTCTCAAGCAAGGTGTAGATTACAAGCTACAATGTGTAAGAGTTTTCTTTTTCAAACAGCAGATTGTTACACGCATATATAAGGCAGATGTCTTCCAGGACATTTCTTGGCTGACATCTTTATTCCGTGATTCCATGGGAGTTTTCTTCAAATTCTATAAAGCAGTAAGATCTCCAAGTGAAGGTGGTCCAGCTATCTTGGGAACATAGTTTCCGTTTTAGCTGGCCTCTTAAGTGTCAATCCATCAGGGCTACCAATGCCATTGCTTGGCTTGAGTTCCCCTCAATGTCTCATTGTGGAACTAATAAGGTCTTTGGGACTTTACAATCTCTTCTGAAACCTAGACTGCATAAGTTCCCAAGAATGTCTGACTTTGGCTGGCTGGCTGAAAGATCTGCCCAAGTCCTCCCTTGTTCTTTACATCTATCTAAACACAAGGGCAAGAGATACGTTGTGCACAATGCAAAGCCCAGTCAGGGCAACCTCTTCAAAATCAGAGTCAACAGTGAGAACGACATGAAACGAACTCAACCTGCCTCCTACAAAATCTGAATTTACAACATTCTGTCTGCTAAAAGTACATTCAAAAAACGAAATCCTTCCATATGGCTTTATTTTATTCTATATAAAAGGGTTAGGCTGAATTCTGTTCTATTTAAAAAAATAGAGCTTATGTACATAGTGTTGACATATACACGAAAGTCATCTGGAAAAAATACAGGCTACTATAACAAATGCCAAATGACAGTCTCATTCTATTGAGACAACTAAATTGAAGGGAAAATGTGTTTAGTTGACAGAGTGAATAGAAAAAAAATTATCTTTTATTGTCAAATATACTATAACTGGATGTGAGGGTTGGGAAATTCTGAAATATTGTATTTTGCACACAAGATAAACTTAAAGCCTTCAGATTAACCTATTTCAAAAGCTTCTCACAGCCAAGGATGAAATTACTCATACTAGACTGTTTATATTAGTATTCTTCTAGCATAACCATCCTTTAGTGAAGAAATATATTTTTGTATAAAGTTTTGAGTCTCAAATGGAGAGAAACAGTGTATTCCATTAAAAAAAATATTTAGTACCTAATGTTCAATTCATCCTGCATGCCTCCTGCTTTTATGAGTGTACAGTTGTACCAGAGCCCAGACATTTAAGATTACATAGCAAACTTGTCATAGAATCACATTTCCTTTTGGAATACAATACAGCTGCAAACAAACAAAAAAGTCATATTTCTTCCAATTATTTACCAAATGATTTACCAAATAGCCAGATCCTCACACCAATAAGAGAATCTACTGAAATCCAGACAGTAATCAAACAATTCTCTTCCATTTGTCATATCCAAAAAGAAAAAAAAAGAAGCATTTTTAAGACCAAAGGTCATATTTTAAAAGATAAAGGTTTGTTTCTTTTTTAATGTCTTTTTTTAGCTAAGAAGCAGACCTTATTTTTACTGTAACACAGAAAGCATTTCACAAAGAACCTGAATAACAAGTAGCTTTTTAAAAACAAACAAACAAACAGACAAAAACATTTCATGGGCTCGTTAGCAAGACCCACAGTCTCAGTTCTTTCAAATAAAACACTAATTCTATTCCCTTCCATTCTGCTACCAAATTCTGCCTCTCCCCATTGCCACCATTTCTCTTTGTTTTGCCTTTCCTTCCAGTAAACTTGACACTCTGGTAATTCAATCTCCTGTTCAATGTCACGGTTGAATCAAATCGCTGTCACTCAAACTATAACTCGCAGCATGAACTATGGCATGGTTGAGTGATCAGGACAAATATCCCCAAATCTGGAATTTCTGGGTTTTCAGCTACTGAACTACTAAGTGACTTTAAACAACATCTTCCCTCCACCTCATGACAACAGGTCAAATCCTGTTTGTACTGACTGGAACCCCATAGGGTAGGACACTGCAGGCGAGGAGAACTCCACCTGTGACTGGGCTGTCTATGGGTGAGAGAGCAGCGAACTGGTGACAGCAGTACTGACCTCAGAAGATGGATGTAGGAATTAGCAAATAATGTAAAAGCTTAGCACAATGGCACTTTCACACCAGGTAGAAATCAGAAAAGACCAAAAGATGGCCCTGTTTAAAGATGCCTTTACTCATACAATATAAATAATCCCAGAGAAAACCATTTTCATTCTCACCACTAGCTCTAGTTACACAAGTCTGAAGGCCAATAAAAAAACTGTTGGTTTACAAGGGTTAGGTGAAATGAAAGATGGTGAATCTTCCTTGAGTTCAGAAGTTTAAAGAGAAAATCCTAAAGATGGGAAGTGACAAACTGTAGTGTTTCTGACTTCTTTTTTTTTTTTTACTTTATAATTTATGACATGAACCAGGACCAAGCATATTATTCAACTATTATTAGACAAAGAGTAGAAAATAGTCTAAGGATTATTACAGAAAACCTGAAGAAATGGGGCTTGACCATGAATTAGAAATAACAAACATATAAAAGACTGCAGCCAAGTAACCTGCTAGACGTTTGCTGTGCACTGTGAAAGAAGTGTTGAAAAGCACCCAGTGGTAGAAACTGGCTTAGAAAACCATCTGACAGGATCCGGAGCTAAGACACCCTGCTCACAGATCAGAGACCTTCACCTAGCAAACTCATTCCAAAGGAGAAAGGAGAGAAGCAGATAGCTCTCAGCTGAGTCCTGTCACAAAGTGGACACTCCATAAATCTTTGTAGAATTGAATTGTTGAAATAAACCATAGTCAGACAGAGGAACTAGGGTTTTTCAAATGAAAACAGCTGCCTTTATGAGTTACACTGCCCAAACAGACAATGGTTTGGGAAGGAAGCGACACCAGAACTAAATAGTCTCTGTTGCAATTGATAGCAAAATCAGAGAGAAAGCAAATAGCAAGAGAGCAGGCAATCAAAATCAAATGGATGTGGAACCACTTAAGTAATTGGGTCAGGGGATAGTAAATGCAGTTCAATTTAGGATAATGTTAAATAAATTGCTTTAAGAAATAACCTAGGGAATACAGGTTAAATGGAACAGCCATGTAGGAGATTGATCTGAAAGTCACAATAAAGAAAATTATTGAAACTAACTGCCAGAGCACTACCAACATTAACAAAAAGGCCATAGTGACCTCAACAGCAAAAATTCAAGTAGATCCGCCCAGACCACAGAGCAGCTGTCCTCACGTGTGCACTTCTTTCTGCTCTTCCTATGCTCGTGGAAAGTTAACCATTTGCCAAGCAACTCTCCTAAATTAATATATTTCAAGATTACCGTGGGCTTCCGCTAATTTCTCTGCTGAGTTCCTTTTTTGCTCGGAAAAACTGGCATTAACAGTGACAGATTAAATGAATACGTTGCAAATGTTACTACTCACTTGTCAAATTCTTTGCAGGACCACCGAGGGTGGCACTGGGAATCCACATGCCCTAAAGAAGGTGGGATGTGGCAAAAAGACAATGCCGACCCTCCAGGTAAAACTAAAAGTAAACCAAGCCCACACTTTACCCCAGAACAGTGAGAGCTGTAAAGGACTTGATTGGCAACTGCCTGTCTGATTTTAAATTGTATTCCTTTAGTTATGAGCAAGAAACATGGAGATCCCAGTTCATTTCAGTGGACATTTGCTGAGCCATGTGCCAGACACTGTGCCGGCTGCTGGGGATTCCAGTGACTAAGCTGGACTCCGGCCTCCAGGGGTCCACAGTCAGCAGTCACTGCACAGCGCAAAGACAGCGGCCGCGTGTAAGGTGATCACACACGTTCTCCGCACACCTGGTCCAGACATACATTTGAAGCAAGTTTTCAAAACCCCAGAAATTAAAAAAAAAAAAAAATTATGTTTTGTTTTATTGGTATCTTTAAGGCCCAACTGAAGGAAAGACAGGGTGATGAACTCCAATCATCTTGCTAAACAAAAGTGGTCTGTTTTCACCAGTAAGGCAGCGGCTTGAGCAACGATATTCCAGCCAACTGCCTTTCTCAGTTCAGATCTGTCCCGTTTTGCCCCAGTGTCAGAGGAGTTTGCTTTCCCAGACAGCTGAGACTCACCTGGATTTCTGAAAGGAGCAGGGCTAACCACACCAAACTAATTAGGTGTCTGGATTTCACTGGCTTAAAAACATTTTAGTGCAAAGCAGCATGGACTTGGGAGTCTGAGAGAGGTGGGTTTGGATGCTGCCTCTACACTTTCTAAGCTGTTACTTAGCCTCTCTCAACTTCAACCAATTCATCTTTATCATAGGAATTATAATGCTTCATTGTTGACTTGTTCCTTATACTAAACAAGGTAATAATGTAACACAGTGCCTAGCACATAACTCAATTTATGCTAAGATGTTCCATGCCATTACTCCTGTCAGATGCTGGGAGTAATCCATATAAAATAGATTTCATCCTACATTCCATTTTCCCATTCGGCATGTTTCTAAAGAGTAGCAGACAATGACAATGGCCTCAGCTGGACACAGAATTCCAAGAAATACCTAAGTTTCTATCTTCTGAGTAAAAACATGGTGCATCTGTGATGGGAAACCCATCCCTTTTTTTTAGCAAATACCTTCAGAGTCATCATTCTCAAAACAGACTTAGGAAGGAGACCTTGATATATTCCATACTTGGTTTTGTCAAAAATAAATCATGTCCTATCCACAGTGAATGAACCGGATGTGAGAGAATTTTGCCAGAGAGCAGGAATGAAGAGTGAAAAGGGGAAAAAAATGATCATTCTCTTAAGTAAGGAATTTTATAGAAGAGAGAGGCTGTGTGACTGGCCAAAGACACACAGCATTTCAGAAGGAAAGCTGATGAGCATCGTGCCTCCAATTCCAGCACTGTGCTCTGTTTTGGCACAAACTAAGTTTGCCTTTTTCATTGCCATATCCTTAACAACTGTCGCCTAATGATGCTCAGAACCTGCAACGCTTCACCATAATAGGCACTCAATGTGTATAGATGAATAATCTTAAGAAAGGTAAAATTAAAGCAAGCAGCAGCTCAGAACATGCACTTAAACAAAAACCTAATAAAATACATAGAGAGTAAAGGAAATATCTTGTTCCAAGTCAGAAAAAAAAAGACATTTTGTTCCAAACTAGCAAAAACTGTCATGTAAGTTCCCCTGTTCTTAACCCAATCATCATCTTGCAATAGTTTTTCCTGACTTTTTTCCCAGGACAATTTGCTATACATTCTCAAAAGCAACTCTCCATATAAAATAGATTTCATCATGATTCAAACTTACAACATTTTTAAATAAAGAAACACCAGATAAACACTAGGAGAGCTAATACTTTGGTGCCAAACAACCAAACAGATGTGATTTCTACCACTTCCTACCTTTCCAAAGACATGATTAATGGGGAATTATAGGAATATTCTAATTCTTGTTGAAAAGCTTGATCGATTTATTGTTGCTTGCAGCCAAACCATAACCGGGTCCATGTTTCAAATCACTGCAGATGACCGAGAATCTGGGGCTCATCATGATTCTATACTTTGATACAAGACAGGTGCCAAGAAAATTTCCTCCCAACTCTGTAATTCTTCTTCCTTTCAGGATAAATTCTACATAGCTTTCCCTCTGCTCTTGCCTTAGGTTAAGATTTCTTGCAGCAGCCTTGTAAATGACTTCTGTCTTTGGAAGGTTCATTAAAGTTACACTGTGTCTCTGATTCCCATCCTTGGAACAATTTCCACTTTCCACGCAAATAGCACCTTGCACAGAAGTCTCAGCTCAGCATCAATCACCCCAGGAAACCATCACTGATCCTTCTGTCCCTAGACTAGGTTAAGTTCTTTTGCTCTATGTTCTCATAGTATTTTTATCTCCCCAATAATATCTTCACATGTTATTTAATTTCTACTTGTCTATCTTTTGAACTGGACTATATAGCCATGAAGAAACTGTCATATCCTCAGTACATGGTGGTTAAGTTTTGAATGAATGCCTTTCATACTTTTATTAGCTCTTAGGTCCAAATTTCATTCCTTCTCAGGAGAGAAACCATAGTACTTTTATCTAAGCTAATTGTCTCCTGATATCCACTCTAATCTTTGTTCTTTAGGTAACTGAACCCCAGGAATTATGACAGGGAACAAGGACACACAACTTTAGATGTTTCTAGCTTCCCTTGCAGCTAGGCTCAGGCCAGCTAGATGTGGGCTGAAGAGATATGTGTTTACCATCTGCACTGGAGTAAATGCTTTATTTACTTAACTGATAGCTGCTGTCTTAATTCTGAGTTGTAAAAAAAAATTTGTGCTAAGTGATAGAAACTTGCAAAGTGATGAACTGTCCTTCTCAATATCATTTTGGAACACAGATACTCTTTTTTATGTAAATAGCATATTCAACTAGGTATAAAATATTGTTCAATCTTACCAATCCATAAGATCCTATTAGGTCACAACTAGAAGAAATATAACTGATTTTCATAGGGTGCTGGTGGAATTGGTCTTGAGCCTTCAAGCCATACTTTGTATATTTGGATGTTTTAGAAAAATCAATATTTGTGGTTAAAATATTAAACCTTAATGGACATTACTATAGACTTGTTCCTTATTTTTTTTTTCAGAAGTCAGAGAGAATGCTCATAATGGCTAGTAACCATCTCAGCTTTTAAAGCTTTTAAAGACACATTCAGCTCATCATGAGCTATAAGTTGGACTCAACCTTTGCCACAACTAATATCCTACAAACAGACTCAGTGATTGGGAGAGTTCTCCAGATGTCCAAGATGGAACAGGTAGAAATAAACAAAATTCCCTTCAAACACAAATGCTTCTAGCTGAAATCCCCTCAAGGAACAGAGAGCCTCTTCAACAGGTAAACTTTTCTAACTTTTAACCCAGTTAGAATCAGAATGAATTCCATGTTTCAGTTAGGATCCATCTACATGAATAATTACATCACTTTCTTTGGGTCTTTATGCAAATGTCATCTTACTAGCGAAGACTACTCTGCTCACTCAATCTAAAATTCTAGGCCTCCTAATACTCCCTATTCCTATAGTTTTAGCTAATGTGCTCTACATTTTATTGATTTCTCTTGTTTGTTATCTGTCTCCCCAATTAAAACATAAACTCGTTTATGGCCATGCTACCTGAACACGCCTGATCCCATCTGATGTTGGAAGCTAAGCAGTGTTGGATCTGGTTAGTACTTAGATGGGAGACCACCTAGGAAGACCAGGTGCTGTAGGTGTAACAAAATTAATTAACTAATTAAATAAAACATAAACTCCACGAGGACAGAGAAGCATAATTTTTCATGCTATATTCCCAGTGTCTAGAATAGTACCTGGCACATCAGGGAGGAAGGGATTTCAGGACATGCTTGTTGAATGAATGAATAATGAAAGCCCTCTCTGAAAATTTGTATTGAGCACCTTGAAGTGCATATGGTAATCCTAGTGCTTGCTCACACATCCTGATTATGCCAGCCACATTAGCTCACAGACAGCAAGTCTCCCATTTGCTTTGTTTTGTCTTGCTTCATTTTGTTTTATCCATAGCCACAAATTGAGGAATTGGTAAGATGTCACTGCAGGCAATATAAAGTCTCAACCCAAATGCTCTTAAACTGAATATGACTGCTGCCTTTATAGGAGGGGGAAATACAGACACAGATGTGCACAGTGGGAAGAAGATATAAAGAGACACAGGGAGAAGATGACCATGTGACAAGAGTGATGAATCTACAGCCAAGGAATGTCACAGACTGTCAGCGAACACCAGAAGCTAGAAGGGGCAAAGAAAGACTTGCCCCTAGAGCAGAGGGCTTGCTTGGCCCTGCTGACACCATGATTCCAGACTGCTGGCCTCCAAAACTATGAGATTGTAAATTACTATTATTTTAAGCCACCTATGTTTTTGGTACTTGGTTACAGCAGCCCTAGGCCATTAGTACAGCTTTGTATAAATTTTAATGCAGGGCTCAATTCCTATGATAGAGGCCCTGTTTCTCTCTCTCCAGTCTTGGCTACACATCCTCAGGCTCAGGTGGTTCTTCTCATTGCTCCAAACCTTTCCAAGGTTTCCTGCTTCTTCATATTCAGTGGAGAAGAGAGAGTCAGCTATTGGCAACAGCCAACTGAAGTCCGGGATTGACTCACATTCCTGATATAGACTGATCTGAGTCTTATGTCGAAATAGCAGATCAATGACAGTTTCTAAAGGGATGTGCAGATTACTCTGAGCAAATCAAGACCTCCCTGCTAAGATGGGGGAGGAGTCAAGTTCTGCAACAGTCACTGTTGGTTCCCATATCTCCCTCAGTCTTCAATCTACTCACCCAAGTCTGCTCACTGCAAACACCAGCTAATTTCTGCGTGAGGGCTTTTTGTTTTCCTGGCTGCAACATGTTTGACCCATGCACAGAGAAGGCTAGAAGCTACAGAGTTAATGCCCCCAGAAGCAGCCCTCAATTAAAGATTAATAGGGAATTGAATAATAAATATCTCAGTATTCTCACTCTTCACTTGGAAGAACTCTGAGGTGTGTTCTACAGAGTATGCCAGAGTTTCCCAGGATATGAGCTCCAGTTGCCCACTGTGGTTGGTGAACACACCCTTTCTTAACTTTTTCGCTCCCTGTCACAATTCCCCACCCCCACCAGTACTTCTCCCAAGTAAACTACTTTTATTTAAATCTTTGTGTCAGGTTTGCTTCCAGGGGTATTTGAACCAGGAGAAGTCTCACTAAAATGCAAGGGCGGAAATGTAGAGTTCTGTTAGAAAAGAGAAAGAATAAAAATAGAAAGTACTAGAAAGTCACTCAATTAATGCCCACTATAATAATTACTTTTTTCTCTCTTTTAATTAATTAATAAGCCAATCATTTTTTTTCTTACAGCTTTGTTCAACAGACAAGAGCACAGCATTGCCTGGCAGACCAGGAAGCATACACACTGGATTCCAACTTTGCTGCTCCTTCTCCTATGTGCTGTTTCAATACACAAATTATTTCCCTTAAACCTGTCTCAAGTTTCGGCTTAATTAAGACTGAAAATGATGATTCTTGGCCCTTATAGAGTACAACCCTAAGAAAGCAGAGCACGACAAAAGGTAAATCCATCCTAAGCCTCTTCCCAAGTGGCTCTACTGCTAACAGTGTCAGGAAAGTATATTCAACATTATTCCCCATCACTTCCAGGGACAACATTAGGAGTTACACCAAATTTGAGCAAGTCAGAGAGACTAAATTGCTCTGTAATCTTCTCCACCATTTGAAAATCAGCTACTTTTATTTTAATAAACTAACTTAAAAATACAACTTATTTATCATTTATATATTTTTTCCAACTTTATTGAGATATAATTGATATATACTGTTGTTTAAGTTTAAGGTGTACAATGTATTGATTTGATACATTTGCATATTCTAAAATGATTACTGCCATAGCATTAGTTAACACGTCCACATTACTAATCATCAGGGAAATGCAAATCAAAACTATGATGAGATATTGTCTAACATCTGTTGCAATAACTATCAAAAAAATAAAAGGTAACTAGTATAGCAGGACTGTGAAGAATTGAGAGCACTTGTGTGCTGTTGGTAGGAAAGTAAATTGATACAGCCACTATAAAAAAATAGTAAGGAGGTTCCTCAAAAACTTAAAAATAGAAATACCACCTGATCCAGCAATCCTACATCCAGGTATTTATCCAAAGGAACTGAAATCAGGATCTCGTAGAGATACCCCATGTTCATTGCAGCATTATTCACAATATCTAAGATATGGAAACAACTTAAATGTTCATCAACAGATGAATGGGTTAAAAAAATGAGATATACATATATATAATGAAATGTTATTCAGTCATGAGGAATAAGGAATCCTGCCATTTGCAACAACTTCAATGAACCTTAAGGGTATTTTACAAAGTAAAATAAGTCAGACACAGAAAAACAAATACTGTATGATCTCACTTACATGTGGAATCTAAAAAAGCCAAACTCAGAAACAGAGGTTTGAACAGTGATTACCAGGGACCTGGGGTGGTGGGGTGGAGACTGGTCAAAGGGCACAAACTTTCAGTTACATGATTAACAAGTCGTGGGAATCTACTGTACTACATGTTCTTACCACACACACACACACACAAAAAAACAGTAATTAAAAATACAATCTTTAACTATTCTGAAGGAGCTCAGAAATGGTTCCCATAATGAGGTCAGTTTTGCTGAGTTCCTTGCCTGAGTGGCCCATCTAGGGTAAGCTTTCTCTAACTTCTTCCAGAACCTTCTGCTGCCATTGCCTCCACAGCAGAGAAACAATCCATGGGAAAAGCCTACCTGAGTCTCCAGCAAGCAAAGGCGGTGCTTTGCAAGTGTTACAGGACACATCCTTCCATTCTTCTTTGTTCTCTGAGTATAAGCAGATGTTAGACATTCTTCTCATTATCTCGGGATACTGTATAATATTATTATGGTGTCAGGCTATTAGAAGCAGCAAATGCTATTCAACAACAGCCTTAATTGAGACTTAGAGCTGAACTGTAAGTATGTAACTTTTCTTCGGGGTGTTTGCTTTCTGGAAACAGTTAAAAAAGATGTTTTTAATTGTTCAAATAGTGATTTGCCCTGCCAAAATCAAGCAAAAGCTTCTTTAGATATGGGCATCATAAACATATTTAAGATTCTGATGTTTGTTTGTTTGTTTCAACCAGAAGCACGGCAAATCTGTAGTCAGAAAGTCTCATGCATGCCACTTCCTGGATCGTTCCAGGGAAAAACTAATAAAATGCTACAAAAGTTGCACTCATCTCCTGAGATCTCACAACCACAAAATTCCGTTCTTTCTTTGAAGTTAGTTTAGTATGATAATAATTATCTATTATTGAGTCTGACTTTGGCATTGTCCTGTCCCTAGGAATGGAGATTTGAGTGCATGCAACAATAAACCATCTTCGGCAAGGAAGCTCCTGACATAGAAGGCTGCCCATCAATCTTAGCTGACACACTTGTCACCATGCATGTGAAGCAACTGGTTTTGAGCTCTTGGGGTGAATTACAGCCCTCAAACATTTGGTGGAGATGCATTATGATTCCAATATATAGGATTAAAGACAAAAGGGCTTGGGTCATTTGAGATTGGTTCCAGGCAGAAACTATTAAACGATAGTCTGAGTCTCCTTTACTGGAGAGAGTAAAGGAAAAAAGAAACTGAACACTTTGAAAAGTGCATTCAATGAAGAGACCCCAGAGTTCAGAAGCATATTATCCAAGCTTTGGATCATGAAGACCACTTTTTCCAAAGTCTGCTCCCAAAGAATTGACTCCAATGGGGTTTTATTTAGTACATGCACAAGAAAGACACAAGCTTGTTGGTGACCATGATCAAAAGCCATATGGAAAATATTCAGAGGAATAAGGAATTATAAAATCTCAGTAATAAAGATCCTGGAATCCAGAATTTGATATCATCATATCATTATTGTCTTTTCAAGGAAATTAACAACAACAAAAAGACTGGAGGCTGTGTTTAACAATTTATCCCATGCTAATCTCATATACTTTGGATGGGTGTGGAAAAGAAGTGAGAGCTAAATATCAATTACAATCATATAATTGCTCAGTAGGATCTATAAACAATTGTATTTGCCTTCAAAATATTATTTACCTAAATAAAACTGTACTTCTTTGAAAAATAAATCTATAATTTATATATTGTAAGTTCAGTTAGATTTCTTCCCCAACCCCATACTCAAACTCAGCAATAAGTCTGGTTTAATATATTGAATAGGTCAGATTTAGCCTTTGTGGTTTTCTTTTATCTTCATTTCTCATGACCAAAACTGATGTATGTGAACAGGATATTAATGTCAAGCTACCTTTGGCAAGTTAAAGGGAATATCCAGCATGTGGCACAATCCACGTTTTCTGTGTCATATCCTCTTCTATCCTATTAATATTATTCAATTTCTAAACTTATTTTTTAAAATTCTGCTTGAGGCACAAGACTGAAATTGGGGCCAAAAACCCAAAAGAAGGCCAAAATAGCTAAGATACTATGGTAATCTATTTATAATAATGCTTATAAACATGACCAGACCTAGGTGTATAACCGTGGCTCACTACTCACTGACTGTGACACTGTGAATGTTTCTTAACTTTGCTGAGCCCTGGTGTCGACATCTACTCAATGGGAATAATATTAACTACTTTACAAGAGTTATTGCGGGGACAGAAAGAGATCTTTTGTGCATGTACCTGCCACAGATCTGGCCACATAGCATTTTATTTGACATGCTTATAGTGCTTCCTAGTTGCCAAGCACTATTATAAGTTAAATAAGTTTATAAACTGGGATTTGAACCTCAGGAGTTCCAAAGCCAAGAGCTTAAACCATTATGCTAAGCATCCTCAAATGCATTCAAATGAGGATTCATAAATAGTAATGATTATTGCTACAAGTAAGGCTGTATCAGTTAGCTATTGCTATATAACAAAACATCCCAGAGCATAGTAGCTTAAAACAATAATTTAATATTTCTCAGTAGTCTAAAGTCAGCGAGGAAGTTCTGCTGATCTGACTCATGGCTTGGTTGATCTTGGCTAGGCTCACTTGTAAGTCTATGGACAGCTGGCAGGTTGGCTAGAAGCTGACTAATCTTAGATGACCTCAGATGATCTGAATCTTTTCTATATGTCTTTTACAGTCTTTTTGTGGGCTAGCCTGGTCACGTTCTCATGGTTATGGCAAAGTTGCAACATCAGCAAGAGACTAAGTCGAGAGTGTATACTTTGCACCTCATCTGTTAACATCCCATTGGCCAAAGCAAGACATATAGCTGATTACACACTCAATGAAAACTTTGGGCTATCAGTGCTATCAGGACTATACTCAGAATTATAGAGGTGGCAGAATTAAACCTAAAAAAATGAATTATTTCAACAAGGATGTATCTAAAACTTTCATGAAATCATAAGGAATTAATACACCTAAAACTGTTCTATGAAAGCTTAATAAAGTATAATGTAAAGTTAAATTATTAACATTTGATTAGGGCTCTAATATTTCTAAGTGATACCACATATATTTTTTATTTAACCCTCACAATACTCCATAGAGAAGATAGGGCAGCAAGAGTTTCAAGAGCCAATTTCCTTTGTTATTTTTTACAACATGGATTGCTAGTGAAAATTGCGAAATTCTATAATACAATACCTTATTAAGTGATACCAAATTAGTTATAATGAGAATCAATCCTGCTGACCATAGTGATGGTGGTGATGTCTTCAACCTCAATTTGTAAAATATTCTATCAAATTAAGAACTTAGACATGGTGTTTCTGGGTTAAAAAACCAAGATATCATTATTCAGGGATACTAGGTAAAATGATTCTGCTGTTAACATAAAGCATAGCTCTAAAATATACACTAGAACCTTGTTATGTAGATGGCATTTGCAGATAAGAACCTTGTTATATAGATGGCATTTGCAGATAAGAATTATGATCATAATATTTCTCTAATAGAGAAAAAGGAGATATGATATGCATTATTCTAAACAAGAGAAAAATTCTTCAACAAGAAGTGTTTGAATGTGTGTTACAGACACCACTTACAAGCTATGTAACCTTAAATAAATTACTTATCTTCTATATACTTAATTTTCTCATCTGTAAAATGAGAATAAAAATTGTGCTTATTTCATAGAGCTGTTATGAAGATCAAATGATTTAATATGTTATAAAGTACATACAATAGCACCTGGAACATATTAAGCACTCAACAATAGTTAACAGTTTTTATCATCACAATTAAAACAAGATAGTTTATGGCAAGGTGTTGCTCAGCTATCTGTCTGCTATCTAACACATTCCTGTGATTAGTAAATTATACGTAGAATTTAAACTAACCAATCAAATTATATTTGTATTTTACAGAATCTAAAGCTTCCAATTTAGGAAATGTTTAGATGAGAGTCTTTCCTCATCAGACACTGACATCTTCTGTGGTGGCACAATGTCACAGCCCAGCTTTAGGAGACACTAAAAGACCAAATTAAAGGAAAAGGAAAGCAGAGTTTCAGAGAATTGAGTGCGAAATCAAGGAATTTCTAGATATTGTATAAATGTCTAGGGCTATAAAGGGCTGACAAAGGATGGGGGTTGAAGGGTTAATAGGAGATCTGAGAAAGGCAATGTAAGCAGCAATCACGTGGTTTAAGAGGAGACTACAAACTCCAAGAAGCACACAATTCCTGCAGTGCCACCAGTGCCATTTGGTTAGGTTCCCTTTCAACCCATTTCCTCCTAGAATTTTTCAACTCAATCTCCAATGATGAATAAATGGAAATAAATAAATCTCCAAATATTAAAAGAAAATGATGTTTGCATTATAATAAACTTTTCTAGACTATTTGCAGAGTATACAGGCGGAAGCCTGCATACTTCCCTAAGGATATATGTGAAACATGAAAAGGAGTACTGTAGACGTAGACGGTCTTTAGCACAGATCACACAAGACAAAGAACAAAAATATTCTGAGAATTAGTATGGCACCAATTTGCTTTACACAGAATAGTAAACTTGTCAGCAAATAATTAAGAAAAATCACTACAGAAATGAAACTTGGCTCTACACATTGGTTCTTAGTTGAAAAACACTTGAAAGGTAACCTAGAGCCCAGCAAAGTATAGGCGATGGAATGTTTCCATCCTCACCTACAGGACTGATTGCAAGAATACCTGCAGGAGGCACCCAGCCTTCAGTTAATGCAGTGAGCCCCTCCCAAGTATTTCTTGTTTAAGAGGACTGGTCCAACTTGGTGAACATCTGAAACACAAAACATGTTTGACTGAATTATTTTATAGGAACATATGCTAAGATATAGCAAAAGAACGCTTTTCCCAGCAGTAGATCTGGTATCTACTTTACTTAAGTATAATTTGTAATTAGTTTATTGTTTATATGTGAAGACATTAAATGGATATTGCTGGAAGAATCTTCTAAAAATTGTTCTGTAAAGTGATCTCAATGTTTCTTTCTGGGATCTGTTTTTACATATCATTTGTACAAAGTTCTGAGTGCTTTGTTGGTGGTTTGACTTCTGTTGATGTGCTTTGGTGAGAAGGCAAAAGCGAAAATAAGCCCAGTCTGTGTTTGTTTTATTCTAAATTTTCTTCTAGTAGGATCTGAATTATTGAGATTTTACCTTCAATAAATGTCTCTGATAGTGACCGAGAGGTGTGGTTCTGAATAAAGGCAAGACACAGAAAGCAGTGAGAAGGGAGGAGAAATATGGGGAAAGGAAAGGGAGGAAGAGAATGGTACAGCAAGCTAAGATTGAGTGTTCTTGGGAGCACTAGCTTGGAGTTCAGTCACCCATCCCAGGCGAGGAAAACCTCCAGGCTCCAAGCACATAGGAACCATTTCAGTCATTCATTTTCATTCAAGAAGCATATATCGGGAACCTAATATTCACCACGTATTGTGCTAAGCACTGGAATAAATACCAAAAGCAATATTATCACAGTCTCTATCTTCCAGGGGCCACAGTATAATGGGGACTATAAACCAATAATGACAACCTGCAATAGGTAATATAATGCTAGTTGCAATAACAGACAAAAGCCCACGCATCTCAGTGTCTTGATATGACAGATGCTGATTTCTTACTCATGCAACAATATGATGCAGATGTTTCTGATGAGCTGGTAGCTCTCCACCAAAAAGTGATTCAAAGACCCAGGTTCATTCCATCTTGTGGCTTTAGTATCTTCAACATTTGGTTTCCAAAGTTACATTAAGAACACAATTTGCCAATATTAGAAATGAAAGAAGAGTTGTCACCACATGTGCTACAAACATCAAATAGTTAATAAATAAACATTATGAAAAGCTTCATGCCAACAAATTCCACAACTAGATGAAATAAACAAATAGTTGAAAAATACACCTTATCAATATTGAGTAAAAAATTGAAGAGCCCTATAGTTATTAACTACACTAAATTTATCATTTAAAACCTTCCCACAAACAAAATTCCAGGCCCAGATGATTTCACTAGTGAATTCTATTAAATATTTATGGAAGAAATAGTTCTGGTCTTACACAAACTCTTACAGAAAATAGGGAAAAAGGGAACACTTCTCAACTCATTTTATGAGGTCAGCACAACCTAATACTAAAGTTAAATAAAGATATTATAGCAAAAGAAAATTGCAAAATTTCATTGGGCATCATCTCCATTCCAGCCAGCTGAAAGTAAAAATGAATATAGATGAGAAGTTTTCTTATGGGCCAGGTCTGTATATGGAATATACTACATCACTCACATTCCTTTAGATAGAACACAGTAACATGGCTATACCAAATGGCAGAAGAGGTGGGGAAATTAATCTAAGCTGTGTGCCCTCAAGGAGAAAAGAAACTAACACAATGCGATATATGGTATAAGAAAAATACAGAGAGAGTGTTAGTCTCGCACAAAGAAAAGACTGTGACTAGAGAAATGAATAAATAAGTGAAAGAATCAATGAATGAATGAACAAGTGAAACAGTAATCAGCTAATGATATAAATAAACCCCCTTAAAATTGCTTCTACCTAGCTCCAGATGAAGTAGTAACTGTACCAAGAGGAACAATGATTTACAATTCACTCCTGGGCCCTGTTTCGGGTTAACTTTGCCTAAAACACTGGAGGTGCATTTGCTTTCCATGGACTTGGCAACATGCCTGGCCTAGAATTAAATGTCGCAGTTCCAGTTCTACATTGAGCTAGTGGTATTCTTCTGCAGTCATTTAGCCAACACCCTCCATTCACTTTCCTCTTTGTTTCTTTGAGAGTGTGGAGGGTGTGGAAATAGCAGGGAGTGAGGAAACTCCAGAAATACATTCTCACTGAATTTTTTGACAAACATTGAATGGTCTCCCTGTATACTTCTTGAAAAGTTGGTAAAATTGTTCCTTGAAATGTATGCCACGTCTCCCCTGCTTATTAACTCTCTTCCATTTTCTATAAAATTTTTTTCTTTATTTCCATTCCCCATCCTATTTTTCTTTTCTCATTTCCTGACCTACCACAAAATACTATTTCCCTCTAAGGAGCCCAAAAGTTGATCTAGCCATGTCCTCCTAACACTATTGGGTGGAAGGTATATCGATACAATAAAGAAACTTGGGAAACCTGGCTGTTGAACTAAAATGGAAAGCAACGATGTTTCCCATGTCCTCGTGCCTGCTGTATACGTAGGAAAACTCAGTATTAAGAAGAAGGTTTGGGGAAAAGGGACATCTCCCAGTGGGGTAAATGAAGAGTTGAGGGAGGCTGGGACTATTCTTCACACTGACTGTAGGACTCTCTGCATTCAGAGAACAAACTACTCTATGGTTGCCAGATGGTCAGAAAACTTCTTGAAGGACTATGATTTGATTAGGTGGAAAAGTCAGAGAGCACTTTTCTGGCTGAGGAAACAGAATAAGCAAAGACAATGAGAAGCATAATGAAAGTTGATAAGTTGGGGCCTTGAAGAGATGGGGAATTGTAGGGGGTATGGTGGGGTAGTTATTGTGAGGTCCATTTATGTGGAACTTTGAAAGTCAAGTATGATAACAGAAAGCCATTACAGGTTCTTAAGCTGGGGAAGGTTGTGGTGAAAGTGTCCTTTGGGGGAGATTCTCACCAGGGGGGAACTGCTACTTCACCTCTTAATATTGCTCTTTCTATATACAGTTTTCTTGTGAAGTCAAGAGTAGTTTGATGACAGTCCTGATCTTTATAAGCTCAAACTGAGCCAAAAACCACCTTGACCCTTCCCCTGCTGGCCTCAGTTAAAGCTGTCCTCACAGCCCAGTCCTATTTTTAGAGTCCTCGACAGCATAGCCTATTTATTCATTATTTGTACAGTGCTTTTTTCCCTTATTTTACAGTACCCAGGTAAGCTGGAAGGCCCAAGTTAGAATTTCTCATATTGCATTAGTGTTGAACATTATTTATTCATTTAGCTACTGCCACACTAGTGATATCCATATACATATGAAAAGAATACCAGCACAAAAATAAAGGCAATTACAAAGAAATGACATCTGGAACTTCAAAAGCTGGATTATAAGAAATTTTACAGCTTCTACCTAAGTCTTTTGGAACATTTGCTCTTAGAACCCAACCACCATGCTGTGAGGAAGCCCAAGAGAAAGGGCCTATATGGAAAAGAACAAAGACCCTGGTTGAGTACCAATGTGCTCATGGAGTGAGCCATTTTGAAAGCATATTTTGCAGTCTCAGTTGGACCAACCTAGTCGGTCCTATGTGCAGCAGAGACAAACTGTCCTCCCTGAGCCAGATCAATGATAGATTTGTGAGTAAAAATAAATGACTATTGTTTTAAGCCAGTAAATACAGGGGTTAGTTTGTCATATAACAATACATAACTATAAGATATGTGTAGAAATCAAACTCGTCTCTCCTCACACAACTTACACACATTTCATTAACACTACACAGGAATTTCTGCCAATGTGATTAATCTGGATGTGTGTGTATATGTGTGTATGTGAGCGCTGTGCTATAGTTTGCCACTGTTTCTCAGGTAAAATAGGCAAGCCTTCTGCATGCACACCTCCCCTATGAGCCCAAATGGAGTGAGCCTCAATCCCAAGATTCTCTTCGTGCTAATACAGTAACCAGATAACGTCATTGGTGCCTCAATGTGATACCTAAATGTCTTATTCCTGTTAAAAGGCTGGGCTTCTTAACAAGTCTAATTAATGAGAACTTCAGGCACTGAGGCAATCGTTAGAGAAGATATATTTAGTTAAGAAAACTTAAATTTCAGGTCATGAAAAGCTTTTAGGTCCATACTTAAATCTGACTCTAGACCCTGGAGTATAGGCCAAATAACCTTCTACTGTCAGGCAAACATTGACCTCCCCAACCTGAAGGTGAAGGCTGAGATTCCTTCATGGGAAGGAGACAGGGTAGGAATATGGGGCCATGAGAGTAAAAGGCTTTGTGGCTATTTCTCCTTTAGACTTGTGCTTCTGGAAATTTAATGTGCATACATATCACCTGAGAATATTGTTAAAAATGCATATTTTGATCCAGTTGGTCTGAGATAGAGCCTAAGCTTTTACATTTCCCACAAATACCTGATAAGTGGTCACTGACATTCGTCTATAGATCATACCTTAAATAGTAAGGATTTGATCTCTATGATTAAAAGTAAACCTTCAGTGCCTCTTAAAAGTAACTCTTTCCAAAGACCGAGCCTGGCAAAACAGTCTTACCACCTCATCACCACCTTCTCCATCACCTCTACCATAGCCTCCACTACCACTACCATCTCTATCACTTGTACTACCATTTCCATCGCCACCACTACCACTTCTAATAACACCACCATATCCATCCCTACTACCACCATCACCACCATCAACACCACCATTTCCAAAAACACTGCCATATCCATCACCTCCATTAGCCCCAAAACCTCCATCATCACCATCACTAACAACTCTACCTTCTCTACTATGTCAATACTGCCTATGATACACCATCAGAATTAGTTAAATGAAAGGTCATTTCATTATTCAAATACCCAACTAGGCAACCAAGAGATGAGTCAACCAATAGATAAGTGCACTGAAATCAAAGTCTATGATCTCTAACTAAACAGTAACAAAGATAATAACTGAAGGTTTGTGGCTCATCAAGCAGTCATAACAGCAGGGAATACCAGATCTTTCTGAGTATGGAAATCCATCTGATCAAAACAGCTGAAGAAAAGAGCAAGACAAACCCTAATGAAAATAACGTAGGTGTCAGGAGATACATGCCAAAATAACCACCTTCATATAAGCACATTTTGGACTTGTAGAAGAGTTCATATATTTGGAAGGAAAAAAACATAAGTAGGTGGGCTTAGCTCCCAAATGAAACATGTAACTCCTCCTTTACACAAAGTTAAAAAACTAAAAACTTGAGTTTCTTTCCTAATCACTCTGTCTTCCCTAAGAAGATCCCTGGGATGAGCTGCCAAATGTGCTTAACTTCTAGGTCCACAAAATTCTAATCCCTGGTGAATATAATTTTCATTCTAGAAATGAGAATCTGCCCAAGCAGTAGCAGCATGAAGTTCAAAAACATCTGTACTGCTAGGTAAAGATGATCTGTATACATGATGTGGGCAGCGGTGATTTCCTCTACTAAGCTTCTGAAACAAGAGAAGCTGGGAAGGCAGCAACTCAGCCCAGCCGATGTGAACCTTCTGGGGTTTCAGAAGTGAGTACAATGAAGTCCTCTAATTGCTTGTGTGTTTTATTAAGTAGATCCCATTTGAGTCTAAAATCACATGTGATGTTTAAATGTTATTTCTATAAACTACACAAAACTATAATTTCCTAGTAGAGAAAAAAAGATTCTGTCAAATAAGAAGAGATATGAAATGAGATCGTTCCCCTTATTTGTGAGACAGATGTTATTTTTGGCTCTTCTGTATAATGCATTCCATATTATAGTCTCGTTTTTACCAAACACTGGGAATAGCACATGCTTAAACACAGTGCACCAAAACCATTATCAGGGAAACTTCTTTTTATTAACACTGACAACTTCTCAGATCCCTGATGCAGAAACCTCAAAACTGTCAGCTGCAAACAGGGCCCATTATGCCAAAGCAAGATTTTTTTCATCCATCCAGCGTATTCCTGCAATAGAAATAAAGCCTTTCATTTTTTTCAGAACCTGTCTGTCCCTGGGGGGGTGGCAAATGATTTTTTTCCCTCTCATCTTTCCTGTGGAGCTCTTATCCTCTTATGCTGACAGATTCCATAGACTTGGGTTTTCTTTTCTATATCATCCGCTTTAAAAAAAAAATGTAGGAAGAGACAGTAAGAAAGACAAACTTACACAAGAAAAAAAAGACTCCATCACACCAACTGGATATTCTACTTGTATTTATCTCCAAAAAGTTTGATGCTGAGTAAATATCAGCTGAAACTAATTAGCTCCAGGACAAAAATCTTAATATTGAATGGGGATGACAAGAATGCAACCAGATATGAATAAAATGTACTGGGTAGAAGCAGATGGCAGTTTTGCCAACTAGTTTGTGCAGAAGAAGAAACAAATGGTTATCATTAGGTTGATTCAATTTTCAGTTGGAGGTTCATCATGACAGAGAAGCTGACATTCATTTAAATAATCAGCCAACTGCTAAAGCTTTCTGGGTTTGCCAAGGTATTTTATTTTGTAGTTGTTGTTTTCTTAAAGATGGTGTCTTGCCCTCCAACAGCCTGGGGGCACCAACAACTAAGATAACAAACAAACAAACAAACAAATATTACTTGAAGAGACCAGAGCCTAAATACATAGAATACATAACTAGTCTCCATAAAGTTGGATGTGCTTCGCTGTGCTGACAGGTGCATAGAAGGGTTTACAAAGGTTGCACTTGAGATTTAGAGAAGACAAAAGCTTCCCTGTCTCAAGGAAGAATGTTTGAGAGTTTGGGGAGATTTCTGACCATCTCTAGATTATAGCATAAACCAAATCTCAAATAATATCATACTACCAATTCTGAAATAGTTGAAAGTAAATCGCAGACATCATATCAGGAGCTTACCAGGTACCATGTACTAGGCAAGGCACATCTCCACAAGCCCCCAGACCTCACTCCTAGAAGTTTAGAAGCCATTCATCCAACAAATAGTTTTTGAGGGATTACTGGGTGTGAGTACCTGTGTGAAGTGCTATGGGAAATCCAAAGATGAGATGTTTTCTGTTTTCTGCTTAATTCCTATGAGGGACTTGTGAGTCTCAGAAAAATCATAACCAAAAACTCTAATTCATGCACTAGAGTGCTATAGGAATTGGGCTCCAAAAGCATCTCTACCCCATGGAGCTCAAGTAGCAAAGCAGATCATGGTGAGCAGTGGGAAGAGAACAGTGGATGGAAAGAAGGACAGAGCAAGGTGGGTAAGAGGAGCTATCACTAGGTTAATGTGGATTAGAAAGAGGCTTAAGAATTATACTTTTTGAAGACTTAACCCTCAGGCCAAACACAACCCCAACACTGCTTTCCCCAAGTTTTTAAAATTGCTACCTTCGAGTCAAGGAAAGCATCAGACAGGAGGAGTAGGTTTAAGCGGAGTTTGGGGCTGGGGTGGGCATCCAGGTGTTTGAAGCAGGTAGGCATGTTGGCCTGCAGTTCCAAGAGAATGACATGTGCAAAATGCAGAGATGTGTGCCAACATGTCAAATTGGGGGAATTCTGAGAACACCAGGAAAGAGGAGGTCCTGGGTCTTGAGTTCTAATCTTGTTTTGTTTTGTTTTGTTTTTTTGCTGAATAGCTTCATGACCTTAGGCAAGTCACTGAAATTGTATGGATCTCAGTTTCTTTATCTGTGATACAGGTAGGTTGGACTACATTAATTCCCACTCAGATACCTATTCTTCCCATCTTCCATACTAGCAGAACATCTATTTAGTTCAGGGAGGCAGTGTACCCAGGTAAGGAACTTGACTCTCTGGTGACTTCCCTGAGCAGAAGTCCCAACCTGACTCTCTACCTCTGGACTTCTTATTACTTGGGAATCCAGCAAAGGTATATCCGATTAAGCCACTGTATTTATGCTTCTGTTACATATAACCAAATGCAAACTCAATTCTGGTACTATGTATCAGTGACAGTCCCTAAGAGAATATACCTCTATGAGATAAATACATCAGAATGCGGGTAGGAGGGTACTGCTATTCTTATTGTTTTAATCACAAATACTACAAAAAGTAAAGCCAAACAAAGAACACTTGGCTGGTAGAAATATTCAAAAGATAAAAGTCAGAAAGCTCTTTGTGGGGAGAATAGATTGCAAGTAGTTGAGGACAATAGATGTGATGATTCCTCAGAGTCTTTTAGAACCCAGTAATCCTAAATTCAAATCATTTTATCTAATTCATTATCAACTGCTTGGATATAGTGGAGATATAAAGTCATAAGACATGGGACTAATAAATTGGATAAGAGGAAGCATTGAGAATTTAGGGTCCCATCCTAGTCCAGTGGGATCCAAAGTGAGTACAAGAAATATGTTGATGGCGCTGAAAAGGGTTGGAATGTGGCAATACATGCAACAGTAACCTTCACAAACTTTCCAAGGACCGATTGTTTTCTAGAGCATGAAGTGGAGTGAGAAGAAAAATGCACAGGATCAAAACAAAAGCTACTGTGCCCACCTCACCTAAACACTTATGGCCACATTGGTGGGGCTTCAAAGATCCTGAAGTGAATGCATATTCCTCCCGAGGGCCTCACTAACAAAAGAAGGATTTCTTCCCCAAGAAAAAAAAGCCCATGTGTTTATAAGTACCAGATTTTGGTTGATATATTCAGAATGGGTCCAGACTGCTGGGGTTTACATACAGTCCCGGGTATATACAATTCTATAGGCTGCATTCAAATTTCCTGACATGTCATGTGTAGACTTTAACAAAATAAACTAGTAAATGCCACCTGCCGCAAGAACAGTAAGTATGTAATAGTTAGTATTCAGGGACTCTGAGTAGAGATATGGGATACTCACTGGGTTTTTTCTGTTAGTACCTGGAATTGATGGAACTAGAAAGAAGAAGAATGGGACACAGGAGAAGACCTGTCATATGAGACCTGAACGCAAAGGCTTTTGCAAAAAAATTAGCTTTTGGTTTCATAGAGCAATTCTATAATTTCTTTACTTATTTTTTAATTTCTGTGTAATTAATTTCTACTTTTAATTAATTCCTTCACTCTGCACTCTTTGAGTTTATTTTTCTCATATGTATTCAAGTTCTCGAGTTAAAAAATTAGTACATTTATTTTTTTTGTCTGCCTTGTTTTTCCAATAAATACAACTATGATAACAAATATTTCTCCGAGTACTGTCTTGGCCATATTAATGATTTTTAATATGTTGTACTTTCATTGTATTGCATTTCTAAGTAGTTTTTTATTTCCTCTTAAACCCAAATATTAAAAAAGAAATGGGCTTTTTCTTTTCATTACAAAGAGTAGAGTTTTTAATTTTAAGGGGTACAGCTGGTTTTTAGCTTAGGGGTTTTTTGTTCTTTTTTTAATCCTTCTTAATTTCTAATTTTAACACATCAAGATCAGTCAATGTGGCCTATGTAATTTTTTTGTTTTACAATTTAACATTTTCTAATACATGACCAATTTTTTTATGACTGCTTAATGTGCTTTTAAAAAATGAATGCTGTTCATTGGGTATACATAATTTATTTATTGTTATTCAAATCTTTTGTATCCTTACAGTTCATTTGATTTGTTGATTTCTAAAAAAGTATGTTGAAGTTCATTGTCATTGTTGGTCTATGTATTTATCCTTATATTTTATATTTGTTCTTGTTTTATATACTTAGAAGCTGTGTTGTCAAGGTCATAAAGGTTCGATTAACTCTCTTATTACTCTGAAATATTTCTCTTTGAGGATTTTAATAATATCAACTTTGAATTCTCTTCTGTCTGATATTAATATTAACAAATTTTCTCTATTCTGATTAGCATTTTATTTTTATATTTTTTTTTCATTCCCTTCATTTCAACCTTAGTGTGTCTTCCACTTGCTTGTGAGAAAGAACAGGACATCCCGTTCTGTTCAATAAGACCTCTAGCCTGCCTCCAGTGATTTGGATGAAGAATAAAATTTGCTATCCTTCAGGACAACTTTGTTATCTCCTGATGTGGGGGCACTTTGTTCCACCTGAGTGTCACAGCCACTAAAGGCCCCACTCACTCTCTCCTCACTGACTATTCCTGCCTAAGGGGACAGAAACATTGGCTGACCATGGGGAGCGAAAGAGGCAGAGAAGAGGAAGAGTGCAGATGGTCAACAGACCTGATTACTTCTGCTAACAGAACCCCAATTAATCACCCCTGTCAGTTGCTCCACAAAACTTCTAACCAGACCTCTAAAAGCCACCAAACTTGGCTAGAATCATCCTTGGAACCACATCCACCTTTGCAGAAGTTCTCTTCTGCATGGATTTTGGGCTGGATTTCCTTCTTCAATCTGACCCCAACTATTTTCCGTCTTTCTGAAGGTCATCAAATGTTTTTGGCCAACTAAAGACTCTTGTTTTTGAGCATGATTTTAAAAACAATATTTTTGCCATTCCTTGGGATTTGATGTGAGAGGGAAATGTTACAAGGATTTCTCTAATACCTGTTCTGTATTTTCAACTATTTCTTTAGGCCAGATTACAAAAAAAAAAATGAGATTCTGAGGCAAAGCATATGAACATTTTTAGGAACCTTGATAAATACTGCCAAATTGCTTTCTAGAAAGATTATAATAATTTATACCACCATTGCCAATTCCCTCGTTAGAAATTTTGCTTATTGTTTAGAACAAAAAGAGAAGTCAGATATTAAGTAGTCTGATGATTAAAAATTTTTTAAAGTTTTATAAAAGTATAATTGGCATATAATAAACTGCACATATTTAAAGTGTATAATTTAATAAATTCTGACTTATGTATACCTGTAAAACCATTGTGAAACCATCATCACAATCACAAGAGTAAACTGATCCAACAACCCCAAAAGTTTCTTATGTCCCTTGGCAATCCCTCCATTCCTGCCTGCCTCAGTCTCCCATCCCCATGTAACCACTGATTTGGTTTCTGTCACTGTTGATTAATTTGCATTTTCTAGAATTTTAAATAAATCAAATCATATCGCATGTATACACCTTCTTCCCTGATCTTGCACTCAGCAAAATTATTTTGAGAGTCATCCATATTGTTGCATGTATCAAGAGTTTACTCCTGTTTATTACTGAGTAGTATCCTACTATAAGAATATACCCAATTTATTCACTTGTCTTTTTCTGACTGAATTATTTATAATGATTCCACTTTATCTTCTTTATTGGCTTTTTAGCTATATTTATTTTATTTTAGTGGTTGTTTTAGGATATAATATATATCTTTAACTTATCAGTCTACCTTCAAGTGTATCAGAACTTCAATGCTAGCATACTTCCATTTCTCCCTTCCCATATTTTGTGCTATTATTGTCATACATTGTACTTTTATATATTTTATAATGTAATAAGCATAATGCTATCATTTTAAATAGTAAATTATATTTTTTAAAGATTAATAATAAGGAGGAAGTCTTACATATTTCCACATGTAATTACCATTTCTTGTGTTCTTCAATTTTTAGTGTAGATCCAGATTTTCATATGGGAACATTTTCTTTCCACTTGAAGGACTTTAACATTTCTTGTAGCGACAGTCTGCTGGCGATGAATGCCTTCAGCTTTTGTATGTCTAAAAATATCTATGTGCCTTCATTTTCAAAAGTTATTTTTGCTAGGTATAGAATTCAAGGTTGACAGTTTTTATCTTTCAGTACAGCAGGTCTTCAAATAACATCATTTCATACAACATTGTTTCATTACAACATTGATGAGACACTGTAGGAACTTAACTTTTGTATATATGAACTAGCTTATGGTAAAGCTGGTTTCATTAAAGCTGGTGCAGTTTCATTAAAGCTGGTGCAGTTTCAAGAATCTATTGATGAGGTTAAGTACAGACTTACTGTACTTCAAAGATATTATTCACTGTCTTCTCACTTGCATTGTTTGAGATTAGAAATATGCTGATATTGTTATGTTTGCTCCTCTGTACTTAAGCTGCCTCTTTCTCTGGCTGCTTTTAGCATTTTCCTCTTTGTGATTTTTGACTATTTAATTATGGTGTGCTTTGTGTAATTTTTTTCCTGTGTCTTGGGCTTGGGGTTTCTTGGATCTGTGGTATGGTTGGCAGAATAATGGCCCCCCAACAATTTCTACATTTTAATTCCTGAAACCTACTGTATTAGTTTGCTAGAGCTGCCACAGATAAGGTGGCTTAAACAACAGAAATTTATTTTATCACAATTCTAGACATTAGAAGTACAAAACCAAAGTGCTGGTAGGGCCATACTCCCTCTAGGGGAGGATTCATCTTTGCCTCTTCTAGCTTCTGATAGCCCCAGTTGTTCTTTATTTGTGGCAGCATAACTCCAATCTCCAAAGATGACCTTCTTTCCTCTGTGTCTGTGTCTTCACATTAACCTTTCTTTATGTCTGTCTTAGCTAAGGATATAAATCATATTGGATTAAGGACCTACCCTACTCCAGCACACCCTCATTTTAATTTACATCTTAGTTTTATCTGCAAAGACCCTATTTCCAAATAAGGTCACATACATAAGTATCACTGGTTAAGACGTCAACATATCTTTTGAGGGAAAATAATTCACTCCATTATACCTGTGAATAAGTTAACTTAAATTGCAAAATGAACTTTGCATGTGTGATTAGATTAAGGATCTTGAGATGGTAATATTATCCTGGATTATTTAATTGGACCCAATATAATCACAAGGGTCTGTATAAGAAGAAAGCAGGAAGACCAGTGTCAGAGATGTAACAATAAAGAAATTGGAAGGATGCAGACACAAGCCAATTATCAGCAGCCTCTAGAAGCTGGAAAAAGTAAGGAACAGATTCTCCCTAGAGGCTCCAGAAGGAATGCTGCTCTGCTGATAAATTTATTGAATCCTTTAGATTTATTTAAGACTTCTGACTTCTAGAACTATAAGAAAATAAACTTATGTCATTTTAAGCCACTAAGTGTGTGGTAATTTGTTATAGCAACAATAGGAAACTAATATACATGGGTTTATAGTTTTCATCAAACCTTCTTAAAATATTTTTTATCCTTCCCCCATCTCCTCAGGGACTAATTACATAGGTATCTATTAGGTCTGTTGAAGTCTCACAGCTAACTGATGCTCTGTTTATTTTTTTAATTCTTTTTTCTCTCTGTGTTTCATTTTACATAGTTTCTATTGCTGTCTTCAAATTAACTAATCTTTTCTTTGTAGTGTCTAATCTGCTATTAATCCTATCCAATTGGATTTTTTCCCATAATTTTTATCCAATAAATTTTCACCTCATACAATGTAGCTTTTACATTGAGAAGCTTGATTTGAGCTTTTTAAAAAACATCTTCCATGTCTCTACTTTACTTTTTGAACATGTGGAATGCAGTATAATAATTATTTTAACCTCCTTGTCTGCTAATTCCAACATCTGTGTCAATTTTAGGTCCATTTTGATTGTATTTTAATTGTATTTTCCTGCTTTACTACATGCTTGGTAATGTTTTATTAGATCCAGTCACTGTGAATTTTACTTTGTTTGATGTTGGATATTTTTATAATCCTATAAATATTTTTGAGCTTTATTTGGGAACACAATTAAATTATAAGGGACCAATTTGTTCCTTTTTGTTCTTGTTTTCAAGAAGTGTCAGGAAAGACTACAGCAGTGTTTAGCCTAGGGTTAATTTTTTCCTGCCACTGAGACAAGACTTTTCTGTGTACTCTTACCTAATGCTCCATGAATTATAAATCTCTACAATCTGGCTGGTGGAAACAGACATTATTCCTGGCCCAGTGTAAGCACCCCAGATTATTCTTTCTAATGCTTTCCAACAGTTTTTTCTCTGGTATCAGGTAGTTTCCTCATAAATATGAGCTGATGTCCACTGCAGTTTCATATATCATATCTTTGTTTTGGGTAGACAGGTAAATCCAATCTCTTTCAATTCATCTTGACAGAAGTAAATCCAAATTCCTTTTAGTGGGAGAATCTTTTTTTCAAATAATACCACCATTTAACACAATTTAAAAGCAAAGCTCCTATGATTGAAAATGAGGTAAAGGTTTGATATGCTGAGGAAACCTACCCATCTAGCTTCTTTGATGCTTTCAGAAGCTCCTAAGAACCCTCCCCTGGTTCTTAAAAATTTACAAGGTCCAATTTTAAAAACACTAGATCTAGTCAAACCCTTTTGTTTTATACTTGATGCATCTGAGATCCAGAATGATTGAGTCACTTGACCAAGGTCACACAGCTAAAACCTAGGTCATAAGATGAAAAGGAATAATGATCACACACAAACAGAGGCCTCAAGAATGGTAGCATATACTAAGTGTGTCCTTGTATTTTTAAATTTCCAAAAGTGTGCTGTGATAGTGACAGAGAAAGAATCTATTGCTAAACGTCCCAGTTATGCCTTCCTTTGCAAATCAAATTCATTTCCTGAAGCTCCATCTCTTGGGGAAGGTTCTCATGGCTCCAGCTCAGCTCAGCTCAGCTCAGCTCAACTCACAGAGCTCTGGCAAAGGCCAAACTCCTGAAAACTAGAACTCAGATTCTGAATCATGGACAAATGTTGTGTCCACTATTCCCATCACCTCCCTTCACTGATAAAATTCTGGAATCCAGTGAAACTTAATCTTTGCTTTTCACCAAAAATTTAAAAAGATATTAATCCAGAAAAATGTATCCATGATTGTTGGCAAGATTTCCTATGAGCACAGAAAGAAATCTCACTCCCTTACTAAGACAACACAGATTCCATTTTGCCTTGAACTTCATGCAGTAGAATGCGATGTGATGGAGTATAGGAAGCAAGCTATTAGGAAGAAAGTTGATCTAATAGGAATGAAGATTCTAGGCCCCCACTGAAAATAACAAAATAGGAAAAACACAGATGCCAGGGGCTCTAATTCAGACACTGACATACTGGATGAGTCTGGATTTGCCACTTAATGATTCTTAAATTCCTTGTCTTTAAACAGTATTCACATAACCTGTTCCAGCTTGCTTCCCAGAGAATCCAGGAGCTATAAGTGGATTTAAACACAATTTGTAAATCACTTAGAGCTCCTTGGAGATAAGATGATATATAAACACGGTGTTAAACTATAATGTTAAACATATTTAAATATGGTTAGGCATACTTAAGTATGCCTAACCATACTTAAATATTTATAATACTACCATTGAAAGGGATTGTCTGCAAAATTCTTAGTGTTTTTTTCCAATTAATTTCCCAAATGATAAGATTGCTATATTGCAATCTACTACAGAACCTGAGATACGTTTAGGACTCTTTTCATATCAATGAGAACTGAAAGAATTTCAACACAACATGGCCATTCCCACACCACACCGCAGTATATACTCAGAGGCAGCACCAATAAGGAGAGTTAAGTATCTTTCTTGAGGATTTAGTCTTGTCACTTTGCCCAATATTAAATACAAAAATTACTATGTAGTTTGATTAATTTTTAGGTTCTAATTGTTATTTTTGATATGCATATGCAAATTCAGCACTCAAAGATGGTTTATTTCACCTAAAGCTGTGCCTTCAGTTGAGGATGACAAGATGTCATTAGGTGGGGGTGACTTCATGATTTGAACCGCAAGGCTGCTTATAGCTATACTGGTATGAATGAGCCCTTGAGAACTGTGCTATGTACAATCTTCTCCAACATACATATCCTCCCTCATTCTACTTTTGTACTAGAAGAAAACAGGGAGTTAGGAAAGAGAATGTGGGAATTAAGGAAATAGGGGAATATGAGGAAGCCAGAAAACAAAATTCCTCCAAAAGATATGTGTACACAGGTAATAGATCTGTTATGTATTTTATATCCATGGATTTATATACAAAATACATTGCATTTACCTACATAAACATGTTACATTTACATATAAAATATTTAACACATGTACATTGTTCAGACACATTTTTGAGTATGCATTATATAGTACTAAACATATAATAGGCACTCCATAAATATTTCAAATAAATTAATATAAGTATACTTACTGACATAGCTGCACACTATGGCACTTAAACCGAGATGAATTGCTGCTAATTTTATTCAGAATGAAGACAAACAGTTGTTCATTTTTATCCAGCCAGAAATGGTGTACCAGGTTCAGAAGACTCCAGAAGAACCTAACCTAGAATCACAAGCATAACCGTTAAGTGTGACCTAATCAACACAAATTAACTGAATTCCCTGTTACATGTACCAGAAACTGTTTAATTTTAAAAATCCTGTTCCTGAAACTAAAGTGAAGACTGTTGTTTTGCCTTTCCCCATGGTCATAGGTAAGAACTGCCATCATGGAATAGAGGAAGGAAAATTTGTCTAAGAATCAAGAGACCTGCACTCCAGGCCAGCTCTGGAAAGTAACAAGCTGAGGGCACTTGTTCTAGCCCCTTCTCTTCAGATCTTAACTGCTTAATGAGTAAACTGTGTATTGGATTTAATAATCCTAATGGCGCCTGTGAGCTGTACATAAATTTGTTTTTTGAATTTACTTACATCCAACTGTCAAATCAAGTTTAATAAAATAGAGAATTAGGGCTAAAGAGTATAAAGAAAATGAAAATATGTTAATGGTAAAGGTTAACATAATCGCCAATTAAATTTATATTTGGCTCTGAGAAGTCAGAAAAAAAATCACAACTTCATTTTTAGAAAGGGAGAAACTTACCTTTTGCTTGAGTTATAACCTTCTATAGTTACAATCCCTGCCCTAGTTGAGAAGATAAACTGTAACCCTAGGTTCACAAATCTTCCCCAAGCAAGAAACCTCTTCGTATATTCTCCTAGGTAAAGACTGACCATTCAAACGGCACCATTTTTCATAGGTAATGAAATGTCACCGCAAGGTCACTGGGTACCATACAATTGAGGAAATCAGAACCCAGAAGCATTAAAAAATATTTCAGAGGCCACCTAGCTAGCCATGAACTACAGAGAGATTAAACACATAAAGCCCCTGACCTGAGGTCGCACCAGGTTTCAGGTAGCAAGTTCCCTGACCACGGAGGGCAGCCTGGCTGCGCGTGCGCAGAGATAAATGTCCGTAGACTCTGAAACGAGCTGGAGAAAGCACAAGGGAAGCTGAAAGGCAGCGAGCACTGGGGTCTTCTGGGGCATATGCATGTCCCTTTCACCATAGCTCAGTTTTAACCGGTTGAATTCACTTCCTCTTCTGCACAGAAGCTTCCTCCAGGCGGCTTCCCAACCAGGCGGAGGCATCTGCACAGCTGCAAGGTCGTGCCAGGTGTTGAAGGAGACTTTGATTGCACACGTTGCAAATGAAGGGCTGGGGAAACACCTGGTTCCAGTGGTTATGGGATGGTCCCCCCAAAACCCCAGACACAACTCAGGCCATCAACTCATCTCTTAAGGCATCCTATATCCCTGAGGAGGTGTTTCCAGAGACTGAGGTCGCCAAAAACAATGCCAACAGAGAACACCTATTGATAACAAATTCAAACAGCAGTTTGCAGGAAGTTTCTCATTTCCTGGTTTCCAAGAAGACTCCGGAGACTCCACTCTGTAAGAATGGATATTCACTGGCCATTCCTCCGATCTCAGTGGGGAAAACGTCTGGGAAAGAGAGATGGCCCTACACTAAGAAAGGAGATTTTTTTTTTTCTTAAGCTCAAAATTACTTTACTCTCAGTTCTTCCCATGCCCCACCCAAGTCTGTTTCCCCATTAGCCTGTGGGGACAACATTTCTAATAAACCTCCAAAAATCATCATTTTACTTCTACAGTGTCTGTACAGGGTCTCAAAAAAAAAAAAAAAAAAGAACCTTAGGAAGTATGTGTGGCCACTAGAACAGCAAAATAATTATGTCATAGCTTGTTAGTGGAAAGTTTGGGAATAGGCTTTGGCTATCTCAACTCATTAGGCCTTTTTCCTTTCGTTCATCTTTTTTCAACAAACATTTATTGCATGCGTGCAAAGGCAAAAGGAAACAACCATGCTCTGGCTTGGAAAACTGTATGAGAAGTAGCGCTCATACTTTCTGCGGTCATTAGACAAAGCAAGCCACTGGCCATGCTCTAGTTCAACAAGCAAGGTTGAATTTGTCCTCCCATACAAAAAAGCATCAAGTATTTGTGAACAGTAAGACAGTTCTCCACAGGATCCCAGGATCCAGGACAAGCCTTGGTTTCAACCAGATTAGTTAAGGAGCTAGGACTCCAGAAGATCAATGGTCCAATGAAAGGAAAGCAACCACAGCTCCTCATTCCTCAGTCAAAACTAGAGACACTCTGAACACACGGGTACCAGTGAGAGCACCAGACAGGAGAGCTCTCTGCAAAATCTTTGAAAAGAAGAATACATTTTCCATCCTTAGGAATTCAAGGATGAATTCCTTGAATTCATATATACACATATATACACAAATATTCAGCAAGATGGGTGTGTAAGTTTGTGAGGATGAAACAAATCACTATTCTGGTGTCTGCTCTTACCCTCCCTCCAGTATTCTAGATCCTGGAGCCAGAATCATCTTTTTAAAACAGAAATCTGACTGCATTTGCCCACCCCTTCTCCCACTTTCCCATACACAACTTTCCATTGCTTAAAATATTATCAGTGGCTTCCCATTGTTTTTGCTCTAAAGATTAGAATTCTAATGAAAGATTCTGTGTTCCCTCTGTCCCAGGCACACTGGCCTTTTTCAGATTTTCAGGATCACCAAGCTTCTCCCATCCACAGAGCAATTTTACATGCTATTCCTGCTGTCTGGAAAGACTCTTCTCTCTTCATCCAGGTTAATCCTACTCTGTTTAGATCCTGGCCTGCCATTGTCTTCAGAAAGTTTTCCTCGACCTTCTGACCAAGCCAATCTCTTCAGATTATTCTCACAACAGATGTTTTTTGAATACCTACTAAGTACCAGGCATTGTCCTAGTTGCTGGGAACATAAAAGAAACAATCGATGTGGCAGGGAGGGACAATAAACATTAAATATAAACCCTGTCAGGCATTATAAGCATTACAAACCACAAATAAACAGGTAAATGGCAAAAGGACAGGAGCACTCTTTTAGATAAAGTTGTCTAAAGGATACTTAACAGAACCCCAAATGAAGTGGAGGGCCAAACAATGATCTTAAAAAACAAATGTTCCAGGAACAAGCTCAAAGGTCTTAAAGGCAGAGTGTTGAAGGAACAGCCGTAGGTTTATTTCCATACTGTGTATTTTATCTTAGTATCTGTCACAGTTGCAATTAAAAACATTCATTTGTATTTTGTGATTAATGCTCATTGCTCTTCTAGATTGTTACTTCTAATGACGTAAGGATAGGAACTATGCCCATCTTTTTCCCCAGAAACATCCCTCTACTAATGCCAGATGGAGAATCAGAGGATAGATCCCAGTTTTCTCCGCCCTTAAATGGGATAACTCTTAGGCATATGTGTAAGGATATAATTCTTAAGTATTCCTCAACCCTGGGCATTTTTGCCACCCAAGGGACATTTGGAAATATGTGGAGTTCTTTTGGGGTTGCCACAGCTTGCGGGTAGGGGAGAGTATTCTACTTGCGTTCAGTGCATAGAGACCAGGAATGCTGCTGACAATACATGACAATACACAGGACAGCCCCCTATAACAAAAAATTTTTCATCCCAAATGTGAGCTTTGCTGAAGCTGAGAAAACCTGCTCTAAGTTGTTCTACACAGTCTCCCAGAGTAGCTAGCAGAACTGACCTTCAGTTACCCACGGTGGCAGCTGATTTGATAACACCATTGACTGGCTTCCTTTCCTTCCCTGTCCCACTTCTTCCTCCCCTAGTGGTGTTCCCTGAGATCACCTCACAGATAAACTACTTGCCCTCAATTACTTGTTTCAGAGTTGGCTTCTGGCCAAACCCAAAGCATAAAATGTCCCTTGTACCTCTCAGCAAGCAGTCTCTCTACTTCATTGGCTGTATAATAAGCCATAAGGCTAGCCTAGGATACCATAAGGAGTAAGCGAGTGACACTGGCTTCTGGAAATGGCAGCAGCTCTTAAGGAAAGGCTGTGCCACCTGATAAAGTATCTTATTTGCGGAAAAAGCTTTCTTTCCACTGCTACTCTTGGAGAGTCACTCTGTTTGGATAGTTACCTGGCCTAAGGTGGTGGAAAGGAGAAATTGCTAGGACAGGAAATAGAAGCTTGATTTGAATCCTGCCTCTGCTGCTACCTGGATCCCTCCCCTGGTCAAGTCCCTAATTTATCTTGTACTCAGTTTCCCCATCTTAAAATGCGTTTATTGGGTGGGATGATTGCTGAGGATTCCTCAAGCTCTAGCATTCTATAATTGTAAGAAAAAAAATCATTCACCTTCCACACTCTTCCACCGTGATCCGAGCACTGTCTGCTCTGCTCAGAGGCCTCTTCCCTCCTGCCCTCCCAGAGCAGCACTGCACAGGGCACGCCTGTCTTCCCCTCACCTCTCTTGTTAACACTTATCTCATCTGCATGCCTACAGTTCAGTTCAGCTCTGAAAAACTGGCATGTCTTTGAGCCTTATTTCCTAGAGGTAAACCAAGGCACAAAAAATGTTTGCTCACTCTCTCAAGGTTGCACAGTTGCAAAAGTCACTCTAAATTCATGACCCACTGCCATCCTCACCCTCACTTGAACAACTGGATAAATGTGCCTGAGTGAGCACTGGTATGGCAAGGAAAATTTTTTTTAGCTCTTTCTTCTATTTAACAGAAATAGAGAATGACATGCTCTGATTGAGAATTACTGAGCACACACTGGAGAGATGATCATTTTTGAGGAATCAGAAAACAAAAGCCCACAGACTTTGAAACCCACACTGCGTATATTTTCTTAAAGGTTCCAAAAGCATTTCGGGATGGCAAAAGTAGTAACAATGCCTGCCATTGGTTTGGCTTCATGTCACGGTCTCAGTTTTCAAAAGGTTCACATTGTATTCAGAAGAAATGGGCATGTAATTTCAGTGAAGCTGCAAGAGTTGGTCAGGGCTGTAGACTTTGGGGAAAAGAATTATTGCTTTGTCTTTTCCTAATGAGAAAATAAGCATATCTTTCCTCTTATTTATTTTTGACAAAAACAGAGTTATTTAACAGTGGATAAATGTCCAAAGTAAACGATTTTATAAAGAAGTCCTAAATATTTTATTACTAAAGTAACATACATTCATTTAAAAATTTTTAAACTATAAAAAAGTACACAAAACAAAAAGCATGAAAATAAAATTAAAATTGCTTGTAATTCCACACCTAGAGACAACTTAAACCACTGTTTAAGTTTTCATGTATTTCCTTTCAATTTTTCAGACATTTTTAACAAAATTTGAGTCTTTATTACCTAATATATACACAATTTTTAATTTATTTATTTAAATTAGTTTCAAGTATATAGTACATTGGTTAGACATCTATAATGTTCATAAAACGATCCCCACAATTGCTCCGTCTCTCCCCCAGACCTCCACTTAGCCATCATATTAATGCTAACTACATTCTCTCTTCCAATCTTCCCATGCCCAACTATCAACTACTAATTTTAATATGTACACAATTTTTGAATCTTGCCTTTTTCACTTCTCACTGTATCATGAGCATTTAAGCAAAGATTCTGATTTGTTTAATCATTGCATAATACTCCATTTCCCAGTCTACAAAAATTAATTTAACCAAGCTCTCATTGCCAGATTCTTAGATTGAAACCAATTTCTCAACTTCTATAGAAATCTCCCCAAATCTCCTGTAGATTCCAAGAAACAAAATCACTGAGTCAAATGAAATTAAGGTTTAGAGAAGGGTTAAAAGCAGTAAAAGCCAGGAATTATTTAGTACCGTTTTCATTTATTCTTTTCTTTTCTATTTTTTCCAGTTTTATGTTGAAATATAATTGGGATACATCACTATATAAGTTGAAAGTGCACAGTATAATGGTTTGACTTAATATATTACAAACTAATTACCACAATAAGTTTAGTTAGTACTCATCATCTCATGTGGATACAATAAAAAAAAAAAGAAAGATAACAAAATATTTTGTGTGTGTGTGATGAGAACTCAGGATTTACTCTAAAGACTTTTACATAGATCATACAGCAATGTTAACTATAGTTGTCATATTGCATCTTACATCCCTAGTACCTATTCACTCTGTAACTGGAAATTTGTATCTTTGGGCCGCCTTTCTCCAATTCCCCTCTCCCAATTCCCCTACCCTCTTCCTCTGGTAACCACAAATCTGATCTCTTTCTATGAGTTTTAGAGTTTTTTATTTTTAGTTTTTACATAATAAGTGAGATTATATAGTGTTCGTTATCCTCTGTCTGACTTATTTCACTTAGTATAACGCTTACAAGATCCACTGATGTTGTCATGAATAGCAAGATTTCCTTGTTTTTGTGTGTGTGTGGCTGAATAATATTTCATTATACACACACTACACACACACACACACACACACACACACACACACACACATATATATATATACACACACATATATACGTATATATATGTATATATATACACACACATATGTATATATATATATATACACACACACACACATATATATACACACACATATATACGTATATATATATATATATATATATATATATATATATATATATATACACACACACACACATACATTGACAGACACCTGGGTTGTTTTTGTCTTGGATATTGTAAATAATGCTGCAATCTCCTTCATTCTTAACTTGCTGAGCACAGATTAATTTGCACAGATTTGACTATAATTCTTCATCCTCACCTCAAGTTCTTACTTTGGAGTTATGATCTCTTTGAACAACGGATTTTTAGGAAGACTTTAGCATCAATGTTTTTAAGGAAAGGATTTCTGGGATAATACTTATATCCTATATCCTGATCTGGGTAAGGGTTACATAGGTGTATTAAGTTTGAGAAAATTTATTAAGCTCTACACTTATGATTTGAACACTTTTTTATTTTCCTCTTGCATTGAACTTGTTTGCCAAGCTCTTTTTTAAATTTTATTTTGTTATTAGTTTCAAGTGTACAGTAAATTATTTACATAGTTTATAAAATGATTCCCCTAATTGCTCTTTCTCTCCTCTGGCTCTCCACCTAGCCATTACATTAATGCTGACTGCATTCCCTATGCCGTGCTCCCCATCCCCATGACCATCTATCAACTACTAATTTGTGCTTCTTTAACCCTTTACCCCATTTTCTTAGTTACCAACCCCCTCTCCTCTGGTCACCAGATTGTCCTCTATATTTGTAAGTCGTTTTTGATAAGTTTGCTCTTTTTGTTCTCTTTTCTCTATATCCTCTTCAACACTTGTTGTTCTTTGGTTTATTGATGATAGCCATTATGACAGGTGTGAGGTGATATCTCATTGTGGTTTTTCTCTAATGATTAGGGACCTTGAGCATCTTTTCATATGTCTATTGGCCATCTATATTTCCTCTTTGGAAAAATATCTGTTCAGATCTTCTGTCATTTCTTAATTGGATTGGGGTTTTTGTTGTTGTTGTTGAATTGTATGAGTTCTTTACATACTTTGGATATTAACCTCATCAGATGTATCATAAGCAAATATCTTCTCCCATTCAGTCAGTTGTCTTTCTGTTTTCTTGAGGTTTCCTTTGCTGTCCAGAAACTTTTTAGTTTGACATAGTCCCATTTGTTCATTTTTTCTTATTTATCTTGATTAGCAATTTTATGTACGTTTGTTATAATTCAATAAAAAGTATGGTTAGAAAAAACATTTTTAATGCTTCCTGAAGTCATTAACTATGAATTTCTTCAAGGAAGTCTTCAATAGCCATGAAGACCTGGCTATAATACTGTGTATGTTTGAAAACCATTAGGTGTCTTTTAGATGTAAAGAATTATTATCATCACTTAAGTAAAGATATTCATACTAACATGAGAATGAGGCAATGCTCTCAGAGGGCATTTTTATTTTATAATCAAATTTAGTAATTTTAAATTTGGTGAGCTAACAGAAAGAGGGAGAAAACTTTTGGAGAGGAAGGTTCTTTTCTGTTCACAGCTCCCTTGGCTCCCTCACCCCAAAAAAGTTTCATGTCATCAAGTCACTCAGACTCTAGTTTTGAATCTAGAATTCTAAATTCAAAATTACCTAGGGCACACACTTTGCCAAGATCATTAACACCTGGAGCTCACCTATAAAATGGAACTTCATTCTCCCTGAGCAAAGTCAGTGCATAAAGCTGGGAAGGTTTTTCACTGCACAAGGACACCTAGCTAACATGTCTAGTGAGGATGACATCCAGTGCTTGCCGGGTCATGCATCCTGGCTATGGGCTGTCCTTTCCCAGAGGAAGGAGGACCTTTTTCTAATTTAGATAAAAATGGCCAAATGTTATGCCGCTGAGGACCTCACTTCTAACATTGTGATTTAGGTACAATGACTCCATGCTGCCCCCTCAGATGTTCTATCTCCCCCACTTTCAGGCCAGGCCCTGTGGTTTGACTAGGTTGATCCACTATGACATACAGTGGGATTAACTTTCTGCTCTGGACATGATTCCCAGGGACCCCGGGGCTCTGGACATTGAGGATGGCTATTTTATGTGTCTACTTGCCTAAGCTAATGTACTAAATGGTTTGTTCAAACAGTAGACTAAATGTTGCTATGGAGGTATTTTAAAGATATGATTAACATTAACAACCAGTAGACTCTAAGTAAAGCAGGTTGTCCTTTATAATGTGGGTGGGCCTCATTTAATCAGTTGAAGGACTTAAGAGCAAAGACTGAGGTTTCCTTAAAAAGGAATTATGCCTCCAGACTGCAACATAGAAACCCTACCTGAGTTTCCATCCCACTGGCCAGCTCTACAGATTTCAGACTTCTTAGTCACCATAATTTCATGAACCAACTCTCTCTCTCACTCCCTCCTGTTTTTTACACACACATACACACATACTCACACACACACACACACACACACACACACACACATACATACCAATATGATACACATAAATCCTGTTGATTCTGGCGTCTAAAGAATGCTGACAAATACAGTTTCTGAGAACTGCAACCTCTCAAGTGGAACAAGATTAGCTGAGAAACCCACACACCATCATAACGCTTCTCAATAGAAAAGGCATCTAGGAGCACAGTCACCTTTGGCAATCCAAAAAACCAAGTCAGAAACCTACAAATGCAGAAACCTCATTTTAGCACTCATTTTAGAGGTCTTTGTAAAGCTTTTAGTTATAAATACAAGCTCAGTACAGGTCATTTTTTAAAAACATCCACATAGAAAGGGTAAGGCTTTGTGGGTCAGTATCTTAAAGAGATTTCTTGACCATTTTTAATCCTTGATCTGGTGGCACCTCTTGGGAATGTAGTCATGAACGCAATTCTCATTCAATTCTAGTTTTTTGAGAAATATAGAATAAACAGGAAAAGCAGGCTGTGTTCTGCCACTACAGACCATAGGAGTTTCCCCAGATCTCTGGGCATTTTATGCATTTTAAATAATCCATGTCATTCAGCAGTTACTAAAAGCATAGTGAATGTCTAAAAATAGTTCAAACAAGAAATCTTCCCTTGATTTTCATGAGCAGGCCCAGAGTTTGAACTGGCATGTAAAGTCTACCAAAAAAAATCTATTTAGAAATTGCAATCAATCATTTTCTTTCCTCCCTTTTCTGCCGCCTTAATGTTCCTGGCAGATTAATCTCATTTTCTCTGTGCACAACCATCTCATTTTCTCTGTGCACACACCCCATAGACACATAGAGGCAGATCACTATCACCCTGGGTGCAATCATGGACCAAATGTTATTTTCACCTTCCCTAGCTTTGTACTATCTCATTCTGGCTGTCAGTCTATCCTTCACATCTTGGTGATATTTTTAGCACCCTTTCCTTTCAGGTCTACCTTTCTCCCATCAGAATTTCCTTAACAAGGGGATAGATAGTTGCCTTCCAGCTTTTTTTGCCATCAGCAGTTAATATTCTCTCAGAGGGAAAGTTCTTAAGAAGCCTTGGTAGAATAGCCCATCATCTGCTATGTCTACCAATGATGAAGATGAGGAAAAAGATGAAAGAAAAGAAGGCATGTGAGGAGGAGAAGAAAGTGGCAGTATAGAAGTAAAGATATCTGCAAATTTTTTGCTGGTAAGATCTGAGTCTTACTCATCTTTAAATTCTTTACTCATAACATTATGACTAACACATAGCAAGCGCTGATTCAGTGTTAGGAAAATTAAATAATGTAAAGGAAATGAACAGAAATGAAAAAGAATGAAATATGCAGTAAGAGAGAAAGAAAGAAAGAAAGAAAGAAAGAAAGAAAGAAAGAAAGAAAGAAAGAAAGAAAGAAAGAAAGAAAGAAAGAAAGAAAGAAAGAAAGAAAGAAAGAAAGAAAGGAGGGAGGGAGGCAGGGAGGGAGGGAGGGAGGGAAAGAAGGAAGGAAGGAAGGAAGGAAGGAAGGAAGGAAGGAAGGAAGGAAGGAAGGAAGGAAGGAAGGAAGGAAGGAAAGAAGGAAGGAAGGAAGGAAGGAAGGAAGGAAAAGAATTAATTTATTCCTGGAAATATGAGAAGATGGTAAAGAAAACAGTTTCTGGAATTAAAATGATGAGTTTCAATCTCAGTTCTGGAACTCTCTAGCTGTGTTACCTTAGGCACTTTTGTTAAGCTTTCTAGATTTCAATTTCCTCCTTAGTAAAATGAGGATTTATTATAGAACCTACCTCATTGGGTTGTTTGAGGATTAAATATAGTAATACATTTAAATAACAGCCCACAAGTGTTAATTACTATCATTTTCTTCACTATCATCATGGCAAAGTGAGGACACCATCTACTAAAGTCATTATTATCCATTGATCTTGAAACTAGGTCTCTCATTCTAGAAATATCTTGATTTGGTACCCAGGAAAAAGTTAATCTGTATTGTGGATGCCAATTGGCCATTACTTGAGAGATTTACCATTTTGATTTCATTTTTCGACAGTGTTTTGGGACATAGTGGAAAACATCAAAAACTTCTGTTGAATTGTGATATTTTAATTAATTAATTAATTTAACATTTCTTCTGGATATTCAAAGCATAATTAAGAATGTGAAGCGGATGCATCTTTCATCATGGTATTAATCGGATTACAGTGAATTTCACTCCCTGGGTTTACAATGGAATGTTCCCTTACATCTCAGAATATTTTGAACAGCCAAACCAGCACAAGCTTGGCAGGGACTCAGGGCTCACAGATGCTCACTCACCTGACAAGCAATCACCTTTCATTGGCAAAAAGGAGGAATTCCCTTTCCGATGACAGATGTACTTCAAGGACACTCCTGCTGGGCTGGGCCCTGTCTCATAATCACTCAGGAGAACTAACCCAACAAGCTTTCTTAATTAGTAGGTAAACATCAGTCTCAGCCTATTCATCCGTATCCTCAAGAAAATGAATGCAGAGGGGCGAGGGAGTTTTCTAGGGAAGGCCAGAGGTAAGAAAGACTAGAAAAAGGCATTAGGATCTATGTCTTAGTCCTATGCCTATCCACTCACTGACTCACCCACCCAACAGTAAAATATATATTACAAATAAATAAATAACTGGTGCTGGATCACCATCTACTCATAAACTCAATTTATAAAATTACTACTCTAGAGTTATCCATTTTTTATAGGTCTTTTCCCTTTCTTAGCCCATGGAGCTATTCTAATCATATAACCTTTCACCCAGATCACAATCATAATCCTGATAATCAAGATTTTTTTTTTAGTGAAAGAAAAAACACAAAGTTCATAGATTGCAGAAGACACGTTGCTGTTAGTGTTTGATATTAACAAACCTTTCTCCAAATCTGTGATTCTTATCACTCCAATAGTCTTTCTCTTTGAAACTCCAGGAATGAAGCTGTGAATGACAGCAGCTCATCTCAATTGCACATAATAATTATAATGACAGCCTTTATATCTGACAAGTTAAATTCATAAGCAAGAACTCTATTTCCATTTACAAGAGTCTTTAAAAAATGCTACTCAATAAAGAGTAGCATAATAAGAAAGAATTTTTCTTTGGCATAGACTGACAAGAGAGTTTAAAAGGAAGTCACAGCCTCCAGAGTATAACCTGTTTACCTGAGGCTAACACTTGGTCAGTCAATCTGTAATTCACAAGCTGTGAATTCCCCTAAAACACCTGTCTTTCTTCACAGTGCTGGATATGACCAGATTTGTGTCACAGTTTAAAAGGCTATCTCAGTTCATTAGGGCTGCTATAACAAAAATAACATAGACAGGTGGCTCAAACAACAAACATTTATTTTTCACTGTTCTGGAGGCTGGAAGTTCAGATCAAGGCACTGGCAGATTCAGAGTCTGGTGAGACCCAACTCCTGGTTCATAGTCATCTTCTACTGTTTCCTCACATGGCCAAAGAAGCCAGAGAACTATCAGGGGCTCTTCTCCAAAGGTGTTCATCTCATTCATGACCTAATCACTTCTCAAAGGTCCCACCTTCTAATGCCATCATAATGAAGGGTAGATTTCAACATATGAATTTGGGGGGACATGAATATTTAGTCCATTACAGAGACTGAGTCCCCAGACGTGTAAGTGTTGGGTGAACCTGAGCAGTTCACTAAAACTTTCAGTTGCCTTGTTCTTTCCATCTGTGAACTGGAGATACAATCCACTTCATAGCACTGCTATGAGGAACAAATGATTTCATGTGTGAGGGCATCTAGTAAACTAGTGAGAAAACATTTAGTTAAAGTGTTTAGAAAAGTATCATGGCAGAGTGAGGCTTCAAAATGAGTCTTAAAAAGAAGCAGGGTCTCAATAGATACAGAGAAAGGGAACAAGTTGTCAGGTAATGATCATGAGAGCAACAAAGACAATACATATAGGCGCAAGGGGTAAATTAGACCACCGAAGGCCCGGCAGAGTGCTGGAGTCATGGGAAATGGGCCTTCTTTGGTCCTTCATTTCAGATTTACAAAAGGATACTGGCATTAATATTTTACAAAATAAAATTTTGCATAAAAGTTTGATAAAATCATAAATCACACAAAATACTAATTTTCCATAAGACATGCATGTTCCTGCCCAATTTTATTCTTGACAATCAATCCTCCCTGCAGTTATGCAACCTCTAATTAGTCCTTTGAGTCACTAAACCAGAGAATCTCAAAGTCTGTTCCCCAGGCCAGCAACATCAGCATCACCTGGTATGGTAAAGGTAGAATAATGGGCTCCCAAAGATGTCCACATCGTAATCCATAGGATCTGTAAATATATAATGTTTATCAAGACGGAATTAAGTTTGAACATGAAATTAAGGCTGCTAATCAACTCACTTTAAAATAAGGAGATTATTCAGTTGAGCATAATATAATCACAAGGATCCTTAAACAGGGCATTGGGAAGCAGAAGAGTTAAACCACAAAAATGACATCATGAGAAAGACTCAGTCGGTCACTGCTGGCTTTGAAGATTGAAGGGGAGCAGGGGCCCAGGAATGCAGGCAGCCTCTAGAAGCTGGAAAATGCAAGGAATGGTTTCTCTCCTAGAGCCTCTACACAACCCTGCCAACACACTGATTTTAGCTCAGTGTGACTCATTTTAGAACTCTGTCCTCCAGACCTATAAGATAATAAATTTGTGTTGTTTTAAGCCACTAAATTTTTGGTAATTTGTTATAGCAGCATTAGAAAACTAATACACCTGGAAAGTCGCTAAAAAAGCAAATTTTTCGGCCACATCTCAGACCTACTAAATCAGAAAATATGAGGGTGGGGCCCAGGAGTCTGTCTTTAAACAAGCCTGGAGGTGATTCTGCTGCACACTGAGGTTTGGGAGCCACTCACTACACTAAGCAATTACAATTATTTCCCTGAAGCAAACACATTCAGACACAGATCCTCACGCAAACTCAACACTGACAATTAGTGACGTGATTAACAGTGATAAAAATCTACCAGCGCCATGTCCTGACTTGACAAGCGTAAAATAGGAAACCCAGCCAAATCATTGGTGATTCAGTTTCCTTCCAGGCTCAGGGTCCTCATTTGGAACACCAGAGAGGGATGTGCTGTAGTCCCCAAACCTATCCTAGAAGCTCTTTTTTCAATTCATTTCTAATTCCAGCTGCACTTTTGTTAGGGGGGAAGTTATCTGCCTCATTCGCACTAAACTTAAGTAGCAGGGAGGAAATGTGGGTGGGTGAGGATTTAGGATGACCCATTCCAGGAAGGACAGGCAGATTTGATTTCACAGACTCATAGAAATGGAGAGGTGAGGATTTTATAGACCATGAAGCTGGTTCCTCCATCCTGAGTGTAGGTACTGCTCGCTCTACCACTACAGAATTGCCACCAAGTGGTTGGTCAGCCTCAGCATGAATAGCTCCACAGATAAAGACCTCACTACCTTTCACAGCAAACTATGACATTTTGAGAGAGTTTTAATTGTGAGACCTAAAATCCTTCATCTTGCAGCTGGTTTGCTTTGGACCTCACGCATGATTTCATTTGGGCCTACATTGACTCTTTGAAGTCTCAGGTACACGCATATGAAGACTGAAATACAGCTAGGTTGCAGCCTCCACTGCATACACTGGCTTGTTTTCTCAGCACTATTTGCCTCGACTGACCTCAAAGGGAGGCATGTGTGTAAGCTGGGCAGGAGGTAGACATGGACCCTGTTAAAGGCAAAGTGCTTTAAAAGCCTTTGATGAAAGGCATTAAGGCTTGAAAGGGCTGTTTCTGAAATATTACACCTCCCTTTTAAGAACTCTTAAGATCTGGAGGGTGATACTCTCTCACCCCAGAAGAATTCAAGCATGAATGTTCTTAGAGCCTCCAGTTAAGAATCCAATTCCATCTCCCCAAATGCTCATTTCCACCAAAATTATCTAGTGGGATGTTTATTTTAGTTTTTTTTTTTTTCTTTAAGGAACAAACTAAACCATGTTTCATTATATCTCAGAGTTAAATAACCATTTGATAGGTGTTGCAAAATCAGGCCCAAGAGCTCTACTTAATACATGTAACTAACTATACACACAAAGAAAACCCCAAAGCATTCTTGTATTACTTTTTAGTTTATTAATCCAATTGTTTTGTGTATCTGTCATGGGCCAGTCACTAAGCTAGTACCAGAGTGCAATGATGAGCTACACAGACACAGTACCTGCCTTTTTGGGACTTGGAGATTCTATTTAAACATCAACTTATTTATATTCATATGGTCCTGTGGCATTTATAACACTTGAAGAAAATGTGCCTTTTGGATCAATATGCACCTGGATCTTTGAATCAGATGGCTAAATGATGTTATGTATTATTTTTAGAGAAAGAAGTTAAAAATCCAAGACAAAATAGCCCTTGGATTTTCTGGATGCTGCATGTTAAATACATAAGAGAATCTCATTTTTAGCCATTGCTATATAGAAATAACTGGTATCAGAGAGAGGCTAATTTAATAGGATGCACTGGCTTTCTCTTCTCTATTCTATGTCTCAATGTTTATTCCATCCACAGAGAGTTCAGAGTTGGTGGCCAGAAGCATTGGATATCAACAGTAATTCCCTGTCACCTCTGCCAACCATTGGGAGCTGGCTCTCCTCATCTACTTTTTAGCAAAAAAGTATGAACTGCCAGCTGTTGTCATAGCACTACCCCAAAGTGCTAGTGTTACCTGTGGATTCTCCTACATATCCATAATCCTGGGATTCAGAAGATGCTTAAGGTATGTATGAATTGTTCTATAAAAACAGAAGAGCTGTTCTTCTGAGTCAGGATACTAACAGTGATGGAGACCCACAAGCATCTTATGGAAGGACAGTTGGTTGCCCTCTTTGATGTGAACTCAAGAAGTCAGATCAGAACTCAAAAAAAAATAAAAATCTCTCTGTCCCCTCCATAGCCAGCTCCACCAACTATAAACACATAACCCTTGTAAATTTTTAGTTTCAGGGCTTGCCTCAATTCCTAAATAGTGAGAAACAAAAGTACATGAAATGGAATTTCCTTATATTAAGTTTACTTTTCAGTGAATACTTTAGAAATTTAGGACTTGTGAATTCTTCATGATTGCATTCTCCCAGCCTTTACCTTTCTAAATTGAAAAATACTGACCTTTTCTTTCCTTTTTCACAAATACAGCCCCTGCCTCTTTCCTACCCTTTTCATGTCCTCACCTTCTCATATTTATGATTAGATTCTATTTCTCCTCACATAGCCTTCTTTTCTAAAGATGTCTTTTCTTTCTTGTGACACAGTGCCTGGGCACAGCACAGTTCAAAGTCTGCCAGGGGTGAATCCATCTTTCTCTTTCACGGTGGTAAGACAATGCTATTCAGTTTCTAACACCCTTAAATGATGACCAGAATTTGTTGGCTTTTTGCAGCCAATGTCTTCATTAGCTCATGTGCTTTTCTAGGTTACAACTGGTAATCCAGACCCTGAGTAGTTCCACCTGAGTAGTTTTGATTATTTTCCCACAAATTCAAAGTTTTTATCTACTTTGAACAAGACATGGAAAAATGTGATGATTTTCATCATTATTCTTTGAGATAGCATCTAGACTAGAAGAAACAATGACTGATATCCTCTTTAAACACTCTGTCACATCATGGGGATACTCAACAGCCCTGTGGGAAAGCCCACATGTAGAAAGGCCACATGGAGAGGTACCAGCTAGCCGGCCATGTGAGTGAGCTGCCTTGGAAATAGATCCTCTAGCCCCTGTCAAGCCTTCAAATGATTGCAGCCTCCCCGGTTTTAAGTCTTCCAGCTCAGACTACAGACATGATGGAGCAGAAACTAGACACCCCTGTGTGCCCTCTCTGAATCCCTGACCTATAGAAACTATAACTTTTTGTTTTAAGATATTGGCCTTTGAGGTAATTTCTACATCACAATTGATAGGCATTATAGCACAGATGTGTACAAAAGTAACTTCAAAGAAATACAAAACTCAGGATAGTTGATTCCTCTGCAGGGGAAGCAAAGGGATAAGATAGGATAAGAGGATATAAATAATTTGGAAAGATCAATTTCTTTGTTGAATGGTATATTCTTTAATAGGTAAATGGATGGATGAATAGATAGATAGATAGATAGATAGATAGATAGATAGATAGATAGATGACAGCCAGACAGACAGGCAGAAGAGAGACAGACAGACAGACAGACTACATCAGACCTTGCATGGGCCAGTGATGATAGTATGTCACAAGCCAAGGATTGGTTTTAATCCAATTTTAAGCACCTGAGGTCCAATGATAAGGAAAGAAGAGGCGGGAGGGAAAGAGAAGGGAAAAAGAGGGAGGAAAGAAGAAATAAAAGGAGAAGGAAGAGAGGGAGGAAGTTATGGAGGGCGGAAGGAAGAGAAAGGAGAGTAGAACATTCTATAGCAATGCATACTAATGACCAGCTTCATGGATGGATATCTAGAGATATGTAGTTCAATAGGACTCTCTGCAGTGATAGAGATATTCTAGAGCTTGATGCTGAACAAAAGAAGCAAGATGAGAAATAATTCCATTTCTATGAAGTTAAACACAGACAAAACTCAACAATATATTAATTAGAGATGCATATATGGTGGTAAAACTACGATGAAAAGCAAGAAAATATACAAAATTCACACCAGTGGCTAGAAGAGGCAGGGGATTCAGTAGGAGCAGGGCACACACAGGAGGCTCAAAACCTTATCATTCATTCTTATCATATCATTCCTAAGCAGTGGGGGAGGGAGACCAATGGGTGTTATACTTTTATTCTTAAACTGTACATGAATGTTGTCCACATGCTTTTATATGTGTCATAAATTTAAAAAATAAAGATATGAGTACAAAGCAACAAAATAGTGAATCGCCATCATATGAAAGGACTCTAGCAGCAGACTTTCTTTCTCGCACAGATTTTTTTTCTAATAACTCCTTCTCATCCTTTCGACGTCCCCAGAATCAGCTCTACAAGAAATCTCACTATCCCAGGTTTCATCTCTCCCTCCTTTGAATATAAAAATCCCCATATATACTAACTATTCCATAGCCTTACAATAGCAGCACCACAGCACACCTTCATGCTGACAGTTCTCCAACAGAGCTTTGGGGATTGTCAGTTCAGTATTTAATAGCATATGGCACAGTGATTATTTAATATTACATGGTACAGTGAACAGAGTATTGGGTTGGGTATCAGAGACCAGGACTTAGGGCCTGCTGAATCACTCCCCAGCTTTAACACTTTTGGGTGAATCATTTCACCTCTCTGCCCACCTGCTTTGGAAGAGCATTTGAGGTTAACCAGAGCTGCTCCATTTTAAAAATGATTTTAAGTTGAACTTCTTTGTTTGGTTTCTTTTGAAGAAAGATTGCACTGCTTTTAAAAAAAAATGAGAAAAAGTTCAAAAGCCTCTGGACCTAAAGGTCACTAAGCATTTTCTTGCTCTAACATTTTAGAATTCTGTGTTTTATGAAAGTCACATTGCTGGGCCTGGCATATTGTTAGATAGGTTGATTAAAAAAAAGGGCTCAAAACTAGATCACAAACTTGGCATCTTATAGAAAATGTCTAATGTTTATTGCCAAGAATAATAGATTATTCTAGACACTCTCTAAGCAAAGTGACTAAGACTTTTCTTCCTTGTTTCTACTTCAGAGCCCACCGATTCTTGTCCTACTACCCATACCCACAGGAATTGGACAGCAAATCTAGCTAACTCATTTCAGCACTATTAAGGAAAATAATGGAAGAGGGGCTGTAGTTTGGGGCATTTTCTGCAAGGAGCAGCATTACATGGCAACTTTCACAAGAGCACCCGGTGGCCCGCAGCTCTCTTCTCTGACCTCGTTCATCCATCTAGTGTCTCTCTCACTCAAGAGAGGGATGCTCAGACCCCTCAGCCATGCTGTTCTCAGAGTCTTCCTCCTCCATCTTCTACCCACTTTTCTTGGAATTTTCTTACACTCTGCTTGGTCAATCATGTATCAAGGATTCCAGATCAAATAGTCATTTAAAACCTTTTCTTCTGGACATAAGGAATTTCAGGCACCAGGTAGAGCTGACTGCATGACATGATCTTCTTTGCATCTGTATATAAAATCAAGTCTGCCTGTGGCCTTGGCTCATGATACTCATGACTATCTGACAGGACAGCATGGGAGATCTGTCCTCTGACCAAGACCTCAACATCTCACCACGCTTTTGGGTGAGACCCCACTTTGGACCTCACTCTCTATTTCAAGTCATTCTAATTTTCAAATAAAACATACCAGTTGTTGCTCTAAAGAATAATAGCAGGAAATAGTAATTTTTAAAGTATATGAACCTTGATAGTCTATAATTCCTCAAACTGATCATATTAATGAGAAACTTAAGATTCAATATCACGAAGATTTCTTCTAAGTGGAATTCTGATCTGCAATCATGATGTGTGCTCTGGAGAAATGAGGGTTGTCATTCCTTCTTATATTTTCCCTTTTGTACTTCACTCTAGGGGAGCCGAACTCCCAAGAGAACCACACAACCAATTTCTAGACATTCACATTGTATTTGAAATGAGAAGATTTTATGCATTGCCAGTAAAAATAAGTAACCTTCTCCTTGGAAGAGAAAGTCAGTATAGGAAGATGTAAACTGTCTGCCTCAGCCATTCCAGAAATCAGTAGTTTCCTTGAATTACAAAAATAATTTCACTCAGTTTGCTCCTATTGAAAAAAGAAAAAAGGTGTCTTCATTTGTTTATATGTTCATTACTAAACATAATGGCTTCCCCCACCCATGATCTGGAAAATAATTCTCCAGGATTTTTGTAAACAAGTCAATTGGAGGAGGCTCAAAGTGATCCTCTCTCTCTAAAGGAAATTACACCAAGGCCCCAAACTCCAGCATTCTTGAACTCTGTTTCCAAAGAATTCAAGCTAATACATCTTGTTCTCAGTGGCTGGATTTGGTAGTACACACACACACAGCTTTGAATCCAAAGTAAATGGGCACCATCTCATTAGTTAGCTGAGTCTATGCAAAATAGAATCCCTTCTGTTCATCATGTTGCCATTTTGTTTAAAAAGGAAATAAAAGATATTTGATTATTCTCATTTTTAGAGAAAACTAGCCCATTCTCCTTTGCCCAGCATTCCACACTCTTGACCAATAACCCTTGGACAGTCATCCAGCCTGATCTCCTACTGCTCCCTAAGTCTTTTGCCAGGCTCATCTGTTTTAATATTAGTGCCCAAGCCCACCTTGTGCTTTAGCACTGAACCCTTTACATAACCCTTTACTACCTTTGAAATTCTTTCCAACATTTCAAAGGCCAGCAAAATGCTCGCCTCTTCCTTAAAGCCTTTCCTACACCTACTGAGTCTACCATTTATCTATACACATAGTGGGTAACTCAACAAAAGCCTATTGATAATGTTTTAAAAGTAAAGATTCCAGACAAGGAAAACCAAAATATGTTGTCAAATATAGGAACAGATTCTTCTTTAGTAAAATAAACAGCTAATCTACATATTCACTGTATTTCTAAGATATTTGAGCCAAATTGCTGGAATTTTATCTACATCAATTTCATAGACATTAGCAGTCTCCCAGTTAAATTCTCACATTTATGGAAAATGGAATAGAGACCCAGAATCTAGCCCAGGGTGTCCCTCGGAGCTCTAGGTTTACCATTCCAGCTGTATCATGCTTGATCCTGAAGATTTTGGGATACCCTCAAATTTATCCATGAAAACCCAAAGCTGATATAAGAAGTAGAACCATTCCTCTCATCTCCCAGAATCCTCAGAGCCCAAGGCCAGACCAGTCTTTATTTGCAGATGTTAAAGGAGCAATCCAGTCTCAGACATGCATTTTATTGAATGGCTTTCATGTTAGTTACTTCATATGCCAAATGAATCAATAAATAACCTATATTCACTTACAAATGGACAATCAGTAAGTGATGCCTATGATTACTATTTAATTTTATCTTTGTTGTTTTAATAAGAAGTATGGTTTATCTAAAGACTTTCTTTGGATTCTTGATGAAACCTTAGTGCTCAAACACAAATTCTCTAATATTCAGCAAGGATATATCACACACATACATATACATATATACATATGTTATTTAGATATCAATATATTTATCATTATATGTTATCAATAGAAAGTTGTCGTCTCCTTTCTTAGAAAGAACTGACTATACATTATTCCTTCTAATGTTTCACATCAAAATATTTTTCTTCTTAATAAAATCCTAGTCCTAGGAGGTAGTAGCTGACTTGTTTTTAGTGGCATTATATGACTAAATAAGAAGTCTGGCAATCCTAAATTTATCCTCAAGATTATTAAAAAATTCTACCACTTGTGAAATTCGAAGTCTAGGAACCAATCGTTGGAGAAAGTAGACCTCACTAACTTCGACACCGCTTGATGTCTCTTCTCCTTACTTCTCATTTGTACCTTACTCTAAACCATTGTTTATAGAGGCCCCCATTGGGTGCCTGGCACTGTAGCAGGGGTTGGGATTACAGACAAGGAATACAGTCTTGGTCCTTAGGGATCCCACAGTCTAGGGAGGAGGCAGGCAGACAAATAGTTATCCTACAAAAGTCATTGTTTCCATGTTGCAACCATGGTGGGTTCTAGAAAAGGAACATCTGCTGCTCCAAAACTCAAACTCATATCCTTTTGAAGGGCTGTCTCATACAGATGCTCCCTGACTTTATGATGGTATAAAAGTAATTCACATTCGAAGAAACCCTACTTTGATTTTGATCTTTTCCCAGGCTGGCAATAATCAGTACCATACTCTCATGCTGTTAAGCAACAGGAGTGAGCCTCAGTTCCCAGGTGGCCATGCAATCGTGAGGATAAACAACCAATACTCTACAGTGTACTACATTGCCAGTGATTTTTTTAATATTGTGTTTTCACATCCCATGATGTCTATGAAATGCCCATCTGCTTCTGGTGAGAAGAAGGAGGCAATAACAAATGTTCTTCAACTTACGATGGGGTTACACCCTGATAACATAAATGTTCTGAGCAAGTTTAAGGAAGAATAGACTAGGCTATGATGTTCAGTAGGTTAGATATGTTCAATGCATGATATTTTCAACTTAGCATAGGTTTATAGGGATGTAACCCCATTTTAAGTCGAGGCACATTTGTACAAGGCATTTGTCTATTTTTCATAGGAGCCTAAAAAAAATAGAAGTAGCCTGGGCCTCTCTCAGCCTCTGAGGTGCTCTCTTTGGGTGCTCAGTAAACAAGTGTCCCAGGCTCATTTTGACCTTTTAGTTGCTGTCTTCAGCCCTAGTTAACATTCAACAAACCAAAACACATCATCATGTTTTACAGTTCCTCCAGTATATGTTAATTTGAATTGTATTATGTTGCTCTTGAAATATTTCTCTTATAAAACACATCACTTTTCCTGAAGGAGAGTCAATAAAGACACAAAACAATTAAAGGGTTAATCAAATAAGAAATACATGGAGGATCATAATCATAAATTAATCAAAAGGATAAAATTTAATGAGGACAAAGGAAAAATGATAAAAGGGTTTCTTATCTATAAAAAAAGTAAGAAGCTCCTCCATTTCAGCTTTCAATTCATACTCCACACTCTGGGACTTGAGATTTTTTTGTGACACTTCACTTGGATACCTTAGAGAGAGTGAGGAGGGATAGATGTAGTGACATGTTGGCAAGCTAGCTTTCTAAAGAAGAAATTGTCTGATTTGTGGTGATTGCCATTTTCCAATGGGACAAATACTCCTACTGTGGCCAATTTCCATTTGAAGATTTGAAGATTTTAACTATCAATACTCATGAGCCCATGTGAACTACCTCTTGCACACCACTGGATGACTGGAATTTGAGAAGTAACTGCTCCAATCCTAGATCTTCAACAGGTGATAAAGAAAAAAGGCTTTTTAGTGAGGTTAGGTTAACTCCTCGGGTTAGCTGGAAATAAGCTAGCACATTAATAAGGGAACATTTATTCATGAATCTGAAGATGGAACCCAACAGCACTGGGACAAGAGTTAGGAAAGGTTGATGGTTCCAGAAGTAAATGTCCAAGTTCAAATAGGCCTTTTCCAGACATAGGTGAGCAAAGAGAGACTGATTACACTGAAGGCACAAAGGGGCTTGGCAGGGGGTTACAGGAGAGAGAGAGAGTTAAGGAAATGGTGACACACAGAGCTTTCACCAAAATGAAGCCAAGTACAAAATAGGTCCATTTTACAACCTTACCTTCAACTGATACATGTTTGCAGAAGTGAGTTCCCTGAAAAGTTCTACTTGGTTTCCAAGGAAAACAATCATGAAGATATAGTTTTCTGTCCTGTGATCTGTCTCTCCCAGGAATGTGATTGCAGGAATGTGAACTCAATCTGATATCTCCTTCTTAGACTTATGAAAGAATTTTGAAATTAGAAAAGATTTTTTAACGACTGGGAAAAAAAATTTCTGAAGAGCAACTTGACTTTTGGTTAATAAGCCTGATGAACAATTTGAGGAGAATAAGAATTGTGGCAAAATGGAGTTTTTTTTTTAAATACTGAGTTGCTCTGTCTTTAGAACAAGGCTTCATCATTCAGTAGCCAGAGAGTGGGTCTCCTGGGCCTGTTAAGGCTATTAATTCGCTTGTTTTTAATATAAAGTTTTTAATGAAGAATTTCCTTAATGAAAAAAATGAAGATGATAGATAAGACACAGATATCTAGTTATAAGATATATATTAAGAGATTTATATTAAGAAATTAGCTTACATGATTTTGAGTGCTAACAAGTCTGAAATTAGTCAGGAGAGTGAATAGACTAGAAACTCAGCTAAAGTTACAATCTTGATACAGAATTTCTTCTTCCTGGGGAAACCTGTTTTTGCTCTTAAGACATTCAACTGATTAGATGAGACCTACCCACATTATCAAGAGTAATCTCCTTCATGTAAAGCAAAGACAATGTAGGTATTAATCACACCTACAAAATATCTTTATGGCAACATCTAGACTAGTGTTTGACCAGACAACTGGGCACCATAGCCAAGCCAATAAATAAAGTTAAGCATCATAAGTGGGATCCTAGCTCACCATTGCTGTCCCCCAGCTAGAATTTCTTTTCTAATACTCTTCTAGTGCTTGCATCTGCAGTTGTATTAATATGGTACTTATCACTGTGTCCTATATCAGGTCTGTTCTCTGTGGCTTCTAAAAGCTCCCTACTCCTCATTAGTCCTCTTCTCTCTCATGTATACTGTTGGAAAGGATGGCTCTGGCCTACATTGAGGCCATGTCTCTTTCATCTTTTGTTCTAAATTAATATCTGGGCCCACAGGGGCAAATAGCATTACCCAGAGCTCCTGTCTGCATTATGTCAGCCCCCATAAGCACACTCTACTTTCTCCATCAAAGGAAGAGTGTCCATTACAGGCCAATAGTGAGCTCTGGTCTGTGTCATTCTTTCTCTAGGACCAGGATGGGTCTGCCACCCTTTGGAGACTTGCCAATCACTGAGGCAGAGAAACCTGGGAAATCGTGTACTGGTTCTTAAAGCTTCCACCTAAAGTGACATACATCCCTTCTATTCACATTTCATTGGCCAAAGAATGTCATTAGCCATACAAACCACAGAGGAGCAGGGAAATACTACTTACACCTGGAAGGAGATCTGGAAATGTTTGGTCACCAGCACTAACCATTGCCACAGTTCTTTCAGCTAACCCACAGAGCTGACAGATATGCCTCAAGCCCAGTGAGTTGTCAAACTTTGTCTGGATCAGATCACCAGTCCTAATTCCCACTGCCCCTGGTCCTAGTGGATCTTCACCAGATGCACTGAAATCTTCCTTTCCCATTTGCTTCTCGCTGTTTGTCTGCCTTTCATCAGACTCAGGAATCACCTTCCAAAGTCAGTACTGAAATTTTATCATGGAAACACAATTTACACAGTGTTAATAAAGAGTGTCCACTAAAGAGAAGGAAGATTATTTCCTCTTAGTTTTCCTGACTCCCCGCTGTAAACCATCCAAGACCAGTGGTTGCCCCCCTAATCCTTAAAGTGACCATGCATTTCTAAAACAAAATACAGTTAATGATGAGAGAATTCTTATGATAAAATGTAATATGTATATAAAACAATGTTCTGTAATATAAAATAATCTCGATTCTTTAAAACAGAATATTCATATGTATAACTTTCAGTAGGTCTAAAAACTACTTCAAAATCATGGCAGATTGTAGAAAGTAAAAGGAGAATTTACTGATTATTTTCTTACATTTTCAAAATAGAAATGTGTATATGCTCTTTTAACTAAGAAAACTATTTTTTAAGATTTTAAAGTCCTTATGAGTGGAGATTTTTTCATCCTCTCATTACTTTTAATCAGTCTTATAGACAAGAATTTCCCTTGCACCTCATTAAACTCTTTTACAGTGATGTGGATCTGTTTCACTCTATCTTCGTAACTGAAGGGAGAAAAAAGGTGGATAGTGTTAAGAGGGGCAAGGTATCCTCTTAGATTACTGGAACAATCCAGGAAAATTAGCCAGGATAATTGTCTCAATTTCCCCACTCCTCTTTTGGCTGCGTAAAACCCATCCAGAGGAAGTCTTTGGCACCCCCTGCTCCCTGCTAGACTAAAGCCACCTATCCCAGCTTAGAGGGCATCCCGAGGTGGGCCAGGGTGAGTGGAGAGCATGTCATCACACATCAGGTCATAGCAGGTCTGCTACTGAAACTGTGTAGGGGGCAGACGTGTGTTGGTTTTGAAACATGGATGGGTCATATATGGTCGAAAGATGGTGTATAACCCCTGTCGGAGGTTTACTGGGGTCAGGAGGCACGAGGGACAACAGCACAATCATGCAGTTTCTGGATACTCTATGATATTTTTCTTTGCTAAACTTATCTAGGAAAATAAGCCCTCTAGTCCTACCTACACCCTACGGCCACAAACAGGAGATACAGAGAAAGACAGCTGGAAAAAAAAGAAGGGGACACATTGGCTTATGAAGAATAATCATGAGCAAACACTTATTGAGCACTTACTATGTGCCAAATTCTTTCTATATATTATCTCAATCTCCCAGCAACCTCATGCAGCAGTGATTATGATAACATACATTTAATGGATTAGGAAACGAAAGTTCCACAAGATCAAGTGTAACAGTGGAACACTGTGATTAAGATCATGGATTCAGGAAACAAACTGCAAGGTTTTGAATCCTGATTCTGTCATTACTAAAGTGTTTGACCTTGGTTATGTTATATAATCTCCCTGTGCCCTACTATTCCCACCAGCAAAATGGGGACAATACTTATGCCTTCCTCACTGGGTGGTTTTGAGGGCTAAATGAGTTACTTTCTGCAAATGGCTTAGAAATAGTACCTGGCCTGTGATAAAAGTTTTCAAGTGTTAGGTCTTATTATAAAGTCATATGTCCAAGGTCACACAGTCAGAAAGTGGTAATGCCAAGGTTTGAAGGCCAACAATGCCATTCCAGTGGCCCCACACCTAAAATCTACTTTATTCCAGAGGACATGCCTCTTCCAGCTCCTCAGAGCAGACTCTCTGCACTGGTTTTCGTAATGCACCCAAAGGCATCCTCTTTGGAATTAAACAGTGCCCTCTGGGCGGTCATTTAAGCAAACACTATATTTTCAACAATCCTACTTTCACATGACATTCAAAAGCAAATAAATGCCAAAATTTTAAGTCACCAGTGTGTCACCAACACACAGCAACAGCCAAATGTGTCCTTGTGGGGAAGGAAGGAAACAGAAATTCAATCTACTCTCACTCCCTCTAGAGCCGAACACCTCACAAGGAAGCTGATTCCCTTCTGGGCTCTTCTCCACTAGGTTTGATATGAGTGTCCAGAAACAGGTATCCATCAGGAGGCACAGCCTGGCCACCTCCCTAATCCGGTCTGCTGCTTTTGGGCAGCCTCCAGCAGCTACAAACATGTTAAATCTGCAGAAACCCTAAATTTTGATGAATGTCCAAATTGAAAACCTAGTTCAAGGGGAAAAAAGTCAACCCTTCCAGCTGACACCAAAGCCAAATAAAGGAAGTGCAGAGGCTTTGAGCACTAGTCCAGACAGGAACTTCCTTTCCTTCACTTAGCCTAGTGCTAAACTCCAGGCCTAATTACTGCCATTCACGTTCCAAGCCCCTTGACAACTTCAATGCTGCCTCAAATGCAGATGGAGCGAAAGTGCCTCCTCTGTAAATCCTCAGGGAGCAGTGGCTGTATGACCTGAGACAAGCCATTTGTTTCTTCATCTGTAAAATGGGGATAAACACATCCACTCACTGTATTGCTGGGAAGAGTAACCAAAGGCATGGTGTAAACAAAAGGGCTCTCTAAATTTTCTAGTCTAGTTCCTAGGGAAGTAAGGTCAGGTGGCCCTTTGCATTAATCATGTTTTTTATTTTCTATATTTTATGATGTTTTGATACCTTCAGGGCCTAGTTGGCAGGGGAGAGACTGCACCTTCCTAGGTTAGCTAGTTCCTAGAGATAGCAAGCCACTAGCCTGAGAGTGTGCAAAGCAACCAATTAAGAGCCCAAGTCCCCAACAACCTCCATTATCTAACCCGCATACACCAAGCCCATCTTTCCTCTGTTATAAATCACCAGAAGTCCAGGAACTAGACACTAGAGACCAGCCCTACAGCCCATAGCTTGCCAAAATGATTCAAACTAGCTAATCCTAAAATATTTACCTTCCCTATCTTGCCTTTCCTATAGGAACCACAATAAAGGCTCTTGCCTGTACTTTCCCCTTGTTCTTCCTATTCCCTGACCAACCCTGGTACATCCCCTGAAGCCCTGTATGGTATGGCATGCCCCCTCCTCTTGAAAACTGTAAGCAATAGACTCTTCTTTCAATGGCTTTGACCTGTCCATGCTATCACTCATTCACCTCTATAAATAAAATCCTGGGTACAATCAAAACACTCTTGCTATCCAAACTCTCACTATCAAAACTCTGGAACCAAATAACTAGAAAATTTACTGTTCAAACTTGTTTTATGTATTCGAGTCCTTAATACTTCAGGATCAAAGAAATTATTGATGATCAGCTGCTGTTTCCCCAAAGAGGTGGCACAAACTGGATCACCTGACAGAGCTACAAATGTGTGAAGTGCCATGTTGAATAATTCACGAAGATATATAAGCTCTGCTCTTTGCTTCAAAAATGTATGAACTGGTTGTGTAGATGACATTCACCTTCCCCAAATATGTATATTTATTATATTATAAATAGTAATACATGAAAAATATCAAATAAAAGTTATATACTATCAAAGTCTAGAGGAGCAAAAAGTAGCAATAACAAATAAAAATCAAATGAGAGCCAAGCATAACAGGTTTACAGAAATCAGAATGTTCTAGATTCAGGTCCAACTAAGGTTCACACTTACGTTTTCCTGCACGCTTGGGAAAACCCTCCACTCGGAAGACATTGGTGTTCAGCCCCTTTGGCAGCTATTCCTTCTTCTCTGGCCTGAGGCATCAGACCATTAGCTGTGGTTGTTCCTTCAATAGGCCACAGTGCTCATTCCATGAGGCTTTGAGCATGTCTTCACTCCACTGTTGATCCACTTCAGTGCATCGTCTAATAGCTGCCTAAGTATCTAGCTAACATATCCTTGAATGTGTTTCTGTGAATGCCGTACCAAGGCTAGAGGCTGGGCCCTGTCACTCATCGTTAGTACATGTTCACTCACAGAAGCCACCAAGGAAACCGGCCCAGAAGTTGACCGTGCCAACCAGAACTGGGCCAAGTGAATGGTGCTCTGGGCTGGTTTTTATTCTGAGCTGTGGATAAAATTTTTGGCGACTACACAAGTATGTGGTTGGTCTTTCCTCAAAAACAGAAATTATCTGAAGAATTTCTTATTTCCCATTAGATGCTAAAAATATGTTTCTTATTTTGTTTGCTTGCTTACTTGACTCTTATATTTTTCAATGCTTATTTAGTTATCCTTCACATGGCTCATGACAAAAATGTCTACTTTGATGGGAACCTCCCAGTAAGCAGAGTGGTGAAATGAGTGTGGGCTTCAGAATCAGATCTACTTGGGTCTGATTGCTTGTTCTGCCTCTTGCCAGCTGTGTGATGTAGAGAAAGTCACCTAAATCCCTCTGGGTCTCTTTTCCTTTTAGCAAAAAGGAAATAGTCATACCTACTTCAAAGGGTTGTTGCAAAGATTAGATGAGATAACATGGGCAAAATCCTTAGCACAGTGCCAGGTACACTGCGGATGCTTAAGAAATATTAAGTTTTTTAGTCTAGCACTAGCTAAAAAGTGTTTTTAAGTGCCTATACTATAAAAGTAATATAATGATATTATCCTTGACCTTAAAGAAATGGTAAACTGATGTTGTTAACAGATAGGATAATGGCTACGATGAAAGTGTATTAGTCAAAATAGATTGGGTTATTCTGCAGTACGTATAACCCCACCATATCAGTTCTTGGCTTAAAACAATACAGGTTTATTCCTTGCTCATATTATATATCCATCATGAGCAGGTGGGGGCTCTGCTCTACTTCATCTTCAGTCACACCCACAGGCTAATAGAGACTCCAGTCAATGGACTGTAGCTGGTTTTCTTAGCAGAAAGGAGACAGAGAATTGTATCCAGCTCTTTAATATACTTCAGTACAACTCCATTCATATATCATTTGTCAGAGAGAGTCACCTTGCTATACATAGTTTCAGAGGAAGAGAAAAGTATACTTCTGAATGCCCAGAAGTATAGTGGAATGAGAAATTGATGAAAATACTCATATCTACAGACAGCATACAATATGTGTGATGAGGTCATAAAGAAAGGAAAGCCTAAAGTTGCTTCAAGTATCCAGAAGAGCCTCTGTCAAGGAGGTAACCTTATAATAGAACTTTGAAAATGAGTAGCAGCTTGCCAGATAGGCAAAGAAACAGGTGTCCCAGACAGAGGAACTAGCAGGTACAAAGGCTTGGGAGCCTAAGAGAACATGGTGTTCTCTGGGAGCAAGTTATTCAGTGTTAACCAGGGTTAACATGGGGGAAAAGGAAATGATTTAGGAAGAAGTAGGAACTAAAATTAGACCACTGCTAGATCATGTCATGATAAAAGTTCAAATTCTATCATGTGTGATAGGGAGAGGGATAGAAGCATTGAAAGGTCCTGAGCAAGAGCAGGTCAGGATCAGATTTATTTGTTCATCTATTCAGTCATCAAGTATTTATTGAATGCCTACTAAGAACAAGGCACTGTTCAAGAAGTTGGAGATATCTTGGTGATCAAAGACAAAATTCTGGCCCTCGTGGAGTTCAAAAAGCAATGTAAGAAAAGGCACTGTGGCAACAGCATGGGGAATGAATTAGAAGGAGTTAGTTGATATGAGAAGCAGAGAAACCAGGGAAGAGGTTATTGTAATAGTATAGGTGAATAGTAACACAGGCCTAAACCACAGCAGTAAGAGTGAAGAGTCGGAGATAGATAAGAGACTTTGAAAAAATTAGCAGAACTTGAAGACAATGTAATGTAGGAGTAAAGAAGTAGGAGGAATTAAGAATGACTTCTTATTTTCCTGCTTGGATAACTAAATAAATGTTAATGTCATTCACCAAAACAGAGAACTCAGAAGAACAGGTTAGAAAGAGGTGATGGGTATTGTGGATGTGTTGACTTAAAAGTGGTATTTTTCCTACAGGAATTTTTGTGTATTTGGAACTCAAGAGATGGCTATACATTGAAAAAATATATTTTTTCATTTGAGAATAAACAAATACCTTTGAGAATAAACAAAAAGGAACAGAAATGATGGAAGAGAAACTAGATTGATGGCAAGTACATATCTCTTCTTCCTTCCAAGACCACACTAACATGATATTAGGGTTTTTAAAAATATGTAAATGCACAATGACAAAGTAAACAAGAAAGTACATAGCACTAAACAACAACACATTCAACAGAAAGTGGCTAGAGGAAGGCAAACTGATTTCAGAAATAAAAAGGCTTAACATAAGATATTGCAAAGAGTCTGAGTCATCCTCCAAAGAATACTTAAGAAAATGCTCTTAGAAATTAAAAATTAGAATTAATAAAACAATTAGTAATGATGTTGAAGAACTTTCCTAGATAGTATATCAAAAGACAGAGAGATGAAAAATAAGAAAGACAAGATTAAAGACTTAGATAATCAATCTTGGAGATCCAATTCCTGACTAATAGGAATTCTAGAAGACAGTGGAGTGAGAGAATGGAGGAAAATGTCAAGAAATAATACCCCGCAAATGGTCCAGAATTAAAGAACAAATTTCCAGATTAAAAGGGCCTTCTAAGTACATACACAGAGAACAAAAACAGACCTACATCAATGTATATAACAGAGAAATTTCAAAATATCTAGGTTATAAACATAAAATTAAACTTTCTCAGGAGGATAAAAAACATATGCAAAGAAATGAGACTCATCATGATATCAGAAGGTAGATCATAGATCTAAATATGAGAGTAAAACAATAAAAATTCCATAAGAACGACAAGGAGAATATCTCTGTGACATTGAGGTAGGCAAAGGTTTCTTAAACAAGACATAAAATGTACTTACTTGAAGAAAATTAATAAATTGCACTTTCATACAATTAAATGCAACTAACAGAGTAAATAAGCAAGTTATAGCCTATTTAAGAAGACTGTTCCAATATGTATATCTGACAAATGACTTGAAACCAGAATATATAAAGAATTCCTTCAAATCAATAAAGAACCTTATTTTAAAAGCTAACTTTTAATGGGCATAAGTTTTGAATAAGCATTTCACAAAAGAGGTTAGTAAATGTGTGAAAAAATATTTAACATAACTATTCATTAGGAAAATGCAAAGGACAATTTCAATGAGATCACTATTCACCCATGAGATGGCTAATATTTAAAGGGCTGACAGAGACCTGTGTTTTCAGTACTGACATCCTGAAAGGTTACTTATTCCGACATTAATAGCCTTGAAAAGTTTAATGGTACAACATTCGTCCATTTACAAAATATATTTCAACAAATAAAGCCTGTTATTTATGGGACTATGTATCCATTTTTAAGGAAAATTCTTAACACAAGTACCCAAATCTGAGCATGCAAGTCTGTAACTAAATTTTACTCTAGTGGCAAAGAGCTTTACAGGTGAAGTTAAATGCATCCTTAGAAAATTGAGAGAAACAATTCACACAAAAGAACTGCAAGCTTGGTTGAAAACAACTCCCGCTCTTTGTTCAGCATCAACATGAGCTCTCATCTAAAATTGTTCTCAAAGTCTGTTTTGTTTGAAAATCAATCCAAATGTCATCCCACCAACCCCATTCCCTTCTAATAAATTTTAGTAAGCAATAAATTCACATCAAACATTATTCATTGGTAAACATCAGCTGAAACTAGCTAAATTCATTATACAGTAGACACCCCCCAAAAATCAACATTCCTTCTTCACATATTTTTCATAGGAAGAGTGCCTGGGATTTTTTTCCTCCTGGTTCAGGATTCCGAGGAAGGGGTCTTGGCACAGATAAAGAGTGACAAACTTGTAGAGCACTAAAAAGCCATATGGCTCCAGTCATACTTCAAGTTCTTAGCTCAAGACTTATAGCGAAGTCCAGACTTATAGCTGACTATGAAAGGCACCCAGCTGCAAGCTTTCTTGCCAAAGGCCCAAAACAGTAATCTCAAGGTGGTTCCTGGTCCTGATCCAGTCCATGTGTAAGGACTCTGTGTTGACAGTGGCATAGAAACAGGTCTGAGCCTTCTCTAAGAGTGCTCTGGAAAGCATTATTCTACCCAAAAGGGATAACAGTCTCTTTGAAAGCATTTCTCCTAGGCTGCTCAGAAATGAAGACAAAAAGCATAACACATGGAAAAGCCCAATATCCCACGCACTGCTGACTGATATTATCTGGGTGTTCTGCTTTGGAAAACATTTTGCTTATAAAAGAAAAACACATTCCCATCACTTGCTGTCCCTGAAGCAAGTCAATTTATGATCTGAAGGACCTCATCTGTAAAATTAAGAGTTGAATTAAATAGTTGTTAAGGTCTCCTACTGTCCAGTAACAACTAAAAAAAGTAGTCAAATATTGACAAGTTCACATGGTTACATACACATACACACATTCAATGTACATACACTCACAAACATATACTCACTCAATAAATATTTATTGCCTGCCAGATGCTAAGCACTCTTCTAGTCACTGAGGATATAGTAGCAAACAACACAAGGCTCTGCTCACTTGGAGCTTACTTTCTAGGAATGGCTGGAAGCAAAATAATTAAGAAATCCATGTCAGGTAGTAATAACTGCTATGCAGGAAAATAAAGAGGCTGTCAGAGTTGGGTAGGATGTTCTATCTGATACACGTTTAGAAGAAACAGGGAAACAAGTCCTCTGAATCAGGTGACATTTGGGCAGAGCTCTCAGAGATATATGGCAAGGGAGTGAGCCATTGGACATTTGTGGCAAGGGGGTAGCAGATAGAAGCACTACCATTGGCAAAGGCCCTGGGAGAGAATCATCTTGACCCATTCAGTAGTCAAAGAATGGCAAGAAAATTAGGGTGGCTGAGAATGGGGGTGACCAAGGGGGAGAATGAAAGGAGACAAAGTCAGAAAGATCATCAGGGTTTGGCAAAGCCTTACTGTTATTGTTAGTGGGATGAGACGTCGCTGGAGGGTTTCAAGCTTTGGAATGGCATGAGTTGACACAGGTGCTTAAAAGATTATTCTCACCATTGTATATGGCAAATAGACTTAGAGGGACAAGGGTCTATTTCTAAGCAGGAACACCATTAGGTGGCCACTGAAATAACCCAGATGAGAAATGATGGTGGCTTGGACCTGCTGGCAACAGTGGAACTGATAAGGACTGGATATATTTTGAAGGTAAACTCGACAAGATTTGCTAATGAACAATATGGAGAGTGTGAAAGAAAAGGACGAGTCCAAGACGACTCCAAGGCTTTCGTTTGAACAAATAGAATGATGGAGTTTCCATTTACTGAGCTTGGAGAGACTGTGGAAGGAATATATTTGGGGTGGTGAGAGATAGAAATCTAGATGTTTTATTTTAGGCATGAGAACTAGAGATGCCTTTTAAATATCTTACAAAAGTGTGACATTAATACCACAGGCTTCTAGAATCTTCTTCAGAGTTTAAGTTAAATACAATCCCCAGAGTCGACACTCACATTTTCTACTTGGGAACTATTCAGAGAATATGTCTGTGACCAGTGGTATTCTGGTAAATGTTTAATAACTTGTTCTCCTGGGGAAACAATTCCCTAGTGTGTAGCATTCTCCAGTGTGGATGGATGATGTGAACGCTCCCACCAGGGCCAATTTCAAGTGTGAAGTCACTGAAGGTAGAGAGGAGGAATGCTCCCAAGCTCAGGTAGATCAGCTCTCAAACCAGTGCCAGCAGCAGGTTCCCCTCCCCGCAAGTCCCCTACACTCTCAGAAGAGAGAGAAAGACGGGAAGCTGAAACAATTTTCAAAGGGGAGGTGATGGCCTTAGGCTGTCACCCTTTAAACACCTTGGCGAGGATTTTGAAAAAACAGGTTGTGAGAAACCCTGAGGCATTTCTATTGTAAACAGCTGCCCTTTTGTAACAAACTGGTCCAAGATCTGACATTAATTATCTCTAATGTAAAACAAATTTACTCTCAAATTTCAATGGTGGGGTGGGCAGAGCAGAACAGGGGAGGATGGGGTCCTGGTCCCACTGATGGTCCTCCAAGTCACTTTTGAAAGGAAGGAAAGTTTCATCCTCTATATTTCTATCTAGTTTCCAAGTCCAAGATCCCTTTTTGAATCATCCATGGAGTACCTAGATCATTTGAAAATTTGAGTAAAAAAAAAAAATTTGCTCTAGGGTTTAACCTGCTCCTAGAGAGAACTATTTTCTCAGGAAAATGAATGACATTAGGTTTGCATTAAACTTGTCCAGTCAGCAAATGAAAGGTTCTTAGGTAAAACTTTTTCTTCTGCATACTAGAACATGGGTTCTTCATCTTCTCTGCATTTTAAAATAAGCTGGGGAGATTTTTTAGAGTACTCCTTTGGGGTCCCAAACTGAGATTTGAGTCCAATTGGTCTAATGTGTAGCCAGGGTTGAGAACAACTCCACTAGAAATTCAAGTAATGAGTGGTTAGATTTGACCAGATCATTTTATGGTTGTTGAAAGAACATTCCTACACTTAGAAGAGCAGCTCAGGAAGGTGGAAAAAGCATAGAGTAAGTAATTGGCAAGTCCAGGGCTTATTCCCATTTCTGCCATTTAGCACATGTCCCTGTAAAAGAAAATGAACAGGTGGACTCCAGAGGGTTAAGACAGTTGTTCTCTAGGCTCTAGGCTCAATCATCCCCCTGATGTTCTATGTCTGCTCAAACAGAGGAGCTGTATTGTAGGAGTTTCACATTGGCACCTACGAAGGAAGCCACATGTGTGGCATAAGGACATATTTTCATAAGAATATCATCCATGGCCATTGTTGCTTGCAACTAATAAAGAACTGGTAAAACACCTTGAAAAGGAATGCCCGAACGAAACAAGACTGGACCAAAGATGTGCTCAAAATAAAGCATCCTGTCTGGCCTGGGGGATCAAGTTGATGCATAGTCCTAGCCTTTCCCAATTCCTACATCTGAGTTTAGTTTCCTGGTTTTATCACCTCACACGGATGTAGTGGAACTAGGGGGAAACCAGCACTCTTCAAAACCATGAACTTTCATATGGTTCCTGACCAAACAATAAAGCAATCAAAAGTCAATTAAGAAACTCATTCTAAAATTAAGGCATATTCAACAGCTCAATCTTTTCAATTATTAACAGTAGGGGTCCCTTCCGTGAACACTGGCAATAAGTGGTCAGTTGCACCAAACTCTCATTTTAGTGTAAGTCTACATCTTCTCTGTCCTCACCCCAAACCCACAACAACCCCATCCTCTCTCCCCTCCTCTCCACATACACACTCTTCCACTCACACAGAAACACAAAATTAGGACCCAAAGGAACAGAGAGAACACAACAGCAAACAAAGCAGAGAGGATGGAGAATGGGTGGCAGGGGGCTGGTGGTCCATCAGAAGGACAAAGGCCCAGAAAATGACTGTTTCCTAGGAAGATGAGGAAAATCTTCACTAGAGAGCAGAGCCCCAGCCAAGGGTGAGCCCCCACAGGAAGTGGGGCCTGATGTACCTCGACGGACACAGACGCTAAAGAAGTCAGTACTGGCTCAGGGCAGGCAATCTCAGCCTCCACTTATCACACTACACATCCTTCCGGCCCATCTACCATCTCCAAGTGTGTCTCTGGGGGAGGCTGGAGAGGAAGAAACACTGAACTGCCAGTGGCTGCAGAGGCTTTTGATTAAGGAAAGTACGTGGAATGGAAGCTTTGTCTTTTAAATCCCTCAAAACAGTTTCCAAAAAAATATGTAAATGGGAAATGAAGAGGAGTAGAAATGTTCAGGGCTTCAGCCTGGAAGGCCAGATGGGAGAAACAAATAAATTCAACGCTTTCAACAGAGAGCAGGGTAATGCTGCCAAACGAGGCAGGGGAGAGGATTCTCTGTGTTTCTTACCTCTCTTCTCACCCAAGAACACAATTTATGAATTTCATGGAAATGGATGGTGGAATGAATCTGTTACATTCACCAGGTCACCATTTTTCAAATATAATAGCCAATTTATCAAATCCGATCTCTTGCCTGTGTTGGTCCCCCTGCCTGATATGCTCCTTCTTATGCCTCAAGACCCAGCTAAAATGTCCTCTGTGAGGCTTCCCTGTACTCCCCCAGGTAGAAACTATGGCTCCTCCTTTGTTCATTCCTGTCCTCCATGGACATATTGGCATGTTGTCACCTAGTTATGTGTCTGTCTCCTCATGTAAACTAGGAGCTCCCAGAGGTAAGAGCTCTACCTTGTTCATTTTCTCATCCCCAGTACCTAATAAATGCTTACTAAGAAAGAGAGAGATAGACAAATACAAAGATGACAGGGGAAGTTTCAAAGTCTGTCAGCAAGATCTCTGCCAGTCTCCTCTGTGACCAGAAGACAGGAGGAGGTCATCTGAACTCAAGGACAAAGGTCCTCAACCAATACCTGCTCTGCATTTATTCTTGGCAAGGATCCCGAGAGGTTAGGTTTCTTCTACAAAGTAGCCACTAAAAGAAGGAAATTCCATATTTTAAATTCTCCTGCTATTTCTAAAGAAATTGGCAGAAACTTTATCTACTTGGTACTACTTAAGTCACAAAATTCACCCTGAAGCAAAAAGATTATAGGCATTGCAAAAGTTGCTGACTCAAAAAATTTCAGGTTTCTGCAAATGGAACAGCAAAAAATAAAATAAAACTGAAGTGGTCTCTAAGAGAGCAAGAAATTTTTTTGAAAAATTTGAGGGAGATATAAAATCACCAGCCTACCCAAGGATTTTAACTGTATAAAGGGATAAGTTAAAAAGTTTATTAAAGTACTCGAATTTTCACTTAATGGATCTAAAGCACACACACGCATGCACACATAAAGACACACCAAAGCAACTATTAACCTAACTGGCAAAAACCTCAGTTTGCTTCCTTTAAGGAAAAGCAAAGCCTACAGTGATTGAGAGCACACATTTACATGTCAGATGTGAACAGAGCTCCACTGCACAACCTTCCAGCTACAAGACCTTGAGCTGGTTGCTCAAGCTCCCTGAACTTGTTTCTTTAGCTGGAAAAGGAGCTGTTGTGAGGCTTCGTGAGGGGCTTGCTACATGTAAAAGGTCTTAGCACCGTGGTGGGCACAGAGAAAGGGCTCAGGAAGTGGTAAGCGGCCATGATAGTAGCAGAAGTCTTCAAAATCATTGTAATCATCATGACAATTAGAAGAAAACACATGAATGTCAGGAATTTAAGAAGAAAGGGGAAAGTTCCAGTTGAAGGAAGAATCTCATAAACTTTCTCCTATCACTTTATTTCCTATTTATCAAATGCATTGGTCTCTCTGCAGAATCCTCAATAATAAAAGAAAGATCCAATTATGGTCATGGAATTTACCAGAAAGTGTATTAATGCATTTGATCAAGCTTTTCAGCCAAAGAGATGAGATAAAAAGAGGGTTTTTTTCCCAAATATTCAATTATCAGGAAAACCCCCACACTCTAGGAGCTTAGTTCTCCTAAGTTTTAATAGTTCATTATTTTTAAGGGCCTCAGAGAATGCCTAAGAACAGACTTCTTTCTAGAAGACACATTAGAGAGTTTCCACTTGTGTCCCCAACATAACATAGTCTGGAGAATTTGAATATAAACCACAAGAGGAGGCCTTTTCTGGCATTTAAAATTAAGTACCAGGGTCAAACATCAACCCCAAGACCATGGACTTTGTAATAATGGAGTCCATTTGTGAAGATGGCACTTTGTCACAAAGGCTTAAAAAACTCATCAGGACAAAGTAGTCCACAGTTTTATTAGAGGTTTTCAAGAGCTAAAGACTAGACATGTAAACACAAGTGTATGGTGTATGTGTGATGTGAGCTCACATGCACACACACAAACAAAAGCAGGTATGAGGATTACGAGCCAAGTCCCACAGCTGCCTCTGCCTATCATGTCAAAGATGTTCCCAATTTGCACAAGTCAGTTCCTTTGTGCCAGAAAGAAAAGGGGGAGAAAGAAAAGTCTTTAAATTACCGATAAAACCCAGCCAACCTACAAGTATCAGTGCAATCTTAGTCCATTTAAGCTGCTATAACAGAATACATAGACTGTGTGGCTTATAAATGACAGAAATGTATTTCTCACACTTCTAGAGGCTAGGAATTCCAAGATCAAGACCCCAGTAGATTCGGTGTCTTGTGTGAGCTGCTTCTTGGCTCACTGACAGTCTTCTCACTGTATCCTCGCATGGCCAAGTGGGCAAGGGAGCTCTTTGAGGTCTCTTCTATAAGGACATTAAATCCATTAATCACCTACCAAAGGCCTCACCTCAAAATCATCACATTGGGGGTTAGGATTTCAACATTTGAATTTCGAGGGGACACAGTCAGTCTATAGTAAGCCATTTATCAAGAAGATGCAAATATTTCCAAATGGCATATTTCTACAAATTTCATTTTTATCTGAGTTTAGGATAAATAAGTTGGCATTTGGGTTAGGAATTTTTTGTTCTTCTCTTCTTCAGTTAATCTTTAGTATTTTTGTTGAAGTGAATGGCAATTATAACATAATAACATTTCATAAGCATGGATACAGTGATGACTACAGAATTTTATGTGATAAAAGAAAGTTGCCATTCTCAGATTAAAAAAAAAAAACATGCTGGATAAAAGAGTGGATAATGATAGATAGTTGGGAGTCGGCTTATCTCTCTATCCATCTATCTATCTGTCTATCTATCTATCTATCTATTTATTGGCAAATCAATCCCAATATTATATATATTGTATAAGCATATATATATGTATATATGTATGTATATATGTATATATGCATATATATATGCATATATATGTATATATATGCATATATATATATATGTCTATGTATATGTATCTGGGTCTACACTCATGTGTATAATATAAACACAGGGTTGTATATTTCTATGTAGAAGAATATATGTATGTAGACATATGTACATATTCGGGCATTGAACAACTCTTGTGTGAGCAATATGTGTGTGTGTCCTTGTGATGCTTCATCCTCACAAAAGAATTTGTCTCATGAGCCCTGTCTATAGCTGACATATGGCCTCATTTTAGGAAACATGTTTTTCATTTATATGGTTTATTATCCCCTAGTTGTTTCCTTCCTCTAGTAAAGAAATGCTGAACCTCTAGCTCCTTCTCTCCTCCCTGCCAGATCACCTGACCCTCTGGGAAAAGTCAAGTCCTTCCTAGTCTTGCAGAATGACTTATACTATGCTACACTGTGGACAGCCCAGGGCAGCCCCATCTCTGTCTTTACCCTAGGTGACTGTCTCTATCAATCCTAACTCTTTCCTTCCGAGGGGTTTTGTCTTCCCTAGTAGAACACAGATTTCGGTGGGAAGGCTCATCCAGGCAGCCTCTAAGGGACATGTGACATCTGGACCCAATAACACCTTGTAATAAAGTACCTCCTATAGCTAGAATCAAGTCACGCCCCTTATATTCATGGTGAAAGTCATCTGTCTCCCTATGTTACAGAATCTCTTAAGAGGGTGTGGATTTAAGTTCTTTTATATAAATATGACCCTGCTGCCCTTGAGAAAATGTTGTAAATTCTACCTGGTGAAGTGTTTGTGTCCTTCTATGTGCCTACTCTCCTGAGGCAAGATGCACATTCAGCCATGCTCCTACTCTCCATTTCTCTTCAGCCTGGGGAATCTCTCCTGAGCATAGAATGTAGTGTCTTCTCAACCACCCACTTTCTAACTTCTGAAGAGACAAGAAGAATGAATTTTTCTGCCTACGGCACCACCACACCACTTCTGGCCATGTTATGAGTAGAGTCAGCAAGGTACCAGGGTTCCCCTTCCTCATGCCCTAGGCAGTCTGTCCTTACAATGCCTCCACCGTTCTCTCCTCATTCCTACATCTCCTCTAGGACCCTCACTCATATTCTCAGTTGCCCAGTCTTGGCCTAGAGGAACTCCCATGCCCAATGGAGCCCCATAATCCTGAATTCTCTTTAAACCTCCTCCATTCTCATCAAAAACATATCAGTTTTCTGCATCTCTTATCCCTAGAGGCATTGGGAAATAGTGTATTAGTTAACTGAATTATCACTGGATATATTTACTAACTAATTAATTATTCCTCATCAAGAAGAAAGATAGAAGGTAAAACTAGAATCCAGTGTGGGCTCAAGAGGAGTCATTTGAAGAAGGAGTAATATTTTGGCTCTCTAGTTCCATCCCATGCATATGGTCACCAACTCTATACCCAACAAAGCCAGGAAGAAGGAGAGATGACCACCAGAAAGCATTTCTCTGAAAAGACGAGCCTCATGCCCACCCCTGACCTCTCTTAGAAACACACGTGGAGCCTCTCTTGGCTCCCATGTGGAGGGCAGGCTACTTCACCCTCTGCTGGACAAACAGCACTCCAGGGGCTGGAAGCCTCAGTGTGCTTCCCCAGGCACCACCAAGGAGCTGGAATACATGGAACTCAGAGGCTGAACAATCAAAAGCATTTTTGGCAGGAATATGAGGGCCATCAAGAAGCTAATTTAGATCCCTCCTGGCTGATTTGGGTCTGGAAAAAAACAAAGAAAGAACAAGAAAATTATGTAGTAAATTGTCAGAAGGCAGGAAAGACCCAAAGCCTTGGTCTTAATCATGTTCTGTGTGAAGAAGTTTTGGCATGGTGCATGCGTGCAACCTGCCAAACCTTGAGTAATGGGAACAAACAACGGAGGAAGGAGAAGGAGAGCTGAGAGCAACTGGTGGGGAGAGGGAAATTAGGCTGTGTCTAGGTGGTGCCAAACATCTGGGTAAACTGTAAAATGTTTAAGCCAATAGCAAGCCATTTTATCTATAGAATAGCAAACATCAAATCTGAAAATGTCTAGGTCACATCATTGTAATTTGGTTTTGTTTTATTTTTCAGTGTTTGTACAGATGTTTGAAAGTTCCTTGAGGGCATAACCAAGGCCTATTTATTTTCAGGTATCTCCACCTTCTGGCACTTAGCACATGTCTGGTAACTAGTAGCTACTCTACATATACTTGAGGAATGGAGAGAGGGAAGGAGGGAGGAAGGAAGCCATGTAACAGATTACCTCCAAATCCTTAATGACAAGATGACCATATAGTTTATTGCCTAAATTGAGACAACTCTCAGAGTAAGGGGGAGTGCTAATACTGGCCCAAGCTATACAGTCATCCTTAATGGTTGGTTATGTGTGGGAGAATAAGGCATTAGGAAGGAACTGCCTTTGTTGTTATTTACCAAACACTATAAGTCGGACAAGCTCAGAGTACACGTGAAATAGTAGGAACATCAATGTGCCTGTAGCAGAGGGAGAGAAAGGAAGAGTAGGAAGATGAGGCAAGAGTGGTCAGGAACTTGGATTCATTCCAGTTGTGAAAAGATGCCACTAGGGGTGTTCATCTTGGTAAGTGACAAGATATGATTTATATTTTCAAAGATCTATCTGGCTTCAGTGTGGAGAATGAATCGTAGTGGGAAGGATAGCATCAGACAATTGTGGTTATCCAAGTGAGAGAGGATAGTGACTTGGACTAATGGTGGTGGTTGCAGAGGAGGTAGAAAGAAGGGGACAGTTTTGGGTCAACTGATCTAGGTTGAGTTTCCAGTGCCATGGTCTTGGGAGGTAAGTAAAGACAGGCACTGAGGATGACTCCTGTGTTTAGAAGCTGAGACACCAGCTGGATAGATGATGATGTCCTTTATCTACCTTTAATCGACCAGGGAAAGTCAGTAGTCTTGGGAGACCTCCAGTGACTTCCCTCTAAAAAAGTCACCTGCAACCCTTAGCCACTCCCTGTCTTTTCCCCATAGTCACCCTCTTATGGCTCTTATCACCATCTGTAACATTTTTACATATGGATTTATTTTGTTAATGACTGTCTCCCCAACCAGGTTGTTAGTCCTTTAAGGACAGGGACTTTGGCTTGTTTACCAATATGCCTAGCACAGTGCCTAGCATCTAATACATGCTCAATAAATATTTTCTGAAAGGAAAACCAAGATAAGTTTTTAAAAATACTGAACTTGAGCTCTAATACATGTTCTGGGACCAGCAAGCTGTAGGACCTTGGACAAGCCATTAGGCCTCTCTGGTTTTGAACTCTCTTCATTAACAATGAGAGATTTGCATTATAATGAGATGCTTGCCAAGGTCTCTTCCAGCTCAGACATTTTGGGACCATGATTATGTTCCTTGATACCGCCAAGTGAGCTCAAATCAGCGAAACCAGAAAGTGGTGTCCAAAGCCCTTTGAATCAAAGAAATATTTTTGACCTAGAGCCTGGGAGAGAGCTTTTCCCCAAGCACTCACACCAGTAAGTGCAGATACATCAACATCACAGGAATACAACACATCAGGTAGAGCAGGCTGGGACTTTGAGGAAACAGGTAGCACAGCACCCCCATTACCAGCACCAGGCAAGTACCTGACACCCCTGTTTCTCCAGAGCTAAAGACTGAAGGTCCTATCACTCTCTGAGTCATTTGTCAGTACCCCTTTTCTTTTTTTTCTTTTCTTTTCTTTCCTTTCATGTCTGTGCAAGGTCTGGCAAGTGGTTTACATGCAATAAGCTAGATCATCTTTGCACAAAAAAAATGACTAAGTCTGCTCTCCTCTGACAATATAATAAGAGTTTTTCATCTCCTTTCCTCCTTTCCTCCTTCCAGCCCCATGTCCAAGAGGGAACTTTGGAATAAGCCTTGTGAAGGTCATTGCTCTGCCAACAGCTCTGTGATCTCTGGTTCTCCCTGACTCCAATCTGGCATTCTCAAGCCCAACAGCTCCCCTGATCTTTCTTCCCTCCATGCTAACAGGAAAGAGAGAACACGGATAAAGGAAACTGAGAAATAACCACAAACCTCATGTTAGTCATTAGTTAAAACCTCCTGTGCAGCTAACAAGAGCCAGAACTCATCCTAGGAATGTTTCAAAACCTCTGCATGTAGGCCAGGTTGGTGGAGAGCTATAGCACTGTCTACCGCAGCTCCATACAATCAATCATGCCTCAATCACACCCAAGGAAAGCTCCTGAAAACTGGGTCCTAAGGCCAGGTGCACTGCTGGTGGCTCTGCTCTGCCTGTTACTCCAAACCTTGCATCCCAAGCCTTGTCCCATGTCCAAGCACTAAAATTCCTCTTCTATTCCACCTCCAAACTGTACTGAACCTTTGGTCCCCAGTCTCTGGTCACTATGCCTATGCCCCTTGCCTGACAGAGGCCCTCATCTACTGTGGAAGCATTGACACTTGTCAAGAGAATCAAATCTTCACAAGTTTATCAGCTCCCCGTATTTTACCTCTTTCTCCACCTACTCAATTTGCAGCTAATAGTCTTTTTGAGGTCCTTTCTTAGGCTAGTCTGAGTCTAGACTCTCCTCGCACAGAACTCTGTTCCAAGGTTCTATTGGAAGCTTGGTGAACAGCCACACTGGTGAGCATTCTCTCTGCCAAATGTATTCTCTAGCTTACCCAGCTGCTTCTAAATCTTTTGTTATAAAGACATGGCCAAGCCTTCCAAATTCTCTCTCCTCAGGCTTCACCCAATTTGAAGAAAAATTAACACACCTGATAGCAACTTTGAATGCAATTGTTGGATGCATATCCATGCCTTCCAAGGCTGGTCTAAGCCACCATCATTTCTCACCTGTATCTGTAACAGGGTAAGGTTACATTTGTCTGTAATGACAGATAACTGCTCCTGCCTCTACAGTTTCCCCCTCTCTCATCTCAGAGTAAAAGCCAAAGTCTTTCTAAACAATGATTTAGAAGTCCCTTCAAAATTGGAGGTGTATTCAATTGTTTCTCAAACACACCAGGTGCACTCCTGCCTCAGGGTCTTTGCACTGGCTGTTCATCTACCTGAAATAGTTTTTTCCAGACCACATGGCCCACTTTCTCTATTACAAATCTTTGCTCAAATGGCCTATACAGAACACTTGCATTTAAAATTTCAACCTCTACCTAGCAATCCAATCCCCTTTGCCATGCTTTTTTTTTATCTGTGTCACATTTTAACATACTGTGTAGGTACTTATCTAATATGTTATTCTTTATTGCTGCCTTCTCCACTAGAATTTAAGCTCCAAGAACATAGAAATGTTTGTGTCTTAATCAGTAATGAAGCATCAGTGCCTAGAGGAGTGCCTGACAGGTATCACTGAATAGATAAATTAACTAATCAATTAATTAATAAGAAGTTCATCAGTAGTTAAGAGTCCAGACTCTGGTCTTATTTCCGATTCCAATCTCAGATTCAACTTCTACAAGCTGTACGACATCAATCAAGTTTCTTAACTTTTTTATAGCTATATCTGTCTATAAAAACAGGAAAATCATGACTACTTCACAGAATTGTCAATGAGAAAATTCATGCTGTATGCTTAGCAATGCCCGGAATACACAAAGAACTTGGAGGATTGTATTTATTATCTTCAAACTTGCTGGGTGAATTAGACTTTTGGAAGTAAAAAGCCACCTGGACTGAAGCCTGGTGAATAAAATAATAGTTCTCAAAAGCAAGATGAGAAGATAATGCAATATGAGCTGTTCTCTTTTGTGGTTCATAAACCCACTTTATGAAACAATTTTGGGAAGGGGAAAAAAAAGCAGCACTCATGTTTTAAGCAGTGGTCCTCCCAATGTGGCCACTTGGAAAGGCAACATCCACTTGGCTGCATAAGTTTTAATATATTTGCTAATTCCATGGAGTCCCAAGAGTAGAAACAGAAATAGTAGAAATAGCGCCCCTTAAAGGTCCTCTGCTGTACCTTCTGCTTCACCAACTCACTTTATGTTGCTTTTCTGCCAGGAAGAGCCAACTGCTTTCTGAGTATGTGGGTCAAGAACCCCAGGGGAAAGAATGCCGAAGAGGCTTTATGGAGAGGATGTCACAGAAAGTGATACCCTGAACCAGACGTGGCAGTAACCTGAGCATCGTGAAGGTCTAGAAACCTAATCTAGGGAACAGTGATCAGAGATGGGATGGCTCGTTTGCAGAACAGACTTTCTGGGGCCCAGAAGAGAAAAAGAGGAGCAGACTCATCCCCAAATGGGCTGACCAGCAGGCACCCTGTGAGAGCTCTGTGGCCTTCCTCTCCTCTCCTGCACTGGGGCATCTCAGCAAAGAGGAGGTGATATATAACACCCTCAATGCTTCCACCTGAAATGTTGCAAAATGAATGTAGGTCTCTTCCATTCCAGGCATGTCCTTCTCCAGGATCAAGCATATTCTTCAAACTGTATGAGAGACGCAAGGAGGGACCTTGGAGACTGTCACTTCTAAGTTTACAGAGGAAAAAGCTGAGGCTCAGAGAAAACAGACAGAATTGGTGGCCCACCCACATCCTTTCAGCCCACCCCAAAGGTCACATGCAGACAGGCGTCCTACCCATCAGGTCCCTGCCTGAGGGTCTCCTCTGGTGTGAAGTGACCCCACCTACCAGGGGGAATGGAATAACTTCAGATGAACACCACATGGTTTCCTAGAAAGAAATTTTCTCATCTAGTTCATGCTCCAAATTTTAAAATAAGAGGGGAACGTACTTTCATATTCAGAAGAGAAGTGCTTAGCCAGAAGTTTTAACCATTTTGGTTCCCTTGGACTCCTTCAGCAACCTGGGGGAGACTGTGGACTTCTCCTCACAATGTTTATTTTTAACATATAAAATAAAATATGTGGGATTATAAAGGATGCTAAATATGTTGAAGGATACTTATCAAAATAATTTTAAAATAATTTTGTGATATAATACACAGGCTTATTTTAGCACAATGAATAATGAATCTAAAGGAGAGTCTCATAACTCCTAAAATTTTAACATAGCAATGAACATAAATAATTGTTTCTCCAACTGTGATGTGATACAAAAATATCTTTCATTGACGAAGTCACAGGTACTGCTGCTACTACTGTGGTATGTCACCTACATTCATAATTGAAGGAAATGGGAACATTCCGTTGGAAGTTAGAGAATAAAAAAGTAATTATTTCCCATCGAAATTCACAGACCCTCTGACTTTTCTATGTGGACTCTTCGAAGGTCTATGAACACCAAACAGGTAAAGAACGCTGTGCTGGAGTATCTGAGACTTGCTAACTGGTGACTCAAAACTGGTTCAGGCCTCTTGAGCTTCTGGTTTCTTTCTGAGCAATTCAGTCCTAAAGCCATTAGTTGGAGGCAGAGCAAGGTAGTTCTGCAGTGAGCATGGAGGAAGCCACAGTGGCTTGGAGAGGGGTGTGAAAGTTTAAACAGAGTGAGGAGGGTGGCCCTGTCAGGGAGGGGATGGCAGCAGATATGGGAGATCAGTTATATGCAAAGACATTAGTCAAATCAATAATAAATACATTAATAATGGAAGCAAGTCATCTCACTACTGGAAAAGACAGTTACAAATACAGAAAAGGGGAAAGCTAGAATGAGCCCTGGTGTTACAATTGGAGATATCTGTGTAAACTACGGTTTTCAATAGGTAGAAAAATGTGCGTGCACACACATACACACACACACACACACACACATTAGTTCTGGCTATGGAGCAGGCCTGGAAACAGTAATTCCTCAATAACAGTGAGCACAACTAGCACTAGGATTTTGACTTCTAAATACTATTTTCTACTTAAGAGACCAGGGCTCCATGAAGAAATGGATGATTCCAGAACTAGGGCACAGAAAGTACAAGTAAGCCTAGAGCATCTTATCATATCAGAAAGCCAGGAAACACTCAAAGAAAAATAGGGTTCATGTGAAAGGAATACTGAAGCCAGCTTGAATGAGATCCCACTGGCCGAACCAATGTGAGTATCAAATTAAATAAGAATAATTAAAATTAATACAATATAATGGGAAACCATGAGTCTATAGAGATGTAAATAGATAAATCAATGGAACATCTGATATAGAATGAAATGTTTATACAGTTTCAAAATGCCTCCCCACAAAATACATATCAATTACACAGGAGAAAAGAGTAACTTTACAGTGGGAAAGTCTAGAAGACACTAATTTAATCAAGTGATCAAAGGTAACAATACCAGTACTAGCATAAAGAGACATCTGTGCCACTTGACATAACCTAACTGCTATAGTATTCCTGCCAAAAATGCATAATCTGAACGTAATTATGAGGAAACATCAGATAAACTTAAACTGAGAAATTTGCTAGAAAGTAATTGGCCTATAAATTTCAAAGTGTCAAGGTGATACAAATCAAGGTATATTCCAGAGGCCTAAGACACATGACAGTTAAATGTAGCACATGAATCTAAACTATATCCTTTTGCTATAGGGACATTAATAGGACAATTGGCCAAACTTGAATGAGGTGTAATGATTAGATGATAGCAAGCTATCAATGTTTATTTTCCTGGTTTTGATGGTTGTATTGTGGTTACACAAGGATTTTTTTTTTTTTTTTAAGGAAACAGCCTCTAAAATATTCCAGGAAGATAGAATACAAGTTGGAAATTTGCTCTCAAATGGTTCAGCTGGGGAAAAGTTCTTTGTAATGATCTTCCAATTTTTTTTGAAAGTTTGGAATTATTTCAAAATGTAAAAATAAGGGAGGCTTCCAGTCAAGATGGCGGGTAAACGCTGTACTTGCCTCCTCTCACAACTGCATCAAAATTACAACTCAAATACAGAACAGCCATCATTGGGAGTCGCCTGAAGTCTAGCTGAACAGAAGTCCTACAACTAGGATACACTCTTCTAGCCACCTCAAGACTAGAAGGACAGGTTAGGGTGAAACAGGCTGGCCCTACACCCACATGTGGTGGTTGAAAATCGGGAGAAATATCTCAACTGTGGACATTTCCCCCAGAAAAGCAAAGCGTCCTGGCCCTACACTGGGATCCTCAGCCCAGGGTTCCAGTGCTGGGAAGAGAAGTTCCCACAACTTCTGGATGTGAAAACCAGCAGAGATTGTGGTTGAGCGAGATGGAGAGCTGAGGGAGTTGCAGACTTACCTCTTAAGGGGCCCGCGCACGGACTTCTCCCTGACGGACTCACTTGCTCTGAGCTCCAGTGCTGGGGCAGCTGCCCGAAGGTGCCAGGGACACACAGGGTGGAACTGAGTTGTCTGGCTTCAGAGCAACGGCTAGAGAAGCAGCCTCCTTTGAGACAGAAGTGCTAACAGAGGACATTATTCTTTTGTTGAGCCCTCCCCAGCCTGGCTTGAATCCCAGGCAGACACCATATCTGACTCTTCACTGACACAGCTAACACAGGTTGCCCACCCTGGTGATTCCCTGAAACCCTTCCAAAAGTCTTATTCTGGCTCATGCTGCAAACTTTCCTAAAATCTCTCAAAGGTTCACAAAACGTAAACAAGCAGCACCTGGCCCCAGCGTGCCCTGTACCTCTTACTGAGCAGCCCCAAGCCCAGCACTAGCAGCAGCTGCCTCAGTTTAGAGCTTGGCCTCTTGAGGCACTTCCAAGGCCAGCATGGGTGGTGACCATCTGCAGATTGCTTGGTGGCTCATGCCAGGTGGCCCTGGGCAGGGCACAGGCTGCAGCTGAACTTGGCCTGTGTCAGGGCCCTTCCCAGTAGGCTCCTCCCTGCAACACATAGTGGTCAGCTTCAGTCTGAGCCGAAGCACCACCTGGGGTCACATCTGATGACAAAACAACAAAAGGGCAGACAGGGCAGGCACTGGCATCCTACTAAAGCAAATTCTGCTCTGTAAGGTCAGCCCCTGCTCAACAGCTCTTCCACTGGTTATGGCCAGTCATCATAACCAAGCAATCTGAGGGTCAATCCCTCCCAGTGATGAGCAAACAACAACCAAGGCTCAACTATAACAGGAGGGCACGCACAACCCATACAAAGGACATACCTGGAACACCTGGCTCAGGTGACATGGGAAGACTGTATCACTGGTCCCCACAGCACACCTACTACATAAGGCAACTCTACTAAGACCGGGAGACATAGCAAGCCTACTTAATACATAGAAACAAACACTAGTAGAAAACCAAAATGGAAAGACAAAGAAACATGTGTCACATTAAAAAACAGAACAAAGCTCCAGAAGAATTAAACAAAATGGTGGCTAGCAATCTACTGGATGCAGAATTCAAAATACTGGTTATAGGATGCTCAATAAACTTAGAGAAAGAGTTGAGGAACTCAGTGAGAACTTTAACAAAGAGACAGAAAACATAAAAGTAGATATAGAAAACATAGAAAATAACTAGTCAGAAATAAAGAATATAGTAACAGAAATAAATATCTTAGTAGATTAATTAAAGCAGTGGATCAAATCAGAGATTTAGAAAATAAGGTAGCAGAAAACACCCAATTAGAACAGCAGCAAGAAAAAATTCCAGAAAAATTAGATAGTTTAAGGGGCCTCTAGGATAGTATCAAGCATACCTACATTTGCATCATAGGGATACCAGAAGGAGAAGAGAGAGAGAAAGGAATTAAGAACCTATTTGAAGAAATAATGACAGAAAACTTCACTACAAGCCCAGAAAGCACAGAGTCTCAAACACTATGAACCCAAAGAGATACAAAGACACATTAAAATTAAAATGTCAAAGGTTAAAGACAAAGAGAGAATCTTAAAAAAAAAAAAAGAGAAAAGCAATTAATAACTACAACAGATCTCTTGTAAGACTGTCAGCTGATTTCTCAACAGAAATTTTTCAGGCCAGAAGGGACTGGCCCAAAATATTCACAGTGAAGAAAAGCAAAGACCTACAACCAAGATTACTCTACTCAGCACAGCTATCATTTAGAATCGAAAGACAGATAAAGAGCTTCTCAGCTAAAGGAGTACATCATCACCAAGCCAATATCATAAGAAATGTTAGAGGGACTTCTTTAAGAAGAAGACGAAGAAGAAAGAGATAAAAACTATGAATAATAAAATAGCACTAACCATATATCTAACAACAATTACTTTAATGTGAATAAATTAAATGCTCCAATCAAAAAACAGAGTGGCTGAATGATAAGAAAACAAGATCCTTACATATGCTGCCTACCAGAGACTCACTTCAGAGCTAAAGACACACAGACTGAGAGTAAAAAGATAAAAAAAAAATGTTTCATGAAAGTAGAAATTAAAAAAAAAAAAAAAAGCTTGGGTAGCAATACTTATGCCAGATGAAATAGAGTTTAAAACAAAGGCTATAACAAGAGGCAAAGAAGGATGCAGTTATCCCACTTCTGGGTATTTATTTGAAGAAACCCAAAACACTACTTTGATGGTGCATGTGAATCCATATTTTCATTATAGCATTATTTACAGTAGCCAAGATATGGAGGCCACCTGGGTGTCCATCAATAAATAAATGGATAAGGAAGAAGACACACACACACACACACACTGAAATATTACTCAATCATAAAAAAGAATTAAATTTTGCCATCTGCAACAACATAGATGGACTTAAAGGGCATTGTGGTGAGTGGAGTAAGTCAGACAGAGAAAGACAAATATCATATGTGAAATCTAGAGAATAAACAAAAAAAAACAGAAACAACCTCATAGATACAGAGAGCATTTTGATAGTATTCAGATTGGGAGAGGGGTAAGGTGAAGAGGGGAGGTGATTAAGAGGTACAAATTGGTAGTTATAAAATAGTCACAGGGATATAGTGTAGAACACAGGAAATACAGTCAGTAGCATTGTAATAACTATGTGTGGTGTCAGATGGGTACTGGATTTATTAGGGTAATTACTTCATAAGTCATATAAATGTCTAACCACTGTGTTGTACAATTGAAACTAATATAATATTGTATGTCAATTATAATTTTAAAAATATAAAAATTAAAAAATATATAGGGGGAAAGGCTGGTTCTGTGACCTAGAGTCCATCACTTACCTTCAGCCAATACATAAAAGAAAATAAAAATAATCAAAAGAAGACTGGGAGCATGGTTTACTTTAAAGAGAGTGGTGATCTTTATTGAGAGAATCCTGTCCATTTCAGTTGGGGGACATGGAGAGACATTTACCACCCCTACTCAAGCCTTAGAGAGTGGGTGCATCTGCCTGAAATAGAGACTGGCAATTTGTCCTTCAGCATGATGCTTACAAAGCTGCAAAAACTCACAGAGCCAATACAAAATAGCTCCAAGAAGCAGTGGACATCATGGAGTCACCTTAAAAGGATCCAACCCCAAAGGCAAGGTAATCCCAATGGCAAGAAGTGTGGGAGAACGGAGAGATCAGAAACAAGGAAAAAGGAACACTAAGTTGTTGGGAGGAGGATGAGCCCCCAAGAAGGGAAGAAGATAGTGAGCAGTGCCTGATACCCCTTTAAGGAAAGGAGAACCCCTGGGATCTACAAAAGCACCGCAAGAAAGAACACCTGCATTTGGTCATCGGACACCACAGGGCATCAACACCAGAGTAAAACTGCACTAATATCAGACTAACACCACGAAGAACTAGCATTTGCACAGTAAGAGGCAGAAGAGAAATGAAAGAACAAGAAGGAGAAATTGTAGAACAAAGTACTCTGCCCTTCCTCATTGCAAGTTTCGAAGGCTAGACCCAGCCTGGAAGTTCTGAATTGGAAGAAAACTTGAAATTTTGATTTGGATTATAATTTTTTTTAATACCAGAAAGCAAGACTAAAATACCCCGAAGTGACCAAACATCTACGGAATCTTCCAGGAAAAGCCAAAAAGAAATCATTTTGAAAGCAATAGTGAGGGAGAATAACATGACTCTCTGCTTCTCCCCACTGAGTCCAGCGCATTCAATTCGCTGGTTACACGTGCATTATTCTGTTGAGTCCTCACAACACCTTAGAAAGGTGGCTTGCACTGTAAGCCTGACTAAAAGGGACCCCAGTGCAGGCTTGTGGGTACCAAGTCATGACAGCTAGTGTGACAACCTCCAGGAAAAGAAAAGGGCATTGCTCTGTACCACAACTTCACATGCGGGTTACAAGTGAGCAGGGGCCAACAGGAAAGCTAGTTGCTGGGCAGCAGAAACCAATGGTGCGTAATTCCAAGCACAGTTGTGGGAATTTGTTTTGCTTTGTAGTGGCTTCCTGGGAATACCACAGCTACAGAGAAGATTGGCAACCAGGGATAAGGTGGTTCCTTTGATGCAGAAGCATTGGCAAAAAACACACTGTAAAAGCTAAAAGTCCAATAAAGAAAATTCCCAGACCAGGGATGGTCACAAACTGAGCCTCTGTTTATTCTCTCCCATTGCAGTAATACTTACTCTTCCTTGTACATTAGAATTGCCTGGGAGTTTTTTAAAATCCTGATGCCTGGGCCATAGCCTCAGAGATTCCAGGCACTGGAAATTTTTTTTAAGTTTCCTGGATGATTCTAATGTGCAGCCCAAGCTGAGAACCACAGCTTCATTGCGATGGACTTTGTTGCTTCGGTTTGAAGAAAAAGAAAGGAAGGAAAGGAAGGAAAGGAAGGAAAGGAAGGAAAGGAAGGAAAGGAAGGAAAGGAAGGAAAGGAAGGAAAGGAAGGAAAGGAAGGAAAGGAAGGAAAGGAAGGAAAGGAAGGAAAGGAAGGAAAGGAAGGAAAGGAAGGAAAGGAAGGAAAGGAAGGAAGAAAGAAAGAAAGAAAGAAAGAGAGAGAGAAGAAAGAAAGAAAGAAAGAAAGAAAGAAAGAAAGAAAG
>PVKZ01002135.1:6130-17056 GCA_004027375.1 Macroglossus sobrinus
CCCCCCCCCCCCCCCCCCGCTCTCTATCTCTATCTCTATCTCTCTCTCCCTCTCTCTTTGCTTCCCTCTCTCAGGGTAGCTTGTGCCCACACAATGAGGACAGAAGGTGGAAGTGAGGAAATGTGATCCATCATCTCTTCAGTGGCTGCTTTTAATAGGGTGGAAGTGAGAAAGAGCTGTAGCAGCATCGCTCCTCCGAGACTGACTATATCCTGCTGGCCTCCGGTAGTACAAGGCTTTGTGTAAACAAAGAATACACACTCTTATCTACCTCGAAATTTATCATCTTTGATGCCCACCCCCCGCAACCCCTCACATCCCCCCACCCCACCTCCACCTCCACACTGGCTTGAAGAAAATCTAGCAGGTTAGCCATGCTGATGTCAGATAACAATAGGGCTCTGTTACAGTTTCTATTTGAACCCCAGAAAAACCTCAGAAGTAAGTAACGTATGTGAACTTAGGGTTGCTCCATCTTTACTCCTACTTTCAACCCCAACACTGAATGTCTTCCCACTGACCTCCAGATTTCCAGGATGTTCCACGATAGCATGCCATAACAGCAAAAAAAAAAAAAAAAAAAAAAACTTAAGCCTTTGCCCTTTCATCCCCTTTGAAACCGAGAAGTCCTATGTCCCTATCCATTAGTGCTCAGCTCTTTGCCAGAAAAACCATTACTGCCTGTTTGGATGCATATTTAACTTGGGCAAATTGAATCAGACACAGGTAGAAAAACAAAACAGGAAATATGCAGTTATATAAACGCAAGCCAGTTCCTCTCCTGTATTCTGTAGAAGGAGCAGTAACTTGTTGCAACTCTAGAGGGAAGAACTGCTGTGTGCAGCTCATGGAAAGGCAACAGCATCCACAGAAAACCAGGTCCATGGTGTCGATGGACCCAGCATCATGCCACTCCACTGTACACCAAGGCAAAAAATTGACATATGGTAAAGGCTTAATGTTTTACCCCTTGAGTCATTTTTCTATTTTAACAAGGCTCGTCAGTATTCAGCATAAAACTGGAGTTACTGCAATTCCTGATTAGCTACAAGATAAGTGACCACAGCACGTAAGGACCCACCAGCCTCATCTCCCTCCCCTAGGCCTCACCTCCAGCCATGCTAGTCTTCATTCTGGAAACTGCCACACACTTTCTTTAATTTTCTGACTTCATATTTTTCTATCAAAACAATATAAACTCATAAAAAGTTGAGTTTGAAAAACGTGAGGTAGCAAAAGCAATAATATGTACATTTTTCTTCTAGTTCTTTTTGTACGTAAAAGATGAATTCATTCCATATAGACAACATATTCCCTTAGTTTTCCCTTAACACTATAGAGCATATGCACTTACCCCATGACATGAAAATCTCTTTGTAAACATCATTTTAAAAGATTACAGAATAGTCTCTTGTATGAATATTTAGTAATACACTTAGGTGTTCCCTAGAGCATTTAGGTTGTTTTCGTTGTTCACTGTGACACCGTGTCCTGATCATACATACTTTACACTTCTCTGCTGTCACTGTGTTATTACCTGCCTATCACATTTTTCCCTCTGTTCTCTGCCTGGTAAACTCCTACTTACCCTTCAAGTCCCAGCTCAGGCCTCATCCGCTCTATGCACTAACTTGCCTATAACTAACTCCAAGTAGTTAGTTACTTTCTATTCTGGGTTTCTATATCACCCGGTGTGTGTGTGTGTGTGTGTGTGTGTGTGTGTGTGTGTGTGTGTGTGTTACAATTTCATTGACGTTGTATAATATTGAGGTATTTTAGCAGCTCTTCCACCAAAACATGAGCTTTCTGAGTATACAGTGATGTGTTTTTCATCTTTCTAACAATATCACCTAGCACAATGCCTAGCACTTAGTAAGTACTCAATGAATATTTGCCGAATATAGAATTTTAGGTATTTTGGAGGAAGAGAAAAGTGTGGAGAAGGGGCAGAAGTGACTCTTTTGTGTGTAGAGTGCCTTCTTTCAAAATGAGGCTGCCTTTGGCTCGGGGCATTCCAGTGACTAGTCTCCTCCCTCCAGGTGGAATAAAAGAGAGTGACTGAATTCCCAGATGTGGCTCTATTGCAGAGGTGTCTAACTTCCTGGGCAAGGACTTCTCGGCTTTGCCAACACCTCTTCTCCCCTCGGGTTTTCCTGGAATCTCAGTCTGCACCACTGTTCTCAGCTCTAGCACCTGCTGCTACCCTAACCTCCCACGGCCCCACACGTCCACCTCGGCACCGCCTGAAGTGAGCTCGCTCTGTGTCTGCCCAGGGAACGGATATTTCTCTGCCTAGGTTTTGCTCAGTTAATTTATCATGCTACTCAAGCAAATGACATCACTTTTACTATATCTTTAGGGAAAGTAGAAATTTTCCCCCCAAATTTTTTTTAAACAAATGCACAGGCAGAAAGATAGTCTAGCCAAATCACAGAGACTATAGTAAATACCACATGTAAAGACCCAAATGTGCTAACCTCAATCATAGGGTGCCTTATTTTTCAGTCACACGATATTCTCCATACGCTTACCTGTTTTCACTGAGCCTCAACAAAAAGCCCCCAACAAGGATCCAGGTCAGGGACACACATGCCCTTAAACATGGGGAACAGCACCCCTTATCTCACAGAATGAAAATAAGAGATCCGTTATAATTGTCTGTCCCAGTCCAGTAAGCTATAGATATGTCTGAGCTACCATCGCATCTTGGTAAAAGTCAAAATAAACTTGAATTCCTTGATTCATAATCCAACTCATGGGATTTAAATTTAAGAAGTCAAGTTAATTAAGTAAGAAACATAATCCAAGGAAAGAATAGCAAACTATAAATGTTTATTTCAACATTATTTAGGATGGTGAAAAACTATTCAAAAATAGGAAAATGATTAAACAAAGCAAGATGTTTGCACTTAGGATGTTATAGACTGATTTTTGCAGCCAAGTAGGATAAATAGAATGGATATTGACATAGAATAAATCAAAGTATAAGAAAATTGGATAGAATTTCCTGTGTATATACTAGGAACAAGGACCTTCCACACCCCACACCACATTTACCCAGAGAAAAAACAAAGTTTTATATGTTAATGAACAGCCTCATCAGATATAAAAAACAGGACCTAGACAAGGCTAGGACCTAGATGGTAGGTTTCCAGGATCTTATAAAGTAAAGAAAGTGGGAACCATATGGCAGCCACAAACATTTTGGCCTCTGGGAAGAACAGCAGGAACGTAAGGCATTCTTACCAACAGTGAGGGCAGGCATATGGGGACAGTGCAGTGCCAGCCATGTCACATGTGATCCAAATGACCAGTCAGACCGATCAGGAGCTGTCCCTGGACACACATATATAGGGAAAAGCTGGAAAGGAACATAGTAAATAAAAACAATTGGTTTGTTAGTGTAATAAGATTACAGATTAGTTTTTCCCTTTAGAATTTTATTATTGATACTATTGTATAATGAATACTTCAAATGTATTTCAATAGGCTGTTAGAGAGTGGCACGCGTTGGTTGGTGGGACGCACCATACATCATATTTACGATGTGGATCAGAAAGGGACCCCAAACAGCAGGGTCATTCCAAATGTCTAGTGGCCACGAAAGAATGCTGTTTCCATTTTTCAGCAGTTTTAACATCTCCTGCCTCCTTTCCTTTCTGAGGCACGGTGTCAAGGAAAATGATCCCCCCACAGACATCTCGTCCCCTTATATGGTACCTAGTGTCCCCTTTGCCATTCACCCCTCCATGCCATATCTCAGATTTTAATGTGGTCCTTTGTCATCTCCAAAGAGCTGCCTCTGCCCCAGTGTGTAGGCTAAACTGTGAGGTGACAAGTCCCGACAACACCCTTCTTTTAGTGAAGTTCCTTTGCCAAGTCCAAGGCATACCTAATGGTGATGAGAATCAAGGGCTGGTCCTCACTAACTGAAATAGCCCCCTCCCCTTTAAAAACAACTTGACAAGGAAATGAAGGAAAAATAATTCAATTAAGTTCCTCCTGGGTTCTATGCTAATAATAGCCTGAACCCTGGGACAATAATCAGAACTGCCAGGACCATGGTTGCCTTAGAACATTCGTTACTGTTCGTGTTAATAAGATGCATGCAAACTATTCATTCAATCCACATTCATGGAGACCCGTTTGGGGTACTGAATAGGGAGGGGCAGCTAGGGTGAGGATCTAGGTCCCATTGCTAACAGATCCCACCCCGATGCCAAGGCACTCAGAAGGAAGGCTGACTGGGCAATGCACTTCTCTAGAAAAGGAGAGCAACACTGGTTTGCACTCTGCAATCTTCAAATTAGTTGGTTGCCTAAAGTTCCCTGTGCTCTTCAAAAGGCAGCCTCACAACCCTCCCTGGGAGCTGTACTTTGCACAGCCATCACCTGGCAACCTCCCCCTGCCCCCACCCGCATATATGCACCTACACTTCTATTGGTTTTTCTTTATTTCCGTGTGTTTAGCTACCACTAAAAAGCTGTCCTTTTGAGGGAATGCTTTTAGCAATTGTGTTACCTACTTTGAATTTGTTTCTCTGAAGCCATCTGCCTTTCTTCCCCCATGGTGAAATTGACTAAAAACAGCATGAAGCTGACAGGATTTTGTATAGAGACTGGACATAGCATTAAAAAAGGCTGAGTTCCACCCCCCCCCCCCCGCCTCATTTTAACACATGGCATCTTCCAGAGCATATTATTATTATTATTATTATTATCATTAGTCTCTGAAAGCTTTTGTTATTTAAAAAGGTAATTCAGAACTGGGGACATGATTCAACCAATTGTTCTCAAGTGGAGCTCTCCTGGGGAATAACTTATACCCTAAATACATTAAAACTTTTTGTTGAAGAATAGAGTAAGTAAAAAAGGATTCTTCTGATTTCCTTTGCTCACTTTTTTTTTTTTTTTAGTAAGAAGAAGCTGGATATTTACCCTGTTTTGCTCTGGAAGAAATAAAAATAAAGGAGAGGACACAGGGCTTTAAAAATAACATCAATGGCAGAAGTAGATACACACCCAGGAAACTGTGTCTTACCCAACCCCATATGCACCAACCTAAGCACAATGCCTGGCATACAGCCATGCTCACTAGAATTTGCCAAATAAATAAATGAGTGAGTGACACTGTGCTCTGGCAACAGGTTTTTCCTGGAAGAATAGCCTCACCATATCCATGGCCCCAGCCAGCTGAAGACACCAGAGGGTGTCATTTAAGAGGTATCTCACCCTTTGACTTGAAACCACTGCAGAGTCATCCTCAAGAGGACTCTGTCTGGACATGAGTGTCTTCTAAATGCTGTGTTCAAAGAAGGTTCCCAGGTTCTATCTAGAGTGTTAGAAGCCTGGGGTGCCCAGGGCTACCTCTGGGGTCCCAGCCAGAGCCTGAGCCTCCTCTGCAGCTCTCACAGCTGCTCCCATGGGCTGCTAACCAGATTTCCAGCAGCTTCCTCTGTAAGTACATGCTTTCATTCCCAAAATTATGTCTCCAGTCAGACAGCTTTCCTGGATTTCAAATGCATTTCACATTTTCTCTTGAATATTCTTTTGGGGCATCTTATAGAAACACTAAACTCTATTCTAAGTTGACTTTTCCCTAAAATGTGCACTCCTTCTTGTATCCTCCAATTGCTTGTGCATCCCAGGGGTATATCCATTCTCCCTCAACACTGAACTACCCACCCTTCCCTCCAAGCTTTTGTGAGTGCTGTTTGTGGGGATTAGAATCTCGCTGCATCAATATCTTGCTTGGAAAACCGCTCATCCTTCAAGAATCTACTCCATGTCACCTCTTCTGGTTACCTTTCTCCACTCTTTCAGAATGAACTGAGCTTCTAGAGAACTTTGTTCAGGGGTCAAATAGCACATGCAATTTATCTACGAGCTTATCTGCCTCCTCCTGACTGTGATGGCCTCCCACCTCAAACCCAAGCGAATGTCAAAGATTACCTGGGGAGCTTTTATAGCACAGATTTTAAAATCTGCCTCATACCTGGAGATTCTGGCTCCACAGGTCTGGGATGGAACTGGGGATGCCGAATTACTAACAGCCCCTGAATGGGTTCTGGAGATCAGTCATGTGTGAGAGTTTTATCCTAGATAACAGCTACCATGTCTTGTTCAGCTTTTCATCCAGCCTGTGGCATAGCATCAGCATGGAGTAGAAGATCCACATTTACTTGTTAAGTGGGAGTGTGGGTAAGTGGACAGACAGATGTCCAGTGGATGCTGAGAGTAAGTGAGACATTCTGAACTACTACTGCAAGACTGAAAGGAGCTTGAAAGAGAGTCTCACTTTAGTTTAGATCCTCTGGAAATGGGCAGTAGAGCTGAGACTCCTCCCTAGCTCCAAACAGCCTCAGATACTCCGAGGAGCAAACTGTCTGGCAGGTTCTGTCTTCTCCCTCTGAACTTCTCTTCCCTACCCTCCCCATCTTCCCAAAGGCTTTTCTAGACCAGTAGTTTCTCCAGTCTTCCCTGAGCCCCGATCAAGTGTCTCCAAGGCCCAAGATGTCGCAGGATACAAGCCATAAACTTGAATAACCTGGATGAACACCATGGACCTGGTACGTGTCCCAAAAATGACATCAGGCTGTCCAGAAGGCTTAATGAGATAGCTGAGTAAGCTCTGGGTAGAGAATCCAAATAATACAAAAAAACAGTTTTAAGTAGGTAAGGAAAACCTTGAATTGGAGATGTGTGTGGCTGGTTTCCCACTGTATAAAAAAAAGGAAGGAGCCTCTCGAGGTGTCTGTTCTCTCTCAGAGCAGCCCCTGCTTCCCTGGCTCCCTTGCATCTGGCAGCACTTGGAGCCCCTCGGGCGTTCTCTCTAAGAGCCATTTGAATCTATAATTCAAACTCAAGAGCATTTTCAACGTAAAAGAGGAATAATGCTTGATTTAATTTTATTGCCTTGGGCTTCGCCAGGAAAATGGAGGTGGGGAGGGTAGGAGAGACTGCTCTTCTTCTCCACCAGCAGTGGCATCTACCCATCGTGGGGCAAATGCCCAGGGCATCGCCTTTCCATGCAATTACTCCTGCATGTGAAAATGAAAACAACCCACTTTTTCTCCCCAATCTTCCAGCCTCTTTGCATCGTTGGGAACAAGCTCTCTGCCAGTGGGCAACTTGACAGGCTGCCCTGCGACAGACATCAGCTGTCACAGGCATAGAGCGAGGAGAAGGGAAGGCTCCAGGGCCAAGCAGGAGAGCTCAGGACAGCTCCAATGTGGCCACCAAAGGGATCCTCAGATAAGCATGAGAGAGCACCAGGGCAGATTAGGGTCCAGCAGATGGCTCTCCAGGGTCTGCCTGTGTTTCCATGTCTGTTTTCACATGGAGAATTCATGGGCTATTTCTACACACAAATATTACCTCCTTGGAAAAACAAGGACAAGATTAGAGCAATAGATGCATCTAAATCTGTATCATTGAAATTCTTAATCAACATAAAGTTGTAGAAATCCCAGCATCCCCCAAAGGTTCCCCACATGCAAGTTGAGCCAAGAGGAGAAGACAGGTCTTCTGTAGGTGAATGACTTTTTCCTCTCCCTTACCACCTGCAAACCCCAGAATGACCTGGGCAGTGCCACATGGCTCCCTGGAGGACTGGTCTGTGGACACCGGCGTCCCCAGGAAAAGTTGACGACATGAGCTCGTTTGGGTGAGTGCATCACATTTCAAAGTGAAGGAATTAATCGTGGTATAGCATGTGGCAGTCAGGAAGTCCTCCAGGGGTCTGTATAGACAGATGTATGAAGAGCAATGCAGCCTGTCTGCCCGCCCCTTGCCCCCTCTAAGATGTCAGCCACACCTGCCCACATTACCCTGCAGTCCTGCTTACAGATGGTTGGACCAAGGAGGCATGACTGACTGAAGAGTGCCTGGCTCGGGGACCCTGCCAAAGAGGCGCATTCATGACCTAATTGAGCTGATCAGATCTCATTGCTCAGAGAGGCTAGCATTAAAAAAAAAAAAATAGCAGTTGGTAGAAGGAATCAAAATATTCTGCTTACCGAACAGTCAGGCAAAGTTCACGTTCAATCACCAGAGTGCCCCAAAAAATTATTTTGGAAAGAATTGACTCTTTTTTTTTTTTTTTATGAACCATTAAAGTAATCATCATGGGCAGAGATGGAGGTGGGGGTAGGATGAGAACTTTTTCTAGACTTATTTATTTATATTTACCTTAAAATGTTGTATGGCATTTACTTTGAAATTCGGGGTAGAGGGTAGAGAGAGTAGCCTACACATTTTCTAGTCTAAATGTCTTTAAAGTAAACCTGAAAAAAAAGATGGAGGAGTAGAAAGAAAAATCCTGAAGCAATAGAAGCTTGGAGTAGGAAGAACAGTAAGGAGCCGGGAGGCAGGAGCAACGGATATAAAATCGGGAAATTGCTGAGCCCCCACGGTGGCCTGGAGTAGAGAGAGAGAGCACAGGCACCTGCTTCTGAGAAGACACTTAACATACTAAAATTCCTGGGGTGCCCCAAAGCTGCTGCCATGGCCTCCCTGTGGCCTAAGGCTCCCTTACTTCCCCATTTGGCCTTGCTACAAATTCGTATGTCCTGAGCCTGTTTATCTTTGCTTCCTGAAGCCTAAGAGAGCATAACTAAGGCATCATATTAGCAAGTAGAAGAAATACATTCCAATACTATTCCCAAAGCCAAAGGCAAGGAACTTCGCAGGGAGTGGACAGGGTATCATGATCTGTGCGGTTTAGAGAAGAGGTTTAATTTAAGAGCTTTGAGATGAAAGACAAATTGCAGAACATAGCATACCTTCTGAAGAGGAAAGCTAGGGTGAATACATGTGAAACCATGTTTTGAATGGTCAATAATTGGAATGCTAGGGATGTGCAGCCTGAAAAATAAGAAACTCGGGGCTCACGGTAGATGGTGCCCTATGTCAGGACTGTCAGGTGAGGGAAGGATTTGAATTGTTTCATGAGCCAAAGGGAAGAAATTGGAACATAGAGAGTAAAGGTTTTAATTCATTGTTAACAAAAGCTTTTCAAAAATCTAGACTTTATTAGAAGATGGGGTGGTCTACTTTACAAAGGAGTGAGTTGTTTGTCTTTGAAAGTGTTCAAGGGGAAACATGACAATGCTTTGGCAGCGATGTTTAAAGAGGATGTTTAAGAACTACTTCAATTCCAACCACGTCTGAGATAGACACTTTCCATCCATGACCGTTCCTACGTAAGAGCACTGATTCTGGAGCCTAACCACCCAGGCTTGTATCCTGGGTGACCACCAACAAATTATATAGCCTCTCTGTGCAGATTCCCCAGTCTGGAAATTAAAAATAACAGCAGTACCTGTATGACAGAGACGTAGTGAAGATTAAATGAGATCATTCTAATAAGAGGTTTAGAACAATGTCTAGCACTTAAGAAGTAGTAGATATGTATACCGGTCATTGTCAAGAATTTGTTCTCTAGACTCCTTTCAAAGTGCTCATGGTCAAACAAATCTGTGGATGGAAAATCTGCTCATCATCGAAGGAAACAAATACTGGAACTGTTTTTGTTTGTATGCCATTAAATTAGTAAATGGTGAAAAATGTCTCTAGGTTTTGGGATTTCTCTCTCCTTTAGAAAGCCATGTATGACTTTAAAAAGGACAAAGAAAGGCTGCCCCAAAGGCTGTAATTGGATGCAACCATTGGTTCAGTAAATATTATGGGGGTGCCTACCATGTGCCTGGCACCAACACTACATGTAACAAACATGACAGAAAAAATAATTTGCTCTCAAGGAGCTTACTTTCAGTTAGGGAAATGAGTAAACAATCTAAATTATAACAGATGGATGCAAGAAATAAACAAATGTGATGTTTGTTGGAGGGGAAAGTGAGGGTGGATGTCTGCACATGGCCTGAATCCTCGGGAAGAGACAGAGATAGTCCTGATTCCACTGAGAGAAGAGCAAGGCTAGTAAGGCACATCCTTGTCACCACAAAGAGGAGTACAATTGAGGATAGGTAGGGATCTCTGTTTACTAAAAATAAAAACAGACTAGCCATTTTTACAGGCAAGAGAAGCCTCTGCAATGTTTTAGTCATGTAGCTTCAACTTAATTATCTATTCCATTTCTCTGCAACTTCCTCAAAAATTAAATTTCTTATTTTTCTGATAGCTGATTCTGCTCCAAGGTAATAAGATCATGTGATAACTGAAGCTTATAAACCAAAATTTTCATTTCAGTAAAAAATATCCAATTACCTCATCAAATCTTTAGTAGTCAAGAATAACTTCGGATAGGCCGGACTAAAAGAAACCAGATATTAAAGAAGACACAAAGAAGTCTAAATCATAACCCTCTCGGGCTTTTGGCAATCTTCTGGTTGGGTGGTTTATTAATTGGGTTAAGTTGGACTATTCTATAAACACCAGATCTCGGTGGCTTTACATGACAGCAATTTATCTATTTGCACTTTTAAAGTCCAATGAGGACAAGCAATGTCCTGATGGAACTTTTCTTTCTAATAATGAGTTAGAGATACAGGCTTCCTCCATCGTGGTTTCTAAATGTGGGTAGCAGAGCAAGAGAGCATGCAAAGAGCTCCTACCTCCTTTTAATCACCTCTGATTAAAAGAAACAGATTTTCTTATAAGTATAGAGCACCCTGACACTTGAATAAAGTGTTATAGAAATCAAACAAAGCCCCAGTTTTTGCAGAAGATGGAACTTTAAGGATAGCAGCAAAACAAACACTGTTCTTGACAAACTTGGTCCAGGATTTGGAGAATATCAGGTACCATGAATTGGACACCAGGTAAACAAGCCTCTGCTGGGGGATAAATCATGTAATTGACAAACTTTATTTTCAAAATTATTGCATAACTAAACATGGAGCTTTTCCACTGCTCCATGGTTTTTTTCTCCTAAACAATAGAGTATTTAAAAATGTTCACTGCCTTG
>PVKZ01002135.1:17156-143797 GCA_004027375.1 Macroglossus sobrinus
TTTTTTTTTTTTTTTTTTTTTTTTTTTTTTTTTTTTTTTTTTTTTTTTTTTTTTTTTTTTTTTTTTTTTTTTTTTTTTTTTTTTTTTTTTTTTTTTTTGCTGGGGCTGAGTGCACAGAACATCTGAGTGAATCAGCTCTCACCATGCAACTGTTTTGCTGCCAAGTCTATATGGCAAAGGTAAATCATGACTTTTTTCTAGTAGTGTTACAGGTCTGGTTGTTCTTCAAAAAGTCTTCAGTTCTTAGAGTACGTATAGGAGAAGGACAGTCAGAAAACAGAATCATAGTAATCTTTCTGATTTAGAAAAGATATGTGACTGAGAAATGTGAAATCATTCTAATAGTACCTAGAGTGGCAATTTTGCTGACCCTTTTTCCCTCCTTTTTTTTATGATAATTACTGGCCTTCAAGATTTTTCCAGTGTGCTTGATTCTTTGACAGCTTTCTTCCCCAACTACTTCTGCCATCATCTGAACAACCCAAGCCTATATGGGAGACTTATCCAACAAGGAGGCTCCCATCTCCAGGAATTCCTGAACTTCAGTTATCTTATTAGGCTCCATTCCACTTCAATTGTCCACACGTGGTGGCCTGAATCCTGTAAATATCCAGATTAATTATATTGCTCAAAGTTTAAACTCTGAAATCTCAGTCTTTAAGCACAATTTTCTGTTCTTATCATATGCTCACTCCATCAATCCCTACACCCATTTTTCTATATTTTTGTAGCATCCTGTCCCTTGATGTCGACCTTGGGAGGAAATAAGATTGTTGTCTTCGTAGATGCTCTAGAAGAGGAAAGATGATTGTCTGTCAGGAATACAACACAGGGCCAATCTAGTCTTTTAAGTATGTTGCCCTAGAAGGTGGAAGAATATGGAATTCAAGGACATATTACAACTGTGACTTAAATGCCTAAATTTATAAGCCGCAGGGGCCTGACCTCCCAGTAAGCATTCTATATTTAAACAACCAACGTTCTAAATTAGGCTCTAAATCTTTAAAATAATTAAAGTGATAAATACTGAAAAACTCTAGCATTGGATTTGGAAAACACTGTGTCAATTTAAGTAAACTGAGTAATTTCGCGGTTGGTGCTTTGCAAATGCAAGACATACGATGACATACAAGAGACTATAATTAATGTAATATCTAATTTATGGAAGGAAAATGGTGCTACCCAAGAATAATATATAGTGTTCAGGTTAAGACTTATGGGGGCCATAATGTCAGCCTCAAATCCAACTGTTACTTGCCTCAGTTTTTATACTTCAATTCAGATTAGACTCAATTAGAAGAATATTATTAGTTGTAATAAAAAAAGATAATACAAGATAAACAATCCTAGAATTGAAAATTGAGTGACAGCAACAATAAGCCAAATATATTGAACAAAATTGTGACCAGTTTGAAATCTGTAAATAGTAATCCCCAGACTGTTGGGATGAAAGTATTCTTGGCATAGAAATTCTGCATTTATTGGACTTGGGAATATCGTTTTATTATTCATACATTATCAGCAAGGCATAAAATCATTAGCTATCCGTCTTTTGCTTTAACACATCAAATAGATATTATATGCATCAAAGAATGTCTCAGACATTGGTTATCAAATGATAAAATCAAGAAGTAGAATGATAGTAGAGACCCTCGGAAATCTTAAGACAATCTAAAGTGACTATGTAATTATTTTTCTCTTCCTTGGGGAGCGAAAGGAAATTAAAAGACTATAACCATTGTTTGTAAGGTAGTTACAAGAAGATCTATATGCCTCTTTTCCAGAAGATAAATACATTGAGGAAGGAAGAAATGTGACATCTGCCAAATACCTTGCTCAAAGTTCTCTGTTAGATTGTGTTGACTTGCTCTCTATAGTTCTTCTAGAGGAGTAAAAGAATCTCATCTCTCATTGTCCTGAATGCATTAAAAAATTTATTATTGACAGACACATGGATCCAAAATATCTGCTCTGAAGAAAGTCTAAAAAGGAATCAGACTACCTCCTCTTTACTGCTGTTCTTTAGTAGAACAGCCACTGCATTTCTACCAGACTTGAGAATGAAGAGCAAAACCTTTCTACTATATCTATCACGAAGTGAGCTCTGCCATCTTGAGTTCCAGGACTATTCAGATCCTTAAATTTCACGTTTGGCAGAAAGCTGGAAGCAAGGTAGACAATACAAGAATATTTCAATACAAGAATATTTGAGTGTGAAAAAATGAACAACAAAACTCTTTCTCTTAGAGTCCTAAAATAGCCATCTTATTGCAAGGAAAACAATAGCAATAACTTCTAACCCTGGATTTAGAGACATTCTCTAGTTTTGGAAAAATTCTATAACACTTTATTTAGTGATCAACTAGACTAATAACAGCTAAGTTTCCTTGCGACTCCAGAGCATTACACATGTGCTTAGGTGGCTAGCTTTAGATATAGCCACTGAAATACTATCTCATGGAAATGCTCGAACAATAGGAAAAGAAATGCAATGAGAACAGCTTTAGCATTTCCACAAAGGGGAAGTTGATCTTTATCAATCAAATGCTGAACTGATTTATTCTAGTTATTAACTTTTCAGCAAGAATCCTAACTTGATGTGGTGGTTATTGGTTTTAATCCCCCTTTTAAAATATGAAGAGAACAATTTGGAAAATACTTCAACTGTTTGTATGCTATGGAGTAAAGCTGTTCAATTGAAGTAAATAGGGGGAAATGTATCTAGTTCATTAGCTTCCTTCAGCCATCCCCATTATGACCAAAAATTCTTCAGGAAAATAATAAAAGGCAAAAAGCAAGCTTGAAATTAATGTTTCAGGTAAAAATGGTCCTAAATTCTAAGTAAAATTAGTTTTAAAAGAAAAATAATGAAACCACTAACTTAAAAGCAAAACAAATTTTAAAATTCAGTGGGGACTACTATGCATTTAAAATGACTGAACTATTTCATTTAATGCAAGCCAGGTATGATGCTTATGCAAACCATTAGAAGCTGCTGAGATATATGAAATGCCAAGGAATCCCATAACACATGCTGTGTGATGAATCACACGATACTTCCAAATATAACATAGCAGAGTCGATGCAAATTTGAGATTTGAAATTTAAAAAAATGAGATCTGATATCTTTATAGAAGTGCTTATATTAATAATAGTAGTGTGAAGCCTATGTTAAAAAGAAAAATAAACAAACCGATGTTCTTTTGGAATGCATATACCCATCTAAGAGAATCTAATGAGTTGACTGCATCAAATGGTACATAACCTGTGTCTGTTCCAAAGCCTGTCTGGGAGGAGTCTTGTGTTTATGGCTTCCTGTCCCTTTGCCACATGGAGTTGCCTTGGTGACTTTCTCTTTCATATTGGTTTGCTCTCCAAAATACAACAAGCCAGATGCCTGTGGGATCGGGTGTGTCTAATTGAGCCAAATGGAGCACCAAATGACCTGGAAATGTTTAATCCAGCTTTTGTCAGAACAAATTACTGGAATGTTCTCATGCCCCCTTAGGGACTAATTTGTGATTGGATACCAAGACTGGCACAAAGCTGTGGGCCAAGGCTGATGTCCACTTTTTCCCTGCATAAAGAATCTCTGGATATGCTGCTCTGATATGAAAAGGAACCACTCTCAAATGGCAGGACCAATGAAAGGACAGCCCAATAAAATTCTGGAAAGGTCCTAGAGAGAGGCACACATTTGAGCCATTTGCTCCTCAAAGAACTCTTATTTTGGGCAGAGAGGTTTGGTATGTTCTCTATAACTTGCCATATTATATACTGTCACTGAGTCTATATACTACATGTTGTGGACTGAAATGTTTGTGTCTCCCCAAAAGTCATCTGTTGAAACCCTCCCCCACAACGTGATAGTATTAGGAGAAAGGGGCTTTGGGGTGTGATATTAGATGAGGTCATGAAGGTAGAGCCCTCATGAATAGGACTAGTTCCCTTACAAGAGTCATAAGAGAGCTTGCTCCCTCTCTGCTCTTTGGCCGGTAAGAATATAAGAATTCAGTAGTCTGTAACCTTGAAAAGGTCTCAGACCATGCTGGCACACTGACCTTGGACTTCCAGCCTCCAGAACTGTGAGAAATAAATGTCTGGTGCTGATAAACTAGCCACTCTGTGTTACTTTGTTATCCCAGTTTGAACTAACTAAGACACCATGCCATGGCAGTGAGTATTAACCTAGCAATTCCAATGTGTGTGTGTGTGTGGTTTTTTAAATTTTATTATCTTATTAGTTTCAACTATACAGTACATGGATTAGACATTTACATAGTTTATAAAATGATCCCCTTAAATGCTCTTTCTCTCCCCTGGCTCTCCACGTAGCCATTATATTAATGCTGACTGCATTCCCTATGCCGTGCTCCCTATCCCTGTGACCATCTATCAACTACTAATTTGTACTCCAATATTTTTAATATTAAATTATCCCCGTTTCATATACATTTCACTAGGTACAAGGTTCACAGAAGGGAACCTGAAAATCAGGTTTGAGCTTGGTATACGATGATGTCGATGATGTCGGGCAGAACAGGCTCAGCCCCTCCGTGCCTTCTGTCAATTCACCACCCTGTGGGGGGCCCCAGGATTCTGGCCCTAAGTGCTTCAGGAACTCTCTCTAGATGGCGACTTCTACGCACTCAAAGTCCCTAATCAGCCTCATAAACTTGTGTTGCACACACCTTACTTTGTGACGTTGCTGTTCTTTTTTAGACGTTGGATAGAGAGTGATAGTCCACTAGAAAGTACTAAATGGCTCCAATTATAGAAAGAAAGAAATCTGTCTTACCATTTTGGTAGGACCAAAGGCAAATTTTTTTCTATTTTTGTTCAACCTGAATCAATCTTTGAAGTCACTCACTAGTGAATATTTTCATTTTTTGTTCTGGAGGCTACCTATAACCATAATTATTTTCAGTATTGAATCTTTTCACTTACTAAATTTACTCAAATCACAGCCTTCTTGTTGTTCAGGAATACGTGTGCATGTGCACATGATTTGTCAGGGTCATCATTGTTGCCTCTAATTTTATTTTTAAGTATTTTTTAAAGATGAAAAAATATAACTTTCACTTTGCTGATCTGAGACCAGGTTAAAACAAGTGCAATATTATGGTCTTTTTCTCCATATTCTCAAATATAAACATGTATAAAAATAAATTAATTTCTTTAAGTATATATAAATATTTATACCTTTAGAGTCACTTTTGCATGTATAGCAATATTTTTACCATCTATTTCTTCTAGATGTTTACTGACATGAAATAAAAATTTCACAACAGAAACTAACATGCATACTGGAAGAACATCCTTGGACCACTGCCTTGGAAATCACTCTCTCTCACTTAACTGGGCTTTTGGGAGAGCTTCTTGAGCATAAGTTTTGAAGAGAATCTTCATAGTGATGGAGTACTTAATGACTGCTGTATTCCTTCAATTTTTGAATTTTATTGTTCTCTGAAAATTTCGGATAAATTAAAAGATTTTTTAAAATTCAAATCAAAGTATAACACCTGTTTCTAAATTAGTCATCTTTGGCTAATTTAGATTTGTCAGAAATGTAGTCAGAAGAGATCCTTAGATGCAGTGACTATAAGTCAAGTAGCCATTTCATTATCCAACTTGGTGGAATTGGAATTTTTTCTGAGGTAAGTCTTTTTTGGCACTGAAAATACTGGAAACAATTGTAAGGATTGTTTTTGTTTGTTTGTTTGTTTGTTGTCTGTTTTATTTTGCTTTTAGGAAATATTTGAAAGCCTTTTTTTTCTACAGGCCTCAAAATGTGTCCTAAAATATAACTCCTCTAGCAGGGCCCCATATCTATTTAATGATAGCCCTAAGTTCAACTACCACAAAGACCTAGAGTGAAGGAAGTTCACTCCATTCTGTGGCATGGATCCAGCCAGGCCCCCAGGTGCCAGCAAAGTTATGGAGGCAGGAAATGGAGAAGAACAGAGGGGCCTAGACCCCTCACTTTGATCCTGTCTAGCCCTTGTAGGGCTCGTTGCTTTATCCAGATACTTTGGTTCTAGAGCCCCATTCCACTCTTAGCTCCCTGCTTGCCACCCTCTTGGCCTCAGCCAAGACCACGCCGTTCCCATATTTCATCCTAGTGCCTGGAAAACCGGCTGTATTCAATACCCCAGCTCTGTGCCCTGCCCAGAAGGGAATTGAGACACTAAAAGTATGTAAGTGACCAATGTGAAGTAGCCATCATACTCCCATGAACTATTCTTAGTAGCTGAGTATCAAAATTCTTACACCTAGGGGAAGATTGGAGAGAGGCAAGTTCATTCTTGCAAAGAACATAACATGGCTAAGGTCTACAATGGCGTAATCATTCAGTTAAATGAGAGGTGAGGAGGGCCATCTGTTTGCTGAGCAAAGTAAGCAAAAGCAGACATCTGGGGAGAAAGGTGATGCAGTGCAAATACAGTTGAATTAAAATTTAGAAAGCTTTGCCTGTCATAGCAGCAGTGTGACCTTGGGGGAGGTCAGTTAACCTCTGAGGACCTCAGCTTCCTCAGCCACATATCAAGAGTAGGGGACTAGATGACACCAATGTATTTATAAACCCTAAAGATTTTTCTTGACCCCAATCGACCTCTCTTGCTAACACAGACACACATCAAACACAGCCCTTTGCTCATAACAGAGATTCAATATGCTAAATTGAATGTCCATGTGCAACCTAATTAGACAGGCAGTGGGGCTGTGGCTGTTTCTAATGTGCCTCCAATGACCTTGAAAAATGTCCTTTGACCTGACCAGCCCTGACTCCCACTGTCAGAGTGTTAGGATTCTTTGCTGACTTACAGAGAACAGTAGCTGTATCCATGTTAAAAATTCTTCAAAAAAAAAAAAAAAAGAATTCTTTGTCACACACAGAATATATTCTTACTGAGAAGTAAATACACTTTATTCCATGTACAGGAAATTTTAGGTTTCTGTTGGTTTGTTTGTAAGCTAAAATGAAGTCATTTTCCACAAAATTATTTCCTATCAATTTTGGTCATGAAGCAAGACAGTGGCCCAGGAGCAAAGAGGAAAGGTCATATCTTGAAACTAAATGGTAACGAGCATCTTGATTCTCACCTCAGATGGCTAGATCAACATTTCCTCGGTCCTTTCATTAGTTCGAACATTTACATAAATAAGAATTATTTTCTCCCATATAGGAAGGCATTTAGGTACCATAAACTCATGTATCTTTTTCAGAAGTTATTCATTGAGGCTTAAATCACCATTTAAGAAAAATGCTGCTAATTTATAGAGCAAAGAAAGTAACTATGACCCAAGTCATGGGTTTAGAAATTTTATACACATTGTAAAGAAATAAAATATTGAATTACAATAACCGGTTCATCTCATTTTTCAGTGACCCAAATGACTGGGGCCACAGAAACAGTGTAGTTTCTATACTATATCAATAATTTAATAGTTGCAAGTGGCATTAAGAATAAAAGCATTTATTTTGTTAAACTGTTTTACTGCAAAAAGCACTAAACAAATCAAAGTAGAAGAAAAACATTCTATGGGGATTAGTTTGCTGGACTGAAAATATTGCTTATTAATATAAATAATCCACTAAAATAAATCTCTTTTCAAAACAGTAGCATGCCTCTCTTCCTCTCTTCTCATTCTCTCTACATTCGACTCTCAGACTAATATTAAAGGTTAACTTAGTTCTATTTTACATGATCTAATATTTTTGGATATATTATAATATTTTTGGATATATTATAAAACATTTCTTCTAATTATTAATGGTTATTCTTAATCCAAGGAAGATTTTTCTGTCAAATATATTTTTTAACTCTTGTTTATATATCTACGTGTCTGGTTTTGTTTTTTTCTAAAACTCTTATTATCAGAACTCTTTCACTTAATCAACTGGTACTTATTGAAACCACTATGTGCTAGAATGATTTATTTTATTCATTCTGATGAGATTAATCAACATGCAATTTGATATAATAAAATAATTGTCCAAGAAATATTAGCAATATAAGCAAAGTATTCTGGCTTTTGGTATAAAATAATAGTAAAAATACCAAAAGCTAAGTTGTTTTTCTGTTTTTGTCTCCATTTAAAATAGTTCCTTCATGGACATGTCAGAATAACAGAAAGTGTGTTATATTAATTGTGTGGTTTTGATCCTACTGAAATCGTTTATGTGTCTGTGACTTCAAAAGAATTTTCTAGTTTGTTAATGTTTCTAGCTTGGCCTTCGGGATTAATGGGGCTTGGGTTTAGATCCTGATTTTGCCACTGATAAAATATTCAGCTTTAGGCAAGTTAGTTGGCTTTTCTGGGCCTTAATTTCTTCATCTCTAAAAGCAGGGATAATAGCAGGTCAACTTCACAGAGCTGTTGTAAGTCTAAAAAGTTGCCGTATATGAGAAGACAGTAAAATACCCACCACAGAACATGACTCAATGTTGTTTTCCTCCTTTATTTCTAAATTTCTTCACTTCTAGTGGTTTTTTCTCACATGACTCCCAAAATTCCTCTGAAATTGTCAAAGCTGATGAACTCTTATTTAGCTACATTTTGATCCATTTAAAATAGCACATGAACTGACACTAATTCATTAGTACAGGAATATCCTAATTATGTGAATAACCAAATATCAGTGAGAAGGTAATTTAAAAAGTTAGGAAGAAGCACTATTACTAATGGAGAACCCATGATTATATGACATTTGGGCTATATACCCTAGTTCAGGGGTCCCAAACCCCTGGGCTGCAGACCAGTACCAGTCCATGGCCTGTTAGGAACTGGGCCGCACAGCAGGTGAGTGGTAAGCAAGCAAAGCTTCATCTGTATTTGCAGCCGCTCCCCAGCACTATTACCACCTCAACTCCACTTCAGGTCACTGGTTGCTGGTATCAAAAAGTTTGGGGACCACTACTCTAGTTGAAGCCAAAGGATGGTGCACTTTTCTTTAAAGAATCCCTAAGCATCTAGAGTGGAAATGACAGGGTGGCTATTTTTTATCCGGAGCCCTACAGAAACCCTCATGCCATTAGTGTTCATCAGGAGAAGGTAGTAACACTGAAGTAACCAACAGCCCCACAGTGCTGAAGAATAATGCCACAAACATCTATTTCTTCCTCATGTTACATGAGAAAAGCAGATCTGTGAAGGGCTCTGTGCCACACCATGTGTGAGGGACTCAGGCTGAGAGAGGTTCAAATATTTCTATTGCTTTTCTGATGGAAACACATGGCCTTCTCAGCCATTGCAACAGGAAAAAGAGTACTAGAGTGTCTTACACTCAGCAGTTAAATGCTTTGGCCCAGAAGTAACGTGCCACTTTCATTCACAGCCCATAGCCAGAACTAACCCCACAACCTTGCCTAACTGTAATCCTCCCATGTACCTGGAAAGATTTATGGGAAAGCTTTCAGGGTCTCCAAAATACCATTACAGCAAGGGGAAGCAATATGCATCAATGAATGAGAAATAGAGGCAATTGGCCAAGTCAGTCAAATGGACACTTTCTACATGCCCTCACCTGGTGCCCAGGTTTTTTTCCCATGTGATACTTACATGATGCAGAAGAGGCAGGCCCACAAGAGTCTCATAGTCACTTGAAGGAGCACAGCCACTGGTATCGACTAGAAACATTTGAGATGTTTGGCTTGACTCCCTTAGTAGATGCCCAAAGATTAAAGCTAATTAGAAAAAAAGATGATTTACATCAACAGCAGATGCCAACCAAGAATATAATGCCTCATATCCATCCATAGAGTGGCCCAGATAAGACACAGTCATAGAATTTAAATCATAACCTAGGGAGAAAAGGGGAGAACTTGAATTTATCTCAGAAAATTTCATAAATGACTAGTCCTACATTAACTAAGATTAAGTTTCAGCTATAGGTAGAATGATAGTTCAAAACAGATGTTATGTCATTTGGGGTAAAATTATACCCTCAACCATAGCTTTTAAGTATCATGACTGATGGATAATGATGAGTTAGGAAAAGAACTAAGGAGTTTTAAAAAGACATATATGTTAGGTCTGGAATATTCTGGACAGGAAACGAGAAAAAAAAATGAAGACATGCCCAGCCTGGACACATAGGCAGAAAACAAGTATTTCTGGACTAAGTAGGTAAAAAGTAGGTAAGAAGGATTTCACAAATCTGGAAATTTTATTTATTTTTTTCCAATTTTAAATTAACTTTTTTTGCCTGTGCTTTCTTAGGATAAAAATCAGGACTTGATGGAAATTATCTCTGCAAAAGAGAATATATATATATATATATACACACACACACACACACACACACACACACACACATTCCTAAAGATTCTAACAAAAAACTGTTAGAACTAATTAACAAGTTTAGTAAAGTTTCAGGATACCAAATCAATGTACAAAAATGAGTTGTATTTTTATATACTAAAAAGAAATTAAGAAAACAATCTCATTTATAATAACATCAAAAGATTAAAATAAAATAAAATAAAATAAAATAAAATAAAATAAAATAAAATAAAATAAAATAAATACTAAGAAAGAAATTTAACCAAAGAAGAAAAAGGTCTATACACTGAAAACCATAAAACATTAATGAAAAAAACTGAAGAAGACACAAATAAGTAAAAAGATATCCTGTGTTTTCAGATTAGAAGAATTAATATTAAAATGTCCATACTATCCAAGGTGATCTACAGATGCTATAAAATCCCTATTAAAATTCCAATATCCTTTTTTATAGAAAGAGAAAAAACAATTTTAAAATTTATATGGAACCACAAAAGACATAGATAATCAAAGCAATCTTGGGAATGAAGAACAAAGCTGGAGTCATTACATTCCTGATTTCAAATTATATTACAAAGCTATAGTAATTAAAATAGTATTGTACTGACATAAAACAGACATATATACCATTGAAATACAGTAGCAAACCCAGAAATAAACTCACACATACGTGATCAACTAATCTTCAACAGGGTACCAAGAACACAGAATGGAGAAAGATTATTCTTCAATAAACGGTATTGGGAAAACTGGATATCCACATGCAAAAGATTGAAATTGGACCCATATCTTACACTACATATAAATATCGACTCAAAATGAATTAAACTTAAACTTAAGATCTAAAACTATTAAATTCCTAGAAGAAACCATAGGGGATAAGCTCTTTAATATCAGCCTTGACAATGCTTTTTTTTGGATTTGACACCAAAAGCACAGGCACCAAAAACAAAAATAAACAAGTAGGACTATAGCAGATGACAAAGCTTCTGCATAGAAAGGGAAACCTATAAAATGGCAGAAAATATTTGCAAACCATATTTCTAATAAGGGTTAATGTGTAAAATATATAAGAACTCCTAGAACTCAACAGCAACAAAACAAAACAAAACAAAACCTGATTAAAATATTGGAAAAGGACTTGAACAGACATTTCACCAAAGAAGACACACTAATGGCCAATAGCTATATTAAAAATGTTCAACATCACTAATCATTAGGGAAACAAAAATCAAAACCACAATGAGGTATCACCTTACATATATGTTACAATAGTTATTATTATCAAAAATGAAAAAGAACTAAAAGAGAACAGAACAAAAATGATTAAAAGTGTTGTCAAGGATGTGGAGAAAAGGGTACTGTGATACACTGTTGGTGGGAATGTAAATTGGTACAGCTACTATGTAAAACAGTATGGAGGTTCCTCTAATCATTAAAAATAGAACTATCATATGATCCAGCAATTCCAGTTCGGGGTATTTAGTCAAAGAAATTGAAATCAGTATCTGGAAGAGATATCTGCACTCCTATGTTAATCACAGCATTATTCACAATAGCCAAAATTTGGAAACAACATAAATACCCATGGACAGATGAAAGAATTGAGAAGGGGTAGTAAATACATACAATGGAATATTTCTGAGCCTTAAACAGAAGGAAATCCTGCCATGTGTGACAACATGGACCTAGAAGGCCTTGTGCTGAGTGAAATAAGCCAAACACAGAGAGATAAATGCTGTATAATTAGAATGGTGATTGCCAGGGGCTGGGTGGGGGAGGAGAATTAGGGAGGTGATGGTGATCGGGTACAAAATTTCTATTACACAACATAAGTAAGTGTGGAGATCCGCTCTACAGCATAGTGTCTATAGCTGACAATACTGTATTGTATACTTAAGAGTTTTTACGATGGTAGATCTTATGTTAAGTTTTCTTACCATAAAATAACAATAATAATAATAACAACCAAGGGGTGAGAAAACTTTGGAAGGTTACGGATGTGTCTATGGCTTTGATAATAGTGACAATTTCATGAGCATATACGTGTCTCCGAACTCATTGAGCTGTATAAATTAATATGTGCTTTTTACATGTCAATCATACCTTAATAAAGACTTCTTAAAAACAAAAAAAGAATTGGGGACTAAGACAGTTCCAGATTGAGAAGAAATTGCCCTATGACCAATTAAAGCACTGTTTCCACTGCAACTCATTACTCCCTTGCTGCCAGAATGACCTCTCTAACCTAAATCCCATTCTTTCATCTACTGCATAAAACCCTTGTTAGATCAGTTTCTTGTAGGATAAAGTACAAACTTCTTAGCATTGTATACTGTTCCTGCCTGTCTCTTTATCTTCACGTGTTCCCATACCATGCTCTTCAGCACCAGTTATTTTGAACAATCTGTAGTTCCCTGACACACTCTTTTTCTTCATACTTCTAAGTGGTCTGATTAAATGAGCACAAGCATCACCACTACCAGCACCAGTGCTATCAGTACCACCACTATAATCTATGCCATCACCTTTAAATCCATCAGCACCACAGCTGCCATCACCATCTCCATTAGTGTCATCTCCCCTGCCACCACCACCAGCACAGTCATCACCAAGATCACTTCCACTGCCAACACCCACACCCATCTGGCAAAGTCATCTTTTAAGACTTGGTTCAAAATGTTAGCTCCTCTATGAATCTGCAACTGTATCATCTGTGTTATCAATGAACCCTATTCAACAGCCTCTTTAAAAATGTAATCCCAAAGGCATTTTCCTCCAGATATTAATATGTATATGTCTCACAATTACCTTTATTAATACCTGCTTCCATGTAGTTTGAACTAAGCCTTAACTACTTTTGAAAAACAGTGTTTTGAGACAGTATAAATAATAGAAAATACAATGTTTATGCTATAATCATTATGATTATAATAAATTTACTTCTTTTAAGTAAATATTTTGAACTACATTGTTTTGAAAATTTTTGTGTTGGAATCATTTATTTATATTTAAAATAGGCCCTTCCTCTAGTTTATGTACTATTTTTAGACTATGTCCTTGTTTAAAGAGATTATACACACACATATGTGTACGTGTATATATAACCTCTATAAACAATAATGTGAAGTTATATATATTATATACACGTGTGTGCACGTGTATAGTTTTTAGTATTTAACTGTGTATAAGGATATTTTTTCTAGCCTTCATGGCTATAGGAGAAAAACGAAAAGCAATGTATAGCTGTATGCTCACGTGGCAACGTCAGTATCAACTCAGTACCAAGGGAAAAAAAGGTTGCAAAACCAATAAATGATTTTTCTATTTTTAAGAGTTAAATCTTCAACTTGAGTGTTGGAAAATCCATTTTTTACATGTGTTCATTTACTCAAGTAGTATTTGTATAGTGCCTATTATGTCAGGCACTGTGCTAGACACTGAGAATAAATGGTAAACAAGACTGACATGGTCCTCATCCTAAATGCAGGTTCCATTTTATCTGAGAAAATAAATTTTTAAAAAACAAGGTAAACAAAATAATTATAACTTATACTGAATGCTGTGAGGAAAAATGGCAGAAAGGTAATCCAGAAAGGCCTGTCTGTGAATTGAAAGATGAGAAGAAAATAAGCTAAGTGAAGAGAAGAAGTAAGAACATTTAAGGCAGAGGGTATAATATATATATTAAAAGGTTCTGAGGCAGAAAAGATTCCTCATATTTGAAGAAGTGAGAAGAAAGCAGAGCTGAACATAAGAATATGATAAGGCTCAAAAATCTAGGCACACCTGGATTTGGCAGAACCTTATAAACCACGATTATGAGTTTGGATTTGATTATATAACCATAGAATTTAGAGATTTTAAGCAGAGGAAATTGACCTGATTTATGTTTTAAGATACACTGGCTTCTGAGAGGACGATGGGCTGAAGAGAGAAAAGAGTAAAGCAGGTACGGCAGTTAGTTAGCTGGCAGCTATAGCCCAAACAAGAGATGATGATGGCCAGGCACACCCGGTGCCTGTGGAGATAGAAAGGTCAATTAAGAACTCTCTGACATATCACCATCCCTCAGAACCATACTGCAAGGGAAGTGCTGTTGTCAACACGGAAAAGTGGCTTATTCTAACTCATACAGTCAACTGGTGGCCGAGGCCAGACTCAGTCCCACAGCCGTCAGATTCCCCTGCCCCACTCTCTCCCGTGTACCGCCTGCCTCTTACTGCTTCAGAGGTCTCCAAGCAGCACATCGACTTCCTGCTCCTGATGAGAGGCTGACACCACCATTACATCAGTGTGTGTGTGGGGTTGGGGGCGTGGGGGGGCTATCTTTTCCTTTTTTCCTTCCTCAGAACATAGGTACCCATCCTAGGGTACCTGTGACCACTCAGCTGACAGATGATGATTACGAGAACATCTCTCAGATTTCCTCCAGGCCCACTTGTGACCCTGTCCCCCTGTGCCCTCTCTTCTATGAGTCTAATAACGACTACTGCAATCCATGGGTTTGCACAAAGCCAGTGCATTGGGCCTAAAACAATCTCAAAAGATTCTGTTTACCAATCACCAGTTGATAAAAATAAAAGTTTCATGCTCAGTCACCTTTAAAATCTATCACTAGGAATAAAGATCAACACTATAAAAGTCTTACTTTATGACTGAGAGAAATACATTAACATTTCTGTTCTTACTCTAATTACTTCCCAAAGGCCCCATCTCCAAATACCATCACACTGAGGATTCGGACTTCAACTCAAAAAAGTTTTTTGAGCGGGGTACACAATTCTGCCCACAAGCACCAGGTGATTCTACAAACTTAAAGGGCTTCAAATATTCTCTTCGTCAAATTATCCTATTCCACGACTCTTGTTTATTTCAACATTTTTGATACCTAGGATGACTTGCAATGTAAGTGAGGCTCTGATAGGTACATTTAGTTAGGTGTAAGTAACTTCTTAAATCAGGTACCACAATCAATTCAGAGGCAAGGGAAATATCAGAGGCCCAAAACAGGTTAATTTACCATATTCCATGTGGCTGAGACTTAAGTTGTCTATCAGCCTAGAGGTACATGTAATCTCTGTGAGAATTTAAGATTCTCATAAACAGTGTGGGTTCACATTTCTCAATTAATGAAGTGGACTGGAGAACCGCGTCTTTAGATCTCATTGTAGCAACTGGTGATACTTGCAGTGGGGCAGCTCTGGAGCTCCCACCTGTTGACAGCGTGTTGCTGTGGGCAGCACCTGCTTCTGCAACACATTAGCTGTGAGACTTTGCAAATCAAGACAAGACTCAGGGAAATGACAAGACTGGCCAAACAGAAATGATAAAATATTCCCTGAGTATCTGACCAGAACAGCAAAGGAACTAGAACACAGAAGAGGCCAATATCCATGCTGCAATTTAAGATAGTAATATCCCAACAATCACAGCTGAAACTCACCCTCTAGAAATGGTTGAAGGCCTTAGTTTCCCAGAGTTATCATAAAGTCATCATTCCAGAGCTATTCAGCAGGAGCATCAGTCTTTTCTGCTTGCCTTGCACATGAGGTTGCTCCCAGTACTTCCTTAACATCCTAAATGTGATGACCAGGGATAAGATATGACCCTAAAAAAAGAGCATTCCTCCTAACTCTGTCACTCATCTCAAATGTCACTTAAAAGACTCTTATCAGTGAACTTCCTTAAGCTTTTTTCTCCTCAAAGCAAAAGGTTTTTAAGAGCTTCACCCTTTAATAGCTTGTTTTAAAGGTGAGGATGCTTAAACAGGTATAAAGAGAGGAAAAGATATTGACTTAAACCTTCTCCCTTCTTCTGACTCTAGCTGCCTTGTCTCATAATCAAGAAGGGACTGCAGGGTTTGGGGGTGGGGACCTCAGGATGTGGGAAGGGGAGAGCGGCCATGATCCCAGTCTGGGCAGACAGAGCATCTTGTTCAAAAACAAAGCAAATAACAAATCTTCAAGTCTAAGATAATTATCAAGCACTTATGGCTCCAGAAAGAGGTAGCCATTCCAGTAATAGACTAGGCCTCCAGACGAGCTCAGGGACTCCCTGAACACCAGATGATAGCTTATTGAACTGGGCTGAATTTGTCCCCCAGCATTCATGTTGAGATCCTCACCCCCAGTACCTCAGAATGTGATTGTATTTGGAGATAGGGCCTTTAAAGAGTTAATTAAGGTTAGATGAAGTCATAAGGATGAGATTCTAATCAGACAGGACTGGTGTCCATGTAAGAAAAAAGAGAGATTCCAGGGATGTATGCACGCAGAGGTGAAACTGTGCGAAGACCCAGCGAGGAGGTAGCCACCTGCAAGCCAAGGAGAGAGGCCTTAGGTAAAACCAAACCAGCAACACCTTGATCTTGGACTCCCAGCCTCTGGAACTGTGAGAAGTAAATTTCTGCTGTTTAAACCAGCCAGTCTGCAGCATTTTGTGATAGCAGTCCTAGCAGACAAATACATACATATAATAAGAAATAATCACAATCCCCCCTAAAATTAGCTATTTAGGGAATATTAATGCTTGATTTTTCTATAGCTCAATTTACAAGTAATGTCAGACTCTGACCTCCCACCTCCAAATTGGCATAGAGCATAAAAAGACACATTAGTGCTTCGTAAGTTATAAGACCTCAAGTAATCTGTTCTGACTCTCTTATTAGTAATTAAGACAGTCCTGTCATAACATTTGTGGAGCCCAGGGAAAGAGCACAAAAGGATTTTCCTGTGTCAACTGTATAAATACTTAAAGTTATAAATCACACTGGAAGAAAAGAGGTTTTGAAATATTCTGTTCTCCATCTTCACAAATATACTTTCATGATAATATGAAAATCACGTTCAAAGGTAGAACCTGCAGGAATTCTCAAGATCCTCAGAATCCCATCCCTGTCCTTGTGTAGACCTGCTCCTTTCTCTCCCTATTACCCCCATCCTGGGAAAAGACTTAAGAAATAAACTCAGGGCCTTTTAGATAGGGAATTCCAGCATTCCAGAAACCCAAAGGAATCAGTCTAGAAGGGAGACTCGGACTCCATGGTGGCATATCACATGGCTTCATGGACTCCTTGCCTATGGGGTTGGTAAAGCCAGAGAAAGGCCAGAATAGGGTCCTTTTATGTAAAGGGCACAGAGCATGACTCAGCATGGTCAAGTTGAAGAATAATACAGATCAGAAGCCTTGGGGCAGCCTGTGGTTACATATATATATATATATATATATATATATATATATATATATATATATATATATAAAACAGATTAAGAATTCTGTAACACAACATGCAACAGTTAACCTACTAAGTTCTGTGGCTCTCAGTGTGGTCTCCAGACCAGTAGCTATTGTTATAGAAGTTGTGTGTCCTTCCAAAATTCCTATGTTGAATTGCTATAAACAGAACTGTGGTTGAAAAAGGGTTCTGTAATAAATCTGACCAAAAGCAACCTCACAGGGTGATATGACCACAAATTCCTAAATGCAGGTCATGGTGGGCAATTATGACCCAGGCCTATAAAAAGATTTCTTTGCTTTAAGAAAGCTCTGGCCATTGTTCTTGTGCATCTCTAACCCATTTAAAATGCCAGAGAAACCTTCTTTTTAGGACCCCTCAAGACGTAACCACTTTCAAGGGAGCACATAGTCTTGTTAACTATCCCATAATCCAACCATAGAGATTTCTTCTCCTTGCTTTCTCCTGCCTTCACATAATCTTCCTTATGCTCCTTTTTTATTCCAAATGTATAAAAAGAACTGCAAAACTGTCATTTCCCGGTGCATTTGAGATGTTGTTTCCTGGCATGTCATCAATTTGGCTGAAACTCACATAAACACATAAAAATTTTCTACAGGTTTGGACATTTTTACATCAACAGAATGTTGGTAGAAGCATGGACCATAAAGACCATTCTGGGGAGATCTAGACAGAAATGAGGAACAGGTGATTGGAAAATAGAGAAAAGGCAATAGGTAATTCTTGTTATAAAGCAGAAAGAAGTTGGCTTTGCCAAACTGTGTTCTAGCTTTTTTGTGGAAGGTAGAACTTATAAACAATGAAGTTGAATCTAGAGCTGAGGAGATATCTAAGCAAAGTGTTGAGGGGGTGGCTTGGCTCTTCCTGACTGCTTACAGTAAAATGTAAGGGAGAGGTGAATTAAGGAAGGAATTGTTCAGCAGAAAGGAATCAGAACTTGGAAATTTTAAACATTCTCAGCCTATTCATATTGCAAAAAAAAATGAGAAACCTCATTCTAAAAAGAACACTACAGGTGTGGTTCTTTATCATTTGATAAAAAGATCATGGACTTAATCAGTCACAGAAGTCAGAAATGAAGATGAGATTATCCCAGCAGAAATACTACCAGCTTGGACTAAAGAAGACAATTAAAAAAGAGGTGAGGGAGGACAGCATAAAAGAAGACTGTCATACTTCAAGGATTCAATAAGACTAAACAATAGAAATAGAGCTATCCAGCTGCAAAGATGTTTTATTCTTCAAGAAAAGAAAAGCATGACCCTAAAGGAGATTCAGAGATCATCTAGGCTACCACTCCCACCACTGGCCCAAGGCTGAGGGCTGCTTCCTCCTTAGCTTCAGAGGTGTGGTGACCTGTGGAGCCAAAGGGGGGCTGGACTCTGGGGTGGCACTGCCACCACAGCAGGCCTAGCGGGCAGAACATCAGACCAAAGAGGATTATTCTCAAGACTTAAGGTCTCATGGAATTTGTCTTGCCAAGTTTTCATCTTGCTTGGGACTCATCATCCCTTTTTTCCTTCTAATTTCTCCTTTTTGAAATAAGAATGACTGTCCTATGCCTGTCCCACTGTTAGATTTGGGAAGTACATAACTTTGGTTTCACAGTTTCGCATTTGCAGAGGAATTTTGCCTCAGATTAAATTGCACCCTGAGTCTCACCTGATTTAGATATGTTTAAACAAGACTTTGGACCTTAGACTTTAGAATTGATTCCGGAATGAGTTAAAACTTTGAGGGTTTTTGGGAGGGACTGAACGTATGTTGCATGTGAGAAGGGCATGAATTTGGGGGGATCCTGAGGTAGAATACTATGAACTAAATGTGTGTCCTTCCAAAATCCATATGTGGGAGCCTTGCCCCTCAATGTGATGATATTTGAAGATAGGGCCTCTTGGAGGTAATAGAGGATAGATAAGATCATAAGGGTGGGCCCTCATGGTGGGATTGGTGCCTTTATAAGAAGACACAGCAGAGAGCTTGCTCATGTATTCTCTCTCCTCCATGTGAAGATACAGAAAGAATGGAGCTGCCTGCAAGCCAGAAATAGAGTCTTCACCAGCAACTAAATCAGCACCTTGACCTTGGACGTCTCAGCCGCAAGAAGTGTGAGAAAATAAACTCTGGTTTAAGCCACTCAGTCTTTGGTATTTTGTTAGGGCAGCCTGAGCTAGGGAACACAGGTACCGCTTGGGCTCTTGTTAGAAATGCAAATCACTGGGCCCCACCCAGACCTACCGAATCTGAAACCAGATCTGAACCCCAGCATTCTGTGTTTTAAAAAGCCCTCCAGGACTGATGCTTCTATGGCTGAAAATGCAGTTTTTATTCTTTTATGTTCTTCCATCAGGAACAACTTGGATAATTTTTCTTATGAGAATTCAGTTTTGAACTTGTTAGAACTGAAAGTACTTCTTATTCCATTATCAGCAGGATCTCAATTCTCCATCATGTTTATGAATATGAAATGAGACTGCTGATATAATGTGTGCTAAATTGATGTACCTGGTTAAAAATATCCAAAAAGTCAATCAGTGTGCTCTATCTCAAAGAATTTTCAGATGCATCTCTTTGTTTCAAAGATTTTTTTTTCATATTTTCACCTTCTTTAAAATTATGGTGATAATTCCTTAGAAAAGGGTTACTAAAAAGCACATTTTCGAAAGATATATCTCTTTGACTTATCAAATTTATATTCACATAGGCATAAAAATCAAATGAAGAATGCCAACTGCTTCTTGCTTCTACCTCTTTCCTGAGCTTCTTGGGACAATCATCTCTCCATAGTAGTATTTAAATGGGGAGAGAATTGGTATAAAAATAATAATTAGTACTTGGATTTAGGTAACCAAAGCATGGCAAGTTTTTGTATGTTCCCTGTGAGAAGAACAGGAAAAGAAGTTGTACGTCTTAATCTACATGTGAGAGATAATTTACATACCTCAGGTTTTATTCAACCATCACAGCATTTTGAGGCTGGTAGCATTATCACCATTTTATAAAGGAATAAACTGTAGACTCAGAGAGCCGGCATGCGTATCTTACTGAAGGAAACTTGGTCAGTCAATAGAGGTCTTGGGATTTGAACCCAAGGCTGTCTGCCTCCAAAGAAAGCTTCTATATTCCAAGAACATCACAATACCCCTCACATGTGTGGAAGGTGCAATACATCCTTACAGTTGGACCTTCTGTGAAGAAACACCTGCAATATTGCAACTACTTAGTTCAGGTTCTCTTAATTTTTGCTACACTTGCTGTAAGACCCTCATAATGAGTCTTTGAGTCTCTAGATGGTTTGCCCACATACTATAGTTGGAAGTAGTTCTCTAAAAAATAAATTGTGGCACTCTGCTAACTAAAACTTCTCACCTCATCCTTCAAGATTAAACCCAAACTTCTTGACAGGCCACCCAAGGCCCTTCCTGATTTGTCATCTGTCTATATGGTCAACATCCTCTTATATCACCTCCCACCACTGGACTCTCCTACAGGAAGTCTATGCTCTACCGTTATGGAGCTACTTATTATCCTTGCTCACATCATGTCTCTTGCCCCTCCCCCCTGACACATGTTCTTTCTTCTGCCCAGATGTCATTTCTGACCCTTTTTACTTAACTCTTACTTGTTTTTCCAGGCCAACTTGCAGATTCATCCACCTGTTCTCAGAAGCTTTCCTTCACCTTCACAGTCTAATCGGAGTGTGTCTCTGCTGTCCTGATATTCCTTCTATCACGGCACTTACCATGGCATATTAGAATTGGATACCTGCACAATGCTTGGTCTCAAGGCTTCCTAGCCTAGGACTACTAACTAAATGAGCTGTGGTTTTTCAGTGCTGCCCCATTGTGACTGGACTTCCTGCACCCTTGAAATTGCCCTCTCACGTTTGTGGGAGTCCTCGTGGGAAGTCCCAGATTTTCTCGTGATTAACTCCCTGTGCCTGCACAGTTACTCAGGCCCTGCCTGGAGACTACTGAAGGCTCTGTCTCTAGACAGTGGCCCTTCCTGGGCTACTTCTGCTACTGCTGCTATTGAGCCTGCCGGTGCCATTTAACTCTCTACGCCCCACTCAAGTGTGACAAAATCCACTCATTGCCAAAGTAGGCCAAATGTATTGCTCCTATCAGAGGTCTTTGTGCAAAAAGAGTTGTTCTTTCTATTTTATTTTCTTTTTCACTTATAGCTCTCACTGTCTGCCAAAGCTTTGGACATCTGGAAGATAAATGAGATGTAGACACCTTTCCACTCTCAAAACCACTCTTCTACTTTGTTGACTGAGACCATAAATTTGGGCATAGCTTGTATTGACTCTTCATCCTTCAGGAGAAGCTCTCCATTAGGTTTCTTATTGCAACATGCAAATAGATTCCTGGTAATCCTGTCTGCTAAGTAATCTAGATTTTCTCAGAAAGCTCCAAATGCCAGAAATAAATTCAATGTAGGCTCAAACCGATTATCCCCACTACTTTCTCACCCATAACGCTAGGCACTGGGTATGAAAAATCAAATAGGACATGCCCATTATTTCCCTAAATTGAAGGTACTTTTATAATTGAATCCTTCACAGAAAAAAAAAAAAAAAGACATGCACACTTTCCAGACCACCTGTTTTAGTTAGAGAGAAAACTCGAAAAACACTGGTTGTTCTACACAAGTTGGGCCCTGGCCTTGGCTTTCATCCATTTTCTTGATTCTTCAAGCCCTGGTAGCCCAGCCTGCTAGGGAGGGGATAATAGATGAAGCCGATGAAAGTCAGAGCTGAACATAATGAGCCACCATGGTGGTCAGACAGTGGTCAAACCCCTCTGGGAAAAAAAGGTGCACATGTACATTATAGTTTCCAAGCACCCTCAAACAGCTGAAAATCTCCCTGAATCTGGCATTTCACTTAAAGTGCTTATTTCTTAGCAGAGTTCATTTTTTTTTAGAAAAGTCAGATAAGAATTTGGCCAATGGCCTCCAAAGAAAGCTACATTTTAAAGAAGGGATGTATGCTACTGAATTTCTTTCCTTCCCTCAGAAGTGGCACTTTGCTAGATTCAGGGCATTCTACACTTATACCCACCTAGGTAAGTCCCAATGCAGAAAGTTCTAGCTTAAAATCACGGAGTTTGTGTTGCTGTCCAATTTGAGGAATTCTACTTGTTGGAAAACCACTGGCTAAAAGTGAGGCTAGAGAGCTATGTGGCAGGATTCAGCAAAGAGAGAACTTATTTTCCCCTACATTGGAAGGCCAATGCCTGGCTTTTAGAAAAACAAGCACATCTTTGGTGCTAGGAATGTAGCTGTTGCCATGGCATCCATCCAGCCAAAGCTTCAGATGCTGCAGAGGCTCCACAGAGACCAGGTCCTCAGAGCTGACAGTGACAGTAAGATGCAGCTGCTAATTATATTTTAAAGCAACAAGAAAACCTCTCTGACATGCTGCAGAGGGTGTCAGGTTCTGAGGTAAGCTCTTGGCAAGAACAGAGCTGCCATGGGTAAATTCCTTGTTTGCTCTTTACAAATACACAATGCTGGGTTATTTCTGAGGCAACTAAACCCAATCTATGGAACACTGAGAGTATATACCTCCTCTGGTTGTCTCTACAGTATACACTGAATTCTGACCACCTCCCTTTTAGCATATTAGGAAACTTTCTATTTTTTTTTTATTTTCATGGTATGATCTTAGCATTCATATGTCTAATTTCCTCATTTAACACATGAGCAAATTCATGTTCCAAGATGTTTATTACTTGATCAGTTTTGCATCCCTAATAAATTATGGCGCCAAGTTTATCTAATTCCAAACAAAACATATGTTTTTTTCTCATCAGTCCATATTGCTTCCCTAGACTAGTGACAACTATGTTATGTCCTGTATTAGTTAAGAATGATTTTGGCTTTACGTAATAACAACAACAATAAGGACAAACTGAGTATCTGAAACTCTAAAGAAATTAAATCTAGATATGGGTAGTTTCAAAACTGGCTCAAAAGCAGCATAAGGAAGGATCCTGCATCAGCATCTTCTTAATTTTCATCGCCTTCCTCACATGATCACAAGATGGTCATTGTAAATGCAGCATAAGGTCTACATGAGCATGTTCAAAACCAGGGTGAGTGGACAGCTGCATAATAGAAGGAGGAAGGTCTAAAAAAAAAAAAACCTCATGATGGTCTTTTCTCCTTTTTTCAGGTAATAAAATACTTCCCAGATTTCTCTCAGTTGACTTTTTCTTGTCTCACTGGACAGAACCAAGTTACGTGGATAACTGTAGCTGCAAAGAAGGCTTGGAAAGTGATCATTTGGCTTTTCTCAGATGCTACAGCAGGAGGTAGTTAATAGAAGTGCATTGGGATGGCCAACAAGGAGCCAACCAAAAGTGTCCATTATGTGTCCTCACAGCCCCCTGGGAACCTTTGTGTATGGCACTTCCTTGGGTTAGTGCTTATAATATTTTCCTAAAATTATTTTAAGAGCCTCCTAACTGTTCATCTCTGTCTGTGATCTATTCCTGAAAAGATATAGCTGAATCTCAAGTTATCTTATTCATACCTTTGAGCCCTTTCCATCTCAGGACATAACTAATCTTCTATGCATTTAATACATAGCATTTTGAGAACAGTGGTTCATATTCTTCTATTTTGTGTACCAGTGGAAAATACTCCCAACAAAAATACAGCAGAAGAACCCACTGTCTTTCTCTCCCCACTCCCCCACCCCCGTCACCATCCTCATCCTGCTTAGTCCCAGGGTCAGTCATACATGATCTGAATCTCAGATGAACTCTAAATATTATACTTTGTCTGGAGGAAAAAAGAAACACACGTGCTCAGATGTGAAAATCAAAAGTGAGTCTTAAAATTCTTATAGACTTACAAATCGACTACATGAAATTTAGAGGGCTTTTTTTCTTCTTCTTCTTAATATAACCATTTCAGTCTGGTTGCTGGATTTTGGATTTATTAACTTAAAAAACTAAGACTTTCCCATGGGATATTTTATGCTTGTCATGCGATAAAGTCGCTGCTTATTTCACTTAAAGGCCCCAGACTCAGACAATTTCATCCTAAAAGCCAAGAAGTAATGTTTGGATTTATTTTTTTTAATCCATAAACAAGAGCTGGAATGATGCATCAATGAGAATGCACAACAGCATGCGTGAGCATTGCAAACTCCAGAAGGAGTCATTAACATCATATTCTGTGTAAATGAACCCATCCTGGAGCTTTGCAGCAGCAGTCTAACAGTAGCGGCTACAAAAAAAAAAAAAAAAAAAAAAAAAAACTGGAAACAGCACACCTATTAGCCTGAGGGACCGCCCTGGAAAGACCTGTGCTCAAAGCAATGAGACAGTTTTTTTTTTTTTTCCTACTGTTGACAGAGCACAGAAATGAAGGTCATACATAGAAACTATTGTCTTGCTCAGAGCCCAGGCTGATTGTACCCTGAGCTGAGCAGTCATCCCTGTGTTTGCAATATGATGCATTACTCTTTTTTTTGAATGACAAAAGAGAGGGAACCTTGGTGTTCCAAATCCTTCTCCCCTCTAGAGAATGAAGACAAAGGACGGGATAAGGAATGAAGGTTTGGTGAGGGACAGAGGCAAGTGCCAGGAAGAGACTGAGCAGAACTGGGGACACACAATTTATTAGATGTCTGAAAGAAAGATGAAGGTTATTATTTTTCAGGCAGAAAACATACCAATTTGAGGGAGTAGTGCATGTTGGAACAGAGAAGAGAAATCTCGCAATTAGATGGCCCATGGGAACCAGATTTAACAGAAGAGAGCAGTCTCAGAATTTTTATTATGCTTTTCATTCATTCAACAAAAATGTGTTGTGTGTCTACTGTGTCAGGCACAATACTATACCAGGCACTGGTGTGGGATTTGGCAGTGGAGGCAGAGATGGTCCTTGACCTCAGAAGCTTACAGTCTAGCAGGCATAGCAGACATTAAACAAACAAACAAAAAATCATGTGAAAGTATGCAATTTGAATTATAATAAAGTGGTGGGGTTCAGGACACAATCCAAAAATATAACATTTTGACATAATGAATATTTTAAGCTGTAGGAATTTGAAAAGTGTCATATGTAGCAAGAACTTTTTGGCTTTCCCCTGAAGTAGGTCATGAAACCCTCAAGTGAGAGGTGCCCACTCTATTCTTGAGGAAGGGAGCCTTCTATCTATCTCATTCTATCTTTGGGGACAGAGAGAAATCTAAACTGACGAAGGTCTTGCTAACTTCCCTCAGATGACTGACTACACTTGGCTGACTTTGTCCTAGCTCATCTTCCCATGGCTTTCTACTCTTCGTCACACTTAGCAGAAAAACATTCAGCTTTAACCACTTCTTCAGGTCTTTATTTTTGTGTGTGAAGTGTCACAAAAAAAAAAAAAAAACATAAATAAATCTGTATGTTTTTCTCCTGCCAATCTGTCTTTGTTAGTTTGATTTTTAGACCCAGCCAGGGATCCTAAGAGAGTTGAGTAAAACTTTTTTCTCCCCTACACAAGTATTTCAAAGAAAAAAACACAGCAGTGCCAGAATACTGTAGGGAGGAGGCAAGAGAACTAAATGTTACATCAAGCTGTATATCCCAAGTCTGCAGTGGTGTTGCTGCCAGGGTGAAGGGAAACCTACGGAAAAGAAGATTCCTGCTGGAATTACTAACCATTTACTCACAGAGTAAAGGGAAAACAGAGTCTTTACACAAAATAAACACAATCATTCACTCTCTATGGCTAAAACCATGAAGAACTTATGAATCAAAGGCTGGGAATTGCCAGTAGTCTTTCTCACCACATACCCATTTCTTTCCTGCCACATACTTTTTATTTTTCACACTGTATACCCATACTATTAAAGGAAAATGGATAAATAAAGTCTAAATAATAATAAATAAACAATTTTCTGAACACTCAAGGCTTTTTTGTCTTTGCTTTTTCTATCTTGATCTTTTTCTCTGTCCTCTCATTGTCCTTTCTCTCTGTCTCTGTCCCTCTCAGCTTCTCACTCTTAGTCTCTAGGAAGAGGCCACGCTCTGTAAGAGCTTTAGCCTTTCTATAATAAACTTTCTTTCTGACTCCAGCTCTGGTGTGCACTTGAATTCCTTCCTCTGCTCAGTCAAGAACTCTCTCTTGGTGCAAGGCTTGAGGCCCCCTCTCCTAAACTATGGAAACTTTGCTCTGTTCTGCATCAAAAAGAATTTAAAAACATAGAAACATACCCAGAGAGAGGCAGGGCACACCCAGGGAAGTGATGTTTAAGCCCAGGAAGAATGAATAGGGTCCAGCCAAGTGAAGAAGCTGAGAAGCACCCAAGGCAGAGAGAACAGCACACTGGGAGGCCCTGTGTGTGGCACATTTGGGGACAGAAAGGAGGCTAGTGTGAGCAAGGAGAAAACCACTGGAAAACTGAGAGTTTGAACTGGCTATATAGCGTGCATGGGAGCATTTAGAGAAAACCCCCCTTTCAGATTCTAAACTTCAGTTCTGGATCACGTCTACTGCAAGTAAAAAATTATATAAATGTCTATCAATTAAAAATTTTAGAAGAGACATGTAGTATTTTTTTTCACTGTGATTTAGCATCTCTTTTATCCTTCCTTATCTCTCTCCTACCCTCCACTTGGATTTTTCTTCCTAAATTATACCTTTAGTCCTGTGAGCTTCTCTCTTCCTTCCTTTAGCCTTCCTTCCTCTTTATTATTGGTGGTTTCTGTTCTCTGACGCTAGGTTCAAAGATTCTCAACATTTTTAAATCCTACAAATTTTCCCTGGTCTGGTGGATTTGAAAACATTTTAAAATAAAGTTTCATTACTTCCAAGGACAAAAGGATAACACTGGTTGAAAGGAAATAAGAAAGCCTTGAAGGGATCAGAGTTGTAATTAGCCTATTCATTGTTTAAATGCAAATTCAGGTTCACAGACAGATGAGCTTTTTCCTTGTTTGTGTTCTTAATTCCTTTAGTAAATCTCACTCTCTTAAATGCACAAAATCCCATTACAGAGTAATATTCATCACAAAAATTAATCCCAGGGTCTACCGTAATCACAAATATGAATCCCTGGGACTGGCCAGTGCTTTGTTCACCTGTTTACAACAAAATTTGCACACATCATACCTTCATACCATAGACTCTGTTGCAGCCACTGGGCCTGCCTTGCTTTTATGGCCTAGAGGGATGGTTTCTGTGGCAGAGGTTCCCAGACCAAAGCATTATTCTGGACTGCTGTCTCTTCTCCTCACCTTTCTAAATTTCTGGGTGTGAGCGAGATGTGAGCATTACTAAGAAGTTCTCAGATTATGCATCTACTGCTAGTCCAGGAACCACACAATAAGAATTGCTGCTTAGGGTGTTTTAGGAATCAGGACAAATTTAAGCCTAGCGGAACCAACTGTCCTCCACTTTCACACACTACCAAGTTGTAGGATTCCCAACTGATACCAAGAAAACAAAAGATAACCAAAGACTTCAGTTCATGCTAAGGTACACATGACTGATGTCAGCTCTTACCAGCTTCTTCCTTGAGAGGAGGTTGGAAGGAGGAAGATGATAGTCAACTGAAATGACAGAGCCAAAAAGGCAGAGAGAGGGACTCAGAGCACTAAGCAAACAGTCCACGCCATCTTGTCTAGCCCAAACTGGCTTTACAAATGAGAGCCACTTCCCCTAAGCAAATGTCTGTTTCTATGTCTTTTGATTTTAAATGAAACAAGAAAAGGAGAGCTAAGAGAGTCAGGGTGGATTGAATGATTTAGGGTCCTTGGTGCCCCAAACTGGCAGTCACCTACAGTCATCTCCTGTACTGGAACATTCTTACAGTTCGGCCTGTCATTATCTCACTGTGTGATATTAGACTCCAAAAGAATGAAAGTCATATTTGATAATTGGTATGTTTGGTTAAGATGTAAAATGAACCAGTTAGATTTGTATTGGTCCTCTTGACCTGGAGTTCTAGAAGGCTTTGATTTCTAGGTATCACTAAACTGTGTGTTCTGAGTGAAATAAAGCAGTAGAGCCAATAATAATTAGGTTCCCCCTTCCCTGAGCAGGGCTGAGGAATAAGTAAGATAAGGGAATAAGCTCTTGCTGCTGAAGAGGATGATTCAATAAGCTTGGAGAAAAGTGAGGAGCTCAGGAAGAGGGCTATTGCAGCTAATACCAGCCTGCTGCCAGAGTGTTTCTTGCCCATTCATAGGGTGGGTTGAGGCCGCTCCTTTATTTCACTGACTTCTTCAGCAAAGAACCAGTCAACACATGTGCAGTCAGAGACAAGTCTAACCCAGAGTAGAACCGTAGGGGAATAGGGCTAGCTAGAAAAATTGCTATGGCAGAATACTTTCTTCATGTCAGGGACAGTTTTTAAAATGGTGTATTGGCATGGTAGATATTAAGACAATGATGAAGGAATTTTTTTTAAAAAGCAAGACTTCCTACATAGGCTCATTTTGTTCCTTCAAGTACCTTTTTTGATCCATTTGGGGGGTTGAATAATAGTGGAATAAGAATACACACTATAATAAGCATAGTTCATAGGTCAATTATGTGGAAAGCCCAAGGGCATGGTCAAAGCAGAATAATTTCCAAGTCAAATAATAAGAATGTAATCTCCTCTATGAAAAATTTTATTGAAAATGGTAGGCAAGCAGATCCTATGGTCAAGTCCAGACCATAGACTTGATTTTCTGTGAATATGTTTAATTGTGGTCATGACATTGTGATAATTACTAATACAGAAGTCAATAGTGTATTAACTACTAATGGTCATATTAAACTTTTCTAGAATTTATGTAAAAAGTAGCTAATTTGAAGTCAGTTCTACCATTCATACTTGAAAAACAGGATCCTCATCAATAAATTAACATGTAAAACAGTACTCATATGGCATCTACAAAGGGTCAGTATCAGGCAGCAGCTTCAAACCCAAAGCACTGAGTAGATATGAAGTGAAATTTTAGTTGACACAGAAAGTATATGATTAGGAGTGCTGTACCAATGATTTCATATAATCCATGACATCCTCTTTCTTTAAAAAATCTTGATCCCTAGATGCTGAAAGAAATAGTGATTCTTTTTCATAATATTCCAAAACTTATAATAATGTAACCTCCTAGAGCAATGATGATAAACACCAGCTGTAATAGTTGTTTGTGACTTCCTTCTGTTAGATGGTGGTGCACTCAAATAATAAGAATGCCAGAAGGTGAAAGAATTCTTGTTAAATAAGGGATGTAGAAGGCAAATACCTGTTGTTAGTCAGCATCTGCCAAGGTTTGGCGTAGGCGTTAAGTTTTAGAAAACTCAGAAAAATCCTGCAAAGAAAAATGCTTCTGACAGAATGAAGAGGATTTTTTCGTATCAAAGTCATTTTATAAAACTGATGTGCAACAACTTAGAAAAATACACTCCTGTGCAATGTCTCATCATCCTTAGTATATTGTTAATGTGTTGGTTAATAATCCTCATTTTCATAGGATTGATCAGTTGAAATAGAACCATATAATCAATCCTGAGATAATTAACAGGTAATAGGATCAAGCCTGCTTCTGTGAATGGCCAAGGGCTTGGTTTTCTATATGGTAGGTATATATTTGATGGGTCTTGATATGCTTCCTAGGAGTATAAAAACAAACTGCTAACTCTAAAACTGTTAATAAATTAAATTGAGAGTATCAATGGGATAATTGACAATAGAGCTAATATTCCTCCTCTATCAGTGAATTAATAGATGGCTAGCTATCACAGACGTTTGCTGTAAGCTGCATGGCAAGGGCTATGGTTGTCTACTAATATAGTACAGGGATAAGTAAAATAGATGTTCCCTGGGGTAGAAAATGTACAAGTAAAGTTTTGGTTTCATAATGGAAACCAGCATTAACTCTTCCTTCTCATAGGACTGCTATTTGTAGGATTACTGAGATTTGAATAATTGGGGTAAATGTCTGGTATAGCACTCCTAACAAGTTTGTAGTCCCAATAAATAGGAGACATAAATATTAGAGATCAAATTTGTCCTCAGTGGCTGTGAATTAACTTTAGTTGTTTTTAAGTAACTAGACTAATCATTGCTAGAATATAATGAATTATGTCGTTTTGTGTATGTGGTTATTTTAGCTTTTTTGTTTGTTTTTCTTCTTCTCTCTCTCTTTTTTTTATTATCGTTTCTTATATGCAGTTCTTAATAAAATGGCTTTGTGAGAACACAATTGTTGGAAATAAAATCAAGATTATAACATGTAATCCTAATATTGTAGGGTAATGAAAAAGGCAAATACATTTTGCTTCACTTTATTTCTCAAGGGACTGGATGTTTTAGTGTTTCAAGTTTTCTGACCATGAGTGATAGTATAAAATAGAACCAGAAATCTTAAATTCAAAGTCACTAGAATTACTGATAAGACAGTAATGATTCCTGGTGCTGAACCTAATTGGAGAATGTAATTGAGGAGCAATTTAAACTCTCAGTTTAAACTTTCAACCTTTTACTTGAAAAGGTTGTTCTATAAGTTCCTTGATTAATTTATACTATGTATGCAGATCAGCTTTTGAAATATTCTATAGGTGCCACTTCAAAGCACTATGGATGAATCATAATTCCAAAGTACTGCCCTTAACAAATACTAGATTTTGTGAATGTTACCATTTCTTTATTTAAAATTCTTAGAATAGCATTTTTTTTTAATCTATAGGTGGCATAGCTCATGAATAGAGAACATCTTTTGATGAGATTAACATACTGATCAGAATTTCTACGGGTAGTACTATTTATCAAGTTCCAGTAGATGAAATTTTCTGGGTTTTGTCTATTGAAATTCTGTATAAATCAAAGTTAAGATTTCAGTCTGTATAACTTCCTATTGTTTTTGTGGTGAAGAATAGATTATTAATTTCACCCATTAAATAAAGAATTTATAAAGATGAAAAATAGAATTAAAATAATTATAGGTAACATAGTTCATACTGTTTTTACTTCATGAGTGTCTATTGTGCTTATGTAAGATAATTTTGCACATAATGAAATGCAATTATAAGGGTATGGTCATACAAATGTAGCTATTTTTCAATCATAAAAGTTATATTTTAAACTATAGTTAGAATAGGGCACACCATTATGATAAGGAATTTTAACTAATAAATTACTTTAACAAATTTATATAACAATTTTTAGTAATAATTTATCTGTTAGAAAAGTCTTAGTCATAATGAGATTGAAACTAATTTTGAAAAATTTCATTTTCTGGAGGCTGAGTGTTTTAGAAGTTCATATGTTTTGAGTACCTAAGCTTTCATATAAGTTGATTTTTCAAATGTTTGAAAATTCTTCAAAAAGTATAATAGAGAACATACCTCCTTGTTTTAAGACAAACGTTCCTCTAACTATAAATGTTATTAGCATTATTGTTTTTAGTGAAATAGTAACCCTATAGATAAGACAATGTTTCATGCTATGTAATCATATAAAACTAGATAGTCTGAGTATTATCATATAGCACACCAAAAAGATTGAAAATATGTTTGGGGTTGTAAAATTAACACCTAAAAATACCATTGTAAAGTGGGCTTTTGGCTCATGTAACATATGGTATATATCCTGAAAACAATAAGAATCAGTCTACAAAGTCACCCACTGTTACAGACAGGATGTGGTTGAAATGGGCGAAAACAATATATATTGTTGTGATGGTTAATTTTATGTATCAACTTGTCTAGATAATGGTACCAGATATTTGATCAAGTACTACTGGTTGTTGCTGTGAAGATATATTTCAGATATGATTAACATTTAAATTAGTAGAGTGTGAATAAAGTGGATCACTCTCCATAATGTGGGTGGGCTTCATCCAATCAGTTGAAGCAAAATGTATTTGCCTCTTTCAGTACCCCTATTTGTTTATTCATTAACATTTTCTCTTCTATATTATTTTGGTTTTAATGTTCTCTATGTTATTTAATCTCTTTGTGGGCCTGCTTTTAAAACCAAGGCTAGATTTTCTCTACTAGCGTTAGGGTTTCTGCTATCACCAATAGAGAACTAGGATGAGATGATTAGGGGACTAAAAGTTTTCTAGTGTCCTCTAGAGCTATAGTAGAGACACTTAAAAGCAAAACAAAACAAAAACAAAGAAAAAACTATGTCTTTTTTTAGAATGGTGAGAAAGAGCTAATATAACCTAAGAGAAGAAAGACAAACATTTTGTGAGGATTAACAGCCATCTTCAGCTTGGAACACTCCCAAGTGTTTATTAGAAGGAACTGAAAACCAAGAATCTTTTTTGCCTTTAAAAAATGTAACATGGGACATACATATATCATTTCAACTCTTCTGGAAGAGGAGCCATTACAACATATGAACATTTATAAACCTGAGAGATGAGAGCATGTAAACCCTTCATTTTTGGGTTATGCATATTCTGAATAGAAATAGGTTCATTCCAGGAGAATAAACATGAAGAGGGAGCTACAGAGTGTTTCACATTTATTTAAGTAATTATTCCTCCTTCAGGAAAATATTTCACAACCATAATGGGGCAGTGAGGAGAAATCAAGCAAGTTAAAATGCCTTTAAGTATAACCGATGGCCTGGGGACTCCAGAGAAGGAAGCCATATGTAAAGAAACTTTCCAGCCTGGCAATCCTTAGAAAACAATTCTAGGCTCTAACAAGGCTTTCTGCATGTCATCTGCTGTTCTCAACCTAGCATTCAGCCCATAAAAAGGCAGCAGATTCTGAGGAGAAACTAGATTTTATCCTCAAAAATAGAGGTAAAGTGGGCAGAAAGGTTAAGAAATGATCAGAAATGGACAAAAATATAAGTAAATATAGTACAATTCTCCTGTCATTGGCTCATCAAAAACCAAAAATAACTTTTCTTCTTTTAGTTTTTTGTTTCTTTAGTTTCTGGGCTGTGTAGCCCCTTGAATATTAATGCTAATTATCTTTCCAGATTATGTAATAAAAGGAAATAACAAATTAGTTTCAGAATTCCTAGGAAAACTTTCCGGGTTTCATAGCTCTCAGATATCATCTACTGCATATTTTGCTTTCTGTCACTAAGTAAAGCGTACACAACATTAACTGAGAAATAAGAAGAGTTCCCCCATGCATCCTCAACAGTGTTAGGACCTAGCACAACTTTTCAAGATCAGTAGATTCATAGACGCTTACAATTCCCAAAGAATGTTGATGTTTTCACTTATGTAAGTGGTCAGTGTCTATAGTAAGAAACAACAAAAATTACTAATAACCAACTTGATAAATCTGTTTGTGAGCACGACACAACATGATCGAGCAAATGAAACTCTGATCTCCTTAACCAACAGAGGCAAAAATGGCTAGACTCCAATTTTTTCCTGTGAGGTAAGACCTCTGAGAAATAACATTTTCTAAAGGTTTTCTCCACACCACCACCACCACCGCCACCACCACCACCACCACCACCCACCCACCCATCCACCCACCTCCCCACCCCACCCCCACTGTTGACAGCGGGAGGTTCTGAAAAGTGCAATCATTAAAAAAAGCTAAATGGCACAATATCAACTTCATCATCTGTAGCCATTTGGATTTCAATTTTCACTAAAGGTTATTTCATGCTCCCACACCCGAACCTCAACATAACAGACCTGGTACTATCACCTCCAGCTTCTTCTTTGCTCTTTGATGCGATAAAATGAGTCGTTCCCAGAATATTTTGCATGACTAAAAAGAAAGAGATTGGATAAAATATTATAATTTACAAATCTCACTTGGAAAAATATGTGCATATAAATCAACATTTCTGGTGAAGGTCCCCAAATCCTTTTAGTCTCCCACTGAATTCACTCAGTGTTTCACATATGAATACATTCAGAGGAATAATGCTTTGTGAAAGTGCTTCATTTGATTAAAATGGCTACAAAAAAAATGTAACAAGACAATCCCAGCTTTAAGCCTTATTCAAGCCTTCAAAAGAGAGGTGGGAATCAGCCATGCCATTTTGTCCTAAAGTTGCCAAGGTGAAGGCCTAAGGGAGAAAAGCGTCTAGCCTCTAGCCAGATAAGTAGTGCCATTCTACTCAGAAAAGAAAAATTCTTTCCACATACACACACACAAACAGACATATTCTAGGAGGTAGTCTGGTGAAACAAACAGAACCTGACAGGGCTTTGGAGTAGTGCTGAGCCAAATCTGAATCCAAGATCTTTGCCATGGTCAAACCACTCTTGACCTTGACATACCATTTAACTTTATCAAGCTTCAGGCCCTCCATTTGGAAAATGGAGGTAATCATATCTATCTCCCGGATTTTGTGAGAATTAATATGGTATTTTAACATAAACCCATTACATAGTAGGCTCATGTCCAGTGGTCGCATCACACCTTTCATAATCCTCATTCCCTAGCTATAACAGACTGGCAAAGAAAAATAAAAGAACCATAATATAAGTAACAGTTATCAAATTATATATGGTCTTTCAAGCTATATGATCTTTGCCTAGGTAAAAAACTCATATGTTTCTGAAACCCTAGTGTTATCAGCTTCTCACGGAAGGGATTAGGCAGTAAAGTCTAGACATGAGAGACACAGATGCCAAAAGAATTTATAAAACTGTGCATTTCCCTAGAGTTGACTTCTCACTCAGGTAAGACCTTAATTCTTAACTCTTAACACACTCACATAACCACCACCTTAGACACAGAAGAGAAACTGCCTCTCTGATTCCAGCTCTATCTTCCCTAAGGTTCCTTGGAAAACGAAAGATGTTTCTCTTTTATTTTGTGGAGTGAATCATCCACTGCCATCAACATGGTTCTTGGGCAGAACATTCTGGGAAGTACAGGAGAAGAGGAACAGAAGGAAAGAGTCACTCATAGATGTCCTTGTTTAGGATGCGATAGCCTCCCAGTGATGAGCACTCTTACACCGTCCAGAAATCTGGTAGATATCTCCGATGTGTTCTTATGTGTTTCTCCGCCAATGAGAAATAGAGAAAAAAACAGACCCATCATGCCATGCCCCTTTCCATGGAAACGTCTCAGTTCTCACGAAGGCCGTTATCCTTCCTCAACCACCTTTGAGGGTGACAAGATACTAGGGTTTCTCCATTCAAACTGCCTACACTTCCCAGCCTCTAGACTTATGGTAGCTAGTCTCCCAGGGCCAGCAGCTTACACACGGCTGATGATTGCTCTCCACCACCAGCTTTCCCTCTGTCATAACCATATACACCGTAGGTCAGTCCACTTCTAATATACCCTTTGCAGTCCCCATCTGAACACTGATGGCTCCAGATTCTTTATGGGGGTTGGAGGATGCACTTCTTTTGTGTTTAGTAGTAGTAGAAATCTCCCTCACACACTTGATTGAAGAATTGCTGAGCTCCTAAGACCTCACTTAAAGTGTCACCCTCCCAATGTACATCTCTCCTTTCCCCTAGAAAGAGTAGATGGGACTGCTGACTTTGGAGTTGGGCCTATAAACCTCATCAGAGATAAGTCAGCCTCCTAAGAAATAGCAGATCCCCTCCCCAGTGGCTCCTAGATGAAAGGGAGCATTCTGAGCCCTGGTTTGGTCCAACCTTCAGACTTTATAAACTCGAAGGTATCCTAACTGTGGCCTTTTACTAGACTGAATGTTGGGTTCAAATACTGTTTACCATCCATCTATTAAGTATCCTGGATCGTTGGTGCCTCTGCAGGTGACAATGGACTAGTCCTAGACTTTTTAATTCCAAACAATTGTAACACTTTTGGTGGTAAACAGCTCTCAAAACTTCTTCCTTGATCAGAATAGACTGAAAAGAGAACTCTTTGAATTTTTATGGTTGGTTGTGTTTTGTTTTGTTTTGTTTTTGAACCTGCTTAGCTGTGCCTAGGGAAAAAAAGTGTATGAACAGTTCATTGCCACCAATATACCACCAAGAATTCAGATATCTTGTCCTCAGACAAAAAGAAGCCAGTATGAATTATAATTCTAGTGCTTTGCTGATTGATTTCTAGACAGGCTGCTTTTGGGGGGAACGCTTTTCTTGAATACAGCAGACCCAGAGTTACCAAGCAAGGATCTGCTGCCAGATGATCACTGAAGTCAATACTGTGGCCTTGGCTTTTGAGAGAAGAAAGGATCTTTATTTGTCCATTGAGATCTCTGAAATAACCTAGAAGTAGAGATTGGAAAAGAATTCTTTTAGCTTTCTTAGAGAAGCAGGTGTCTCATTCTTGACTGGCTTCCTGAGGGAGAGAGGCATTTTAAAGTATATCGCTACTGTCTTTATGCTGTTTCTGTTTCCAGTGCAAAAAAACTGAATGGGATCTTTTTCCCTCAGTCCAGTTCCATTTGCTCTAGTCTAAGTGTATTTTTTTTTCAGCTTATTATAATCGTTTTTAAGCTTTTAATGATATTACCACCTTTTTTCTTTTGCTGTTATAAGCAATTTAATTGAAAGCTGTTAGACAATTGTCATTTGAAACAGGAGTCTCTGCTGCCTTTTCTACCATTATTTAACTGTTATTTAAGTCCAGTATAATATGCATGATTCTAAAATACATAGTAACAGAATTTTGGTTTTGTTCATTTATCTGCCTTCAGTCAGAAAAGTTGATTCTTTGAAAAATAAGTCAAATTTATTTTGTTTCTCAGGAGAAAAAATTTTTACAATCAAGCCCTATTTTCCTACTCATTTGTAGTCTACTATTTTGATTATGAGTTCTGAAAAACTCCATATAATGGAATCCTCTTTTAAATTGCTCTGAATTATCAAACAAGAGGTATTATTTCTCATCTGATTAGCCAAGCAGACTTGTTTTCAGGATACTGGAACTCAGGAAACACTCAGTTTTCTGAGGAATAGGAGGTCGTGATTAAGGACAATGCTGCCATCGGCAGTTATGATTCAGAATCCCACACAGTAGGAGTTGTGAGAGTTGTGTTTCAACAACATGGTGATCTGGGGAAAATGTTGATATTTCTATACTTTGACATTGAGAGTGTTGTTGCCATCTGTGGCAGACATATGGTATCTGTTGACTTCAAACTCCAGTAGTCATTTCTCTGCCCCTTTTTCTAAGTTGGCAGAGCCTGCATCACATGAGAGAGGCTAAAAATGTCAGATGTTTATTTCGTCATTCTGCCTTGAAGCTAGGGGTAGTCCCATGACCCAATTCCAACTAGTGAGGTATAATGGGGAATCTCAAGAAAAGATTTTCTTTCCTAATTAAGGGAGGGTGGGGGATTGAGAGAGAGCAAGGTCCCACTCCACCTAATAAAAGAGGCAAAAAGACCCTACCTCACTCTTTCTGCTTTTGGATGTTGACATTAGAGTATGTGATGTTTGGAGATGCTATAGTTATCTTGTGACAAAAGATACCCCTGACATATCAGAAAAGCCAGACTGGAAAGACAGGAAGCATTTGAGTCTTCAATAATTGTTGAGCCACAGAAATAACCCTGGAATTACCTACCTCCAAATTTTCTCTTGGAGAAAAATGAATTCATAAGAGTACTTAGTACCTCTGGCTGCCAATGTCCTGTTATCTACTTTTGGACACATAGGAGCACAGAACTCCACCACCAGAGCAAGCATGGCCCTATGACTAGACATGAAATGAGACCGGAAGTGTTGTGTGCCACGTCCAGTGACTCCCTTCCATCCTTCCCTGCAGTGATAATCATGGGAGCATGTACTACCTCTCTTCCCACTTCCAGATAAACCTCTCTGGGATCAACTCCTAAATGAACCACTTGCTCTTAAACACTTGTATCAGAGTCAGATTCTGGAGGAACCCAAACCAAGACACTATCCCTGTGCAAGTGGACCCCATCCTTGGGGATTGTCAATCAAGGTACAATACATGGTCTGTCTTTGATAGTTAGACTTTGAAGGGGATCACACAAGGCTATCTTCAGGGAGGTTGAGACTCTTCTAAGTGTCTGCTCCATCCTTCTTTATGGATTCCTGCAGCCCCTCTGACACGTCTTTTTTTGAACTGGATTCCTCAGTTGTTCCCTCAATTCTATGAGTTAACCTATATACGTTCAATAAATTCATTTTGGGATGAGATAGTTAAAATTTCTGTTACTTGAAGTAAAAAAAAATAGTGACTATAAATGATATGTTAAGCTTCTTTTAGTTAAAAGATTCTGTAGTAAAAATGAGTTATAAAAATATAAAAGCACTAAATGCTATATATTTATTATTTATAAAATTAAATCAATAGAAGCTACTTGAAAATGTCAATATTTCATGTTTCTTCACATTTTACTTCAAATAGCATCTCTAGCTGGTGAGACCATCTTTCTAACATTTCAACACAATACCCACGTACACTTACTGCTCTGGAAGAGTATAATAACTTGGGGCAGGGAGGGGTCATTGTGGTTGCTATTGTTTTGTTTTTATCTGTGGTGGCTATTAAGTTTCCATTATCTAATGTGGAATCTTAAATTAAATGGTTTTAAGAGTAAAATGTTCTTAAGAGATTTCTATGCAAAGAAATCCATAATGCTATAACCATAGAAAAACCTTATTTATGCTAATCTTACACAACAGAACATGAGAATTCATAGATCAAAGCTATTTAAATATGATTTAAAAAGAGGCTCCTAATACCCAAATCTAGGACAAGTTGAGAAACAAAATAATGAGAGTAATGAATTATAGCTCAGAATATTATGTATTTATATTTATGAGTCCATATTGATATAAATAATTGAATAAATAAATGGGAGAGTAAAATTCCAATTAATAAATATAGAAGGAATAAAGGCAATATAAAATCATCATTTGGTAACATTACAATAAAAACTATTCCAGTCAAGAATCATTAATAGATGCTAAAATTAGCAGGTGAAAATGTGATGAGAAACAGAATATTTACAGTCTTGAATATCTCTGACTCTGAGATACTTGCCAAATACAAAGAGGAAAACAGTAATGTTACAGTGGAAAAACTTGGAAGACTCTGCTTTATCCAAGTGATCCAAGTTAACGTCATAAGTAATGAGACAAATGGCATCAGGTGATCCTGATTTGATGTGCTGAAAAGGTAAAAGGTGTGATGATTAATTATATGTCTCAACTTGGCTGGGCCAAGGGGTGCCCAGATATTTGGTTAAGTATAATTTATGGGTATATTTGTGAGGGTGTTTCTAGATGAGATTAACATTTGAATTGGTGGCCTGGATAAAGCGGGTTGCCCTCCCCAACATGGGTGGGCATCATTCAATCTGTCAAAGGCCTGAGTGGAATAAATAGACTGAGTAAAAAAGAATTATTTCTCTCTGCCTTACTATCTTTGAGCTGGGACATAAATCTTTTCCTGCCTTTGGGCTCAAACTTCAACTGAAGCTATACCATTGGCTCTCCTACGTCTGAACTCCTCAGCCTCCATAATCACATGAGGCAATTCACACACACACACACAAACAAACACACACACACACACACACACACACACACACACGATTGGTTTCATTTCTCTGGCGAACCCTGTCTAATACAGATATTTCGATAATGAGAGTGGTTGTAGAAAAATTTTTAAGGATGAATTTTCTGAATTGATTCTGGGATTTCTGGAAGTGGCTCTCTAATCAGATTAGATTTAAAGATGCTAATAACTCTATTCAGTAATAAAGAGAGCACTGAAAATTCATGGCATGATTTGTCAACAGACATGCACAAAATGTCTACATTGGATACTCAATCAACCACTTAGAAGAAGTAAGGAGCTGAGCGATTGTATATATGATACTTTCAAACATATTTGGAAATCTAACAAATATGATGAGATTGGCTGATTGCTCCTAATGCTGTTGGACAAAGTGGTGGGAAAGAAGAATAAGCTCATGGATTCAAATTCCTAGCTCAGGCACCACAGAAATAACCTGAAAACATCTATATGTGCCCCTAATGACCCCTAATCGCCTGTCACTGCAAGGCTGCGATTGCCGAAAATCAAAAGTGGAATCTCATCTTTCAATGAACCAAATTACAATGCAAGCTGGGCTCTGAGCCTCACAGAGTGTGTAATGCTAAAGCGAGGGCATTAATTGGGAAAGAATGGGATCCTGTATGCTTACATGGAGGTATATGGGGAGACCCTGATGAAGCTGGGGACACTGAGCTTCTAAATTCTGATGAATCTTCTTTTCCAGTGGAAGAGGCCTCCCCATGCCCAGTGGAAGCAGCATCGTATCAGGTATGTGGAACTTTTGCAAACAATGCATAATCTGAATTTAATTTCTCTCTCTCTCTCTGTCTCTCTCTCTCTCTCTTTTACACACACACACACACACACACACACACACACACACACACACACACACAATCAGACCAAAACAGGGGACATTTTACAAAATAACTGGTAAGTTACTCTTCAAAAGTCAAGGCCATGAAAGACAAAGGCTCAGGAACTTTCACAGACTGGTGGAGACCAAGAAGACATGTCAACCAAATGCAGTGTGAGATCCTAGACTGGAATGTGGTCCAGAAAAAGGTCATTAGTGGGATAACTGACAAAATTTGAATGAAGACTATGTGCTGCAGCAATACTAACTTTCTGCTTCTGGCAATCATACTGTGGTTATGTGAGATGTTAACTTTTGGAGAAGCTGGGTAAAGGGTATGCAGGAATTTTTTGTGCCATTTTTACAACTGTTTTATAAGTCTTAAATTATCTTAAAATGAAAAGTTCAGAAATAAAAAAAAGTTCAAAACATTATTTAAAGTAAATTATACAAACATACATTGGAATAGCAGCTGGAGGTGGAGGCTACACTTAGGGAATAAATGAGAAAAGTATCCAGAATATTGATTATGCACTCTGAAATAGTACTGTATTCAGAGCTGGCTGTGGTTTCACCATGAAAAGTAAAATGGAAATAAGAAATTATATGTAAAAAAAATTACAAAACAGCCTGAAGAACAATGCAAAAATGATGACTTATCCAATGCATAAATGTCAAAGGAATTCAGAGTAAAGAACAAATTAAAGAAGAGGTTGGATTATTAGGAAAAATGTGACTGGAAACAAGTGAAAAATTTTGACGTATATGAGTAATTTCCTTTTTCTATTAATTTATTATATAACTTTATTATATAATAAAATATAAATATCTATTTATAGAGAAACATAGATATTCTATTTCTTTTAAGAAGTATATATGTGTCTATAAATTACAAATATAAATTTATCTCTATACATAGGAAAGGGTAGATACAGAGAACTGTACATAAGTCAGAAAATTCTGTGAAAAAAAAATTGGAATTGCATTCCAGAGGAAAAAAAAGACTGATAAGCCCAGTGGATACATAACAAATAATGGAAAAAAGATGCAATAGTATAGCATATAATAATAATAGTGCTATAGTATAACAGCAAAAATTTGAGCATTTACTATATACCAACCAATTAAAGTCTTTACATGTTAATTCATATAATTCTCACAATATATTAGGTGGGTCTACTATTATTCCCATTTTACAGAAAATAGTAAAATGGAAATGGCAAAAATGGGGTTCGACTACACATAGTTTAGCCCAGAAGTGAGGCCTTTAACCATAAGGCCACTCTGCTTTAAATAAGACTTGACTAAACAGCATAGTTTTCCCTTCTTCTAGAAGATGAAAGTTCTAAGTTACAATGCTTTTATATCTTCATATAATCAGTACTTAGAAAAAGGATTTTGCTGTCACCAGGAGGTGATGGACTAGAGCATGGGTGACAGGTGAGGATCTGAAAGAGCAGTTGAGGGTATGGGAGAGGTGATGAGATGCATCAGATTTCAGGATGTAGAACCCACACCCATCACCCTTTCGCTGAGGCTGACAGTGGATCCCCAAGAGTCAAGGGCTCTCAAGGGGATTAAAGTGAACCATTACTGCCACACAGACCTGCCTTGTTCCCAAGAGGATTTTCTACGTGTGGAATGATTAGAAAATGGTCTTTCAGGTAGAATTTGATTCAAACTGGCAAAGTCATCTTAATCACAGGAATCAGTTAGCTCCAAATTGGTGAATAGGAGGAGAATCAGCAGAGGGCAGAGGACATATGCTCTTAAGTGTGAATTTAGATTTGAAAAACATCCTCAGTTCGTATATTCTGTGTTTAGAAAATGTGGTCACCAACTCACTGAGGTTAATTGAGTAGGAAAAATAACATGATGAAACCATTTGTGAAATATTTGTTCTGGGAACTGAATCTGCAAATGAATTTAGGGTAGGATCAATTCAAAAGCCCACAGAAGCCAACTAGGTAATGAATTATAATTGAGTAAAATAGGTAAAGCTGTTTTTTGTTGTTGGTTGGTTTGTGTTTTTTTTTTTTTTTGAAGAGGCTTTGTTTCCTCATTAAAACACATACACTATTCTTTACTTCATATAAAGAAATACTCTATATCTGACTTTTCTTTTCAACACATGGCTCTTTTAGGCCATCTTTTGTTTTCCTAGCTTTGATGGAGAGAATTGTGCACAGAGAAATAGTTCTCTCCTATGGACATTCAATGATGCAAACATCAAGATAAATGAGGACTGACAAGTCTTGGTAATCAGGGAGATAAGAGTGAGTGGATGAGAGAATAGGGAGCTGGAGAGCACATTTTTATGTGAAATATCTTGACTTCCAACATTTATTAAAATGTTTTAAACTATATACAGACCTCCTTCTTAAAATGCGTTCATCTTTTTTATTCATGCCACACTCCCAAGTTTCTTCCTTCTTTATTGCATGCTCATTTCCTTTTCTGGATCCTGCTTTTCTGCTCATCATCCAGGATCCCCTTCTCTGCACTTGCTATATCCTCCACCTGGGCAGCCTCATCTGATCCCCAAACTTTAAACCACCTGTGCCAGAGATTTCCAAACCTATATTCAGCCCTGACCTCTGCCCGACATTCCAGACTCTGTCAACTTGACCTCTCCAAATGGATGTCTAAGATGAATCTCAAATCATGGCCAAGAAGAAACTCTCCCCTGACCCACTCATACCTTCTCCCATCCCAGTAAATGAAACCACCATCCACCAAGATGTGCATGACAGGGGAAAAAAAACTTCAGCATATATGGCGAAATGGTGCTTCATACATTTGCGTATTTTATTCCCGTTTCTTAAGAGACCCTTTCAGTTCACTCTCTACCCTTTTCACCTGGAAATTTTCTACATATCCTTTAAGAATCAGTTCTAGCATTATCACTTCCAGGCAGGGATGGTCACATAATTTTATGGGCCCAGAGCAAAATGCAAAGGTAGGTGGGAAATTCAAGATTGACTGCCACCCCAACCCAAGGGATCATAGCCTCTACACAGTGACATACCTGGTACCTGAATTGAAGGTAAGAGAGAGGCCTTCACCCAGTTGCCTGACAAATATGCCTGTGGTGCTGCCAGCCCGGGGTGGGAATTATTGCCACTTTGCCCTACCCTGATTCACTGCAGGGCACAAGTACCTCAACACTCCTCACTCCTGCTCCTTGTTCTCTGCTTGGGAAGGAGGGTCATGACAGTATGTGGGGCCTCCCTCGGCCTACTTCTCTGCCCCACAGCTCCAGTGCATTGAGAATGGGCTGCTGAGAACCTCTCCTGGGGAGACAGGGAAGCAGCAGAAGGTGAGACTACACTGAGCTGAGGCCCTAAGGCCTGGCATATGATCTATGTGCTCCATTGTCCCATTGGACTTCACTTACAAAACACACATTCCAAGATAAAACTATTAAGAATTTCAAAAAAGGACACAAAACATTAAACCCCAAGCATGGGTACTTCTGAGCATGGAGCCCTACGCTATTGGTTGTGTGCCTATGAAGCTGCTCCTGCCTTCAAGAAATTGTCCCTGACTAGTACCCCCACACACCACTGTCAACTGAGCTGGCTGACCCTTTCTGTGCTCCCTGATTATTCTGTGTTTGCATTTATCTCATTGTGTTACTGTTAGCTATTTATGTTTCACAAAATATTTTATAAGCTTCCTAAGGTCAAGGAATTTGGCTAAATCACTTTTTTCTTTTAAATTTCTAGTATTGAAACTGCTTCTCAGTAGGCCTTTGAAGTGTTAACATGACCTGACAAATATGATAACTGGCTGAGCTGGACCTAATTTAGGCACTATTGCTGCTTAGCCTTGCTACCACCACCACCATGACGATGACAGCCGTCTCCCTCACTTCCCAGCCAGAGCAGCTCCAGCAACAGATCAGACCTGGACCACAATATTACATCTCAACTCCTATGACTACTGTCATCACCAATGACCAGGGAGTTCTCTTGCACAGTTCTGACTGACAAGAAGGTCACCATGTCTGAGCACTTGCCAGACAAGACCCATGGAGGGCAGATGGGAAAGGCTGAGTAATACAACCAGAAAGATGGGAAAGTTAACACCCTAGGGAAGCAGATTTCAATAATGAAAGACAGGTGATACAGGAGACAGCAGATATTTTGTCTGTCATTTTTTCCCCTAACGGACTGTTCTGAAATGCAATCATTTTATTTGGCCTCTTTGGAAATGTCTCAGAAGACGGGAAACCAGCTATGTTAGTTCTGAAGCCATGACTGGCTTGGTAGTTCTCCTTGTCATTTCCCCCTTTCTTTCCTTGCCTTTCTTTTTCCCTTTATTCTCACTTACCTGGGACTCAATGAAACATTAGTATATTCCCTTAGGCTGTCTTCTCTAAGAAAGCTGGTATGAAGGAATTTGTAGCAGAAGTGGGGTAGTAATAACGGCTGGCATGCTGTGGCATCAAAACTACTAATGCTCTTCTCTACAGTTGAGTAAGGTGGAGGTTTAGGATAAGCCTTGGGATAGCAAGTTGCCACTGCAATTAATCAATATGGGGGTAATGGTAATTACAGCATGACTGTTGTAGTTGGCTACTTATGATGGTATTAAAATTCTTGGTAGGTTCTGGGCAGCTAATTGTCATTTTTAGGCATCCTATGAAAGCCGTAGATGACTCTAAGGCAGATAGTAAGACCAAATCATAGATACATCAAGCAAGATCCAGAGAAACAGCAGTGGGAGCATATCTTGAGGGTGTTAGATCAGAGAACTGTAACTTAAGACCAAACAGGAAAGAATTCATTAAAATGAGCAACTTATCTATAACTTAGAATTTAATGCCTAGCAATTTTCAATAACTTCCCAATGAAATTTAACATCTACCAGTCCTAATAGTTAGCTGAAATGCCTTTCAGCCTGAATTTACAATGGCTCAGTAAGTTGAGGTGGATTTGTTGGAACTTAGTTGGCTGAGTAAAAAGGAAGGGGTCAAAAGGACTAAGAAAAAAAAAATTAGAAAGGCAGGCAAAGCCGCCACCTGATTATATTCTCCAGGAGGGACCAGGTAAGAATTTCTTCACTAAGAAATACACTGATGATGGGGGTGTCAACATTGTTGAGAGACTCACTGTTGTCTGTCCTCTTCAAACTACGGTTGAGAGTGGAAGACCCTGGCATAACATTGGGCTTAATACCAGTGGGGATATTGGGCTTCTGAAAAAGCAGAGGCCCGGGGGATATAATTACTATATTGAGCAGAATGGCCAGAATAGCAATCAAAGTGCTTCAGTCCAAAACCCAAAGTGATATGTTATCAGAGCTAATTGAAGGTAGTTTTCCCAAAAGTAACATAGACAGACAACCATTTAGAGCAGTGCTTGTCAAAGTGTCCTAAAATCAGCAGCTTTTGTATCATCTAGGAACTTGTTTGAAATAAAAATTCTCAAGTCCCTTTCCAGACCTACCGATGCAGAAATTCTGGTGATGTAGCCCATCAATTGTTTTAACTAGCCCTCTAAGTGATTGGATGCATGCTAAAGTTTGAAAACCATTGAACTGAGGTTTTGCTTGATTTGTACAACTGAAAAGAATTGAAAATTGATGAGTGTAAGGCTGATGTCAAGACGCTATGATATAAAATTGCAATTTTCAGTTACTAGATCTAAGTCACTTCATAGATCCCAAACCTACTGATTGAAGGGAAATCTGTGTCCCCACATGACACTGAATGCATGGCAAATATTTCTCTAACCCTCCTCGTAATCGCCAGAGTAATTGTGCCTCAAAAAAATGAGAATGCCCAGACAACTTGAAGATGATTAGAATGAGGTCACAGCTGATACTGATATCGAGGAACTCAAAATACCACCTGGCCCTGTAGTTTAAATGGAGGCTTGTAGACACCAGAAAGTAAATGATGTTTGGGATCAAATTTATCTCACAATTGATTTGATAGATCCAAGGACTCACTCTGTGGCTATTTCTCTAGTCTCTGGCATTCTTAGAAGTTGGCCTTTGGTTTCCTGACCTATGAATTAAGAACGTTATGATAGAAAGGTGCAATGCATCTTCCCTTCAGGCCAAAACAGCAAAACAGAAGCAATGTCACCTCCCAGCAGTAATTACAGAAATTTGCACCAACAGTGACTTAAAAGATTCAGAGATGGTAAGTCCCATAATATACCTAGTCATTTCACTTATCTGGCCTCTGCAAAAAATTATATAGATCACGATGGGTCCCAGTGGAATGTCGTAAACTTAAGTAGTATCTCCATTTACAGCATCTGTGCTTAGATATGAATTTTATTGAAGCAAATCACCTCAACCTCTGGTACATTATTTGAGGCTATCATTTTGCTAAATGTTTTATTCTTGATTCTCATTAACAGAGAGGATCAAAAGCAGCTCCCCTTTATATTGCAAAACCAGCAGTAAATCTTCACTCTCTTGCCCAAGGCCTGTGTTAATTCTCCTGCTGTCTGTCATAGTCTATTCTGTAGTGATCTCAATCATCTTGATATCCCACAGTGCATCATGCTAGCCTTGTATACTGATTGACATTTTATTAATTGAACCTAATAAGGAGAATAGGTCAAGTAATTTGAATGCCCTAATAAAACATATGTGTCAGAGGGCAGGCAGTAAGTCCTTGATGATTAAAGGGCCTGAAACATCAGTGAAATGTTTAGGGGTCCAGTGATCTGGAACAGGAAGGGACACACCCTCTGAAGTAAAGCCTGAGAGTCTGACTATGGCACACGAAGTAATTGCAATTGGTCTCATGGGAAATTCACCATAACCAACTGATGGAGAAAGAAGAAACTGGCACCAGTTCAAAGACAGTTTGGTAAGTTATACTGAGGTTCTATAGAAATGAATCATTGTCATAATACAGTCTCTCTCGGGATGACCTGAAAATACAGACACAGCCACAGGAGGTTCTCAAGAGTCAGGTAAATAAGATGATACATTTTCTGGGCATCAGCCAGCTTCTTTCTTTGGTCAATCTACTGCTTGCATAACGGGCTATTGAACAAAGTGGCAATGGTAGCAGGATCGGACTCTATACATGGATCCAAAGGCAAAAGACTCCAGAATCCAAGAGGTGGAATTAGGATTAGTCTCTCTCACCATCACTCTCAATGACGCACTTGGAGAATTCATACTTTATGCCCCTACAAATTCGTGTCTGCTGGTTAGAGCTCTTGATTCCCAGGGGAGTTTTGCTTTCTAGAAAACACTCTTTTATGTCAGTGGAAAACCTAAAAAAGAATTACTGTACTGACTGGTTTAATTGACCCTGATTTTCAGGGGAAGCTAGAGTTATTGCTGCATAATGAAGAAAATATGAGTGCATCTGGAGTTCAGGACTCACTGAGGGATCTCTTGGTGATTCTGTGCTCAATGAGAGTTGTAAATGGACACTCACAGCAACTCTTGCCTGAGAAAGGAAAACAACTGAAGGTTCATGTATATTGGGGATGAGGAACTGTGCCAATGTACTGGGCATGCAACCTAGAACAGCTAAAATGCTAACTAAAGGTGAGAGAAACTAAAATGGGTGGCAGACAAGGGGGTTGATGCATATCACCTATGACCCTAGGACCAGGAGCAGCAGGGAGAACTGTGGCTTGGTTTGCTAATCCTCTTTAAATCTTGTTTAAGGGATCGAAACTGACTACTTAGAAGGACTGGCCTTGCCTCCTTTCTTAAGGAAGGAGAGAAAGCATTTTGTTCTCATATAAGATGTAGGAGATTATAACAGGATGCAAGTAAATCTGATTGGTGCAGGAATGTAGTATAGAAAACCCAGTTTACTTATCATTCCAGATCCATCATTCTCTGTCCCTTCTTTGTTCTACCTACACAGCAGCCATTTGCAATGCTTCTAGCTGTCTGAAATATCTCACAGTGGTTAAGTCCCAGCCACTGCCACTGTACACAGAAGGTCTCCACATATAGTCCCAACTGATGCAGAGAGGCTGTTGTACTGCAGGACAGAGACTCTGGCTGCCCCAGGAGCTGCCTTGAGAGGCTGCATAATACAACTTGGACACAAGGAAATTAATGTCTTATATAGGGTGGACTTCACCACTGAAAGTAAGTAGGGGGAAAATACCAGAAAATGCATTTTTCACTCTTCCTTCTCTACAATGGGCTGCTCTCAGATGCAGTGCTGCCATATGGCTTCTCTGGAGACATGCTACAAATCTAAGCATCTGGCTGATTGTGTTGTGAAGGTGTGGCCATCTCAGTAGCTCATCCCCTTGAATTTTCTCTTCTTTTTCTGCCTCAATTGCCTTTATCCTTATTCTTACTTCCCTGGGAATGCACCTATCCCACCCCACCCCACCCCAATTAAATGTTAGCATGTTAGATTTTGCTGTTGGTACTTTTTCTGTAATACTGAGCTAAGATGTCAGCTATTTTTTCAAAAAAAGTGGGCAATTCAGGATTCTCAGTTTCTAGTCTGACATGTAAGGATCTTAGAAGTCACCAGTTCATCCCAACAAATATAAAGCTGAACAAACTGAAAAATTAACAGCTCTTCTTAGATGAGTTTACAGGGCAAACAGCTGGCCCCCCCCCCCCAAATCGAAGAGATACACAGAACTTGTAAGCAACTAAAATGTCCTGCAGTAGGTGAATGAATAAATAATCCGGTACATGAGACAACAGACTATAATTTAGCACTAATAAGAAATGAGCTATCAGGCCATGAAAAGATATGAAGGGGATTTAAATGCATAATACTAAGTGAAAGAAGCCAATATGAAAGGCTGTATAATTCAAGAATAAGACATTCTGGAAAAAGGCAAATCTATGGAGACAATAAAAATATAAGTGGTTTCTAGGGCTTGGAGAGGAGGGAATGGGGATGAATAGGCAGAGCAGAAGCGATTTGGGAACAGTAACTATTCTGTATGACACTGCAACAGTGGATACATCTTATGCATTTGTCAATGTACAACACCAAGAGTAAACCCTAATGTAAACTATGGCCTTTAGGTAATAATGCTATGTCAGTAGGTCCATTAAATGTAACAAATATATCCACTGTAGTGGGTGATGTAGATAGTGGAGAGCTTTGTGTGTGTGTCGGGGAAGAGATTGGGTAACAGTAGTATATGGGATATCTTTGTATCTCCCACTCATTTTTATTGTAAACCTAAAACTGCTCTAAAAAAGTGTATAATTTTTTAAAAAGTGGGACATTTATGGATGTCATATGTACAGCAATAGCTAATTCTCTTTTCTTATATATTCAGCTACCATATGTAATATGTTCTAATTATTTAGACATTTGGAACAAAACCAAAATATTATATCTCAGCATCTCTACCAGCTTGTGGCTGCCTAAAGACAAGTTCCTGTTATAATCCTAACACCCAGCTGAGTGGCTAGCCCAGAATAGATGCTAACTAAGTATTTATTAAAATCTTCAGGGAAGGTGGTATATAAGGGAAAAAAGACCAAGGAGATAGATTAACCTTGCTTGGCTATTTCCCAGCCCCCATTACCTTGGGCAAATCATAGGTTCACTGGAGTTCATTTTAAGAATTATGAAATGAAGATAATCATAATCTCATTTTTTCACAAAATTTTGCAAAGAACAAATGTGATGCACTATATATAAAAGTCTTTTTAAATTGCAGAACGCTTTATGACTAAATAGATACTAAATCAAAGGCGGATAGACAAGGATAGGCTTGATAGAAACAGGGAACTGAGAGAATTAAAGGAAACAGATAAATTCAGTCATCACCATACAAACTACCTGAAACAAGATTCTGTGCCTCCTCCTCCTTCCATGCACAAACAGGCATTACACAAATGTTTTCTCTCATATTTTGCCTAAGTTCTCTTTTTCATCAATTATCAACTGATACTCAGTGCAAACTGGTACCAGGCCTTGAACAAGGCAAAAGGCACAAAGCATAATTACTGCCCTCAGAGAGGTGGAAGTCTAGGGGATGAGGCAGACATGAGAGATTGAGACAATGAAGTACAACTGGAGACCTCCAAATGGAATTGTGTAATTCTTGATGAGTTCAATGCAACCAGGGAAAAGGAGATGGCAATCAGAGAAGGCTCTCTTTTGGAAAGAATCTTCCAGGATACATCTTAGAAAATGAAGTGGGCAAAGAAGGAAAGAACAATCTAAGACAGAGGAAAACAATGTTCCATATTTATGTAGGAAATATGGCTTGATCAGATTATATTAAGAAACTTTACTCAGTCCTCTCTGGTCATTGTCACTGCAGCAGGCAACTCTCAGCCACCTGTAACTGCTCAGTCTTGGTATATTCTATCTACCCTCTAAGAAAGGAGTCAGATGAGAAAACTTTGAAACTCCATGGGGCTTGCTCTAGTCAGACTTTGCAGATAATGTGGGCTTCCTGGGCTCTCAAATGTGGAAAAAAAATTAGCCCTGTTAATACCTTGCTAGAGATCTCACTTACTATGTGATTTCCTTGTGACTAAGTTCCTGATCTATTGTTTCAACAAGTGAAAGAAACCTTGATTGGGAGTTTAACCTGAACACTGAAAGTTGTAGTAGAATTTAAGATCTATTGTCTCCTCTTTTTATGAGGCAATCCCTAAATTGTAGTTCTGAAGTCATTTTCTCTTCTCTTCCTAAGTCCTAACAGTGGAAGAATACTATATGTATGGACAACAGACACACCTGGGCACCTGGGAGTTGATCTGATAACCCATCACTTGCCATCAAATGTTTAAGTTACGACTAGATCACTTAGAGACAGGATTGACATTCAAATGTAAACTCCTAGATTTCTTTAAGGGTACAGATTTTGTCAAACTACATAAGGCAGTTAAATTCTCTCTTTGAAAGTGAATTTCATAACTTTATATCATGTCAATTTTTTCTTTTCTCTTTAAAAAAATTTTTGTAAGAGTTTATTTGAGCCAAACTGATAGCATATGCCAGGGAGCAAGATCTCAAATGCTCCCTCTAGAAAAAAATCTTTCCATGTCAATATCTTTTAAGATAAGTGTACTTAAAAACAACCCAAGGTCTCAGGATAAAACTTTGTAGATTCAGAACTCCCAGGAAGACAAAAATGTCTCAGGTTCATTAAAGGGATGAAAATTGGTAATTATCCCTTTCACCATTGCATTCTTACACCAAGCAGCATCCCAGGGCTTGCTCAAAGAAAGGAAGACCCTCAGCACTGGGGGAACCTTGGAGCTGTAGACTGAGGGTAGCCAAGGTCTGATCGCTTTCTTCCCCATTCTTCCCCGGCAAAACAAAGCTTCAGGTAGTCTGATGTACCAAACATAGCATCTTGCCTGCCTTTCCCTGTCTCCTCTCCCTCCAAGGTAGGATTTGGGAATGAATATTTTTAAACTAGCAACATCATCCCCAAATACAAAGAAACTCATGCTATTTTATTTCTTTTCAACTCACCTTACCAATATGGCTTTTAAAGCATAAAGAAAACACTCGAAGACATGAATTACTGCTTAAAATTGTCCCCTGTAAAACTTATCCTTTCTGCTGTGAAGAGAAGAAATAAAAAATATTTCCAAGGGCTCTGGATTACGTACTCCAATAGTCATCATATAAACTTTGATTGAAAGAACCTCACCAAGTATTTAAAAATCTGCTTTAATTATATTTTTGTGAATTTCAAGAAGAACATCATTGCAGTTAATGTTACAAAAAAGCAAAGAGGGACATCTGAACATGCAATAAAAAATGGATTCACAGTGAAAATAATGTATGTTGGTACTAAAATATAGTTATTTGGCTCCCTGAAGGAAAAAAAAAAGGTTTCTTCTAATTATCTATTATTCATTTGATTATGAGAAAGTTTCTTTTTTTTTTTTCTTGAAAGCTTTAGGGGAAGTTTTCAGTTTCTGCTACTGAAAATTTTCAATTTCTGCTACTATGATTGTTAGCATCTGATGGAAGTCCCTCATTCTGAAAGCCATTATTTGTAGCCTATAATTTAATCAGAAAATTCAAAAGTACAACAAATAGCTTGGCAACTGTGTTCTTGTTACATATAAAGCCTTTAGCAAAAATATGTAACAAAATTTATGTAAAACAATCTTTTTCTTATATACAGAAGTTTGCTTTATTCCTCGGGCTCTCACAGCCTACTCTAAAATAAAAAGGTCGGGGGAAAGCAGCTACCAATCTCCTTTAAACTCTCATTCTGGGTGGGGCAGAGATCCTAAAAGATAAGGTAACTATTTTAATCTTCTTTTAACTGAGGTATAAAAATGCATCTGGTTTCTCAACAAAGAAATAAAAATAGAATAGATGATAATGGCTTTAAAATAAAGAATTCATCCCTTTGTCCTTTGAAAAATCTCTTAATTAACTCAAGAGTTAGTAAAAATGACAACATCTGTGACTGTGATCTGAGGACACAGAGTAAAGAGGATCTGAGTGAAACAAATTTACAATGTAACTCTAGCTGCTGAGAAGTTTCACATCTAGGGCATGCACATATTTCATACCAGTAGAGTTTACACCTCAGGGAAGAAAGATCATAGGCACATGGGAAATGTCACCCAAATCGGTATACAAACGCATAAACAGGACAAACACATGGAGTCAAAGGGAGACCAAAACACAAGTTTAAAAAGACATGTTAAAATCATTTCAAAGCCAAGGACCACATTTACTAAAAACCGAAAGCTCTGATGATTCTACAGAATATCTTGTAAACATTGAAAATGCAGCTTTATGGAATTCACAGTCTCAAAAGAAAATAAATTTCTGGTTTATCATCACTGCTCGGCTCTGTCTGCAAAACGGAATCATCCGAACAAAACTGGTCGACGTGGCCAGCGCGCAGGGCTGCACATGAGCCCTCGGGGATGCCTCGGTCCTCGCCGTCGTCTTTGGCACTGCTCAGGTAGCCCGAAATGTAGGAGCCGGTGGAGTGCCGGTTTTCTGCGGACGCGGGCGCTGAGGGTTTGTTTCGAAGAATCACTTCTCCCACGTTGCTGGGGTTGCCAGCTTTTTGCTTTTTGGCTTCCTGCTTTTCCTTGGCACGACTGGCAATATTGCGCACTCTGCTCTGGCTTCTGGATGACAACTTTCTGACCAGTGCCCTGGGGAACTGACTGGCATCCTGCTTCGAATACCGCATTTGGTAGCCTTCTTCCTGGTCAAAGGACACAAGCTTCCGCAGCTGCTCGGTCAGGGCATCCATAGGCTCTAACGACTTTGTCTTCATAGTCACAGCTTTCCTGTCTCTGACGCCGGTTGTAACAAAACTCTTACTGATACACTGGTACTTGCTTTCAAAATTGCAGGCGATGTCCTCCGATGTTAAGTCTCCAAGACTTTTGGATTTGCAAGGGCTGGGCAGCTTCAGAACAGGCAGAGGAGCGTATAGGGACTGCCTGGGTGCAGGGGCATGCAAGTCTTGAGCACAAGACCAGGGCACGCGGGTTTGGTTCATTTTTGCATCTGAATTTGAGAAATGCTTGTGCATAAAACCAGCACCTGGATAAGCTAGACAAGAAATACTCTGATTTTTGACATCTTGAACATTGTTGAATATTTCAGAGGCAGAAGGGTGGAAAGTCTCTTTATAGTAGCCATTTCTTAAGCCTCTTTGAATACGTTCCACCACATCCTGACTGTACTTCAGTTTTGAAGAAGATGCAAGGTGACTTGTGCCTTCTCTCATATATTCACGGGGTGTTACAGAAAGATTTTCTGAGTCTCCATCCATTTCCACAAGACTGCTCTCCCCAGAATTTAAACAGAGAGTGGGGTCAGCTATTACATCTCCAGTGGGACTTTTGGGTAACCAGCAGCGAGAAGTATTAGAGAAATGAGGCGGATTACTCTCCATGGCATCCGTCTTGGCTTTATCAGAAAGGTCATCATCTGGTTTGGTTTTAAAGACAGTGGGAGTGCAGGTAGTTTCACAAACAACTTTGTGTGTTGCGTGTTCAGAGGTGTCAGGACTCGAGAATGCAATTGGCTGAGGAGATGAACACAGTGAGAATGACGTGGGTTTTTCCTTGGAGAAGCCATGCTTGAAGGGCGTTTTTATGTCCATAGTGGGTAAGGGAGGATGGCCTGATATTACACTGGTGCTATGAAGATGAGAAGCAACTGTGAGGTTAGCCTGATCACTGGTCTCACCAAACTGGCCAATCAGTGCTGAGATAGAGCTGCCCGGATCATCCTCATTGGTTAAAGTGACATTGTCAATAAGATGGGAAATTTCACTATCCTGCAGAATCTCCATAGACCGTAAATCAGGTATGTCAGAACAGAGCATAGAGACATCTGACAAAGAAAAGGATGTTGCGGCCCTGCTCTTACCACAATTACCTTCCAAGTTCTTAATCTCCAGATTGCTCTGAGAAAAGATGCCTCCTGACAATGTGCTTTTCTCTTCCACAAAGCCACCAGCATTCCTGTCTTCCTTGGTTTTCATACCATACAGATCATATGTTAGGTTAACTGCAGGATTAAGAGTCAAATGCTGCCTTGGCGAGAGGGATTTATTGGGGCAGTGGTGTTCCTGGCAATCACCTGACATGTCTGATTTGGTTCTCCCACGCTTAGGACCTGGCACTCCCAACTCTTCAATGATTGACATGTTGGCTGTAGAAACAGCAAAGTCCTTTTGGCTGAAGTCTTCATGGAGAAGAGCACTGGAGGAAGAGTATATCTTTTCATTGAAATTTGGTAAATGTTGGCCTTTTATATTTGCCTTCCCATTTCTGCTGCCATCTTTATCTTCTGTTGAATGAAACAAACAACATTTTAGGTGACATTTAGGTTTATGTAGGAGCTGCAAACACTCATGTTTGTCTTCAGACAGACAAATGGAGAATGTAAATCAGTTACATTGTGATAGAGTATAAGTATGGATTATATAGATTTGTAACAAAGTATCTGTGTGATGAATAATGGTGAAATATACTTATAAAACTTTCACTGAAGCTTCCCTTTGAAAATCTATTACATCAGTTAAGGATGTAATATTCATTATCAAAAAAAAAATGTCAATGAGTTACCATACTTTTACAGTGAAGATTACCTTAAGTTGTTTCCTATTCAGATTTGTACTACACAGAAGCATGGCAATAAAAACAGAACAAGACAGCTCTGTTAAACAAAGCATTGTGGTACCTGTAAGCAAGATACTTAAGCTTTCAAAGTTAGGCACATATTAGAAAAAGCACAAATCATACTAAAAAAAAAAAACAGTTTGGCAAAAGATCTAATTTAATTAACATCTAAAACAAATTGGAAGGTGCAATAAATGTACTAAAATTTCAATATCTTTTGACTAAAATATAAGAATTAAGAACTGGTCACCAATTCTATGCCATTGCTAATATGTAATTTTCTGTTAATCATCTTTTTGTTTTGAATATGCATTTCATAACTCATTCTCCCCTAAAAGAGGCAGTAAAATATCAAGCACAGTAAGGAAATTTATAAAAACATAATTCACAGTAATTTGGGGTAGCCCAATCAGGCTTAGAATAGTGCTCAGCCAATTCTAAGTGTTTAAGTATTCTTGATCAGGTTATTTTAATAGTGTTTAAATATTTTCAGTTATTATATACAAGAAAGAAAAATGTGCTTACCTAAAAAATTCATCATAAAATTTTGATAAACTCAAAAATTATAAGGAAAAGATTTAACTATCTATGATGTTACTACTCAGAGACAGGCACTGTGTTTTTGTAGAGGAACAAAACTATGTATAGAATTTTGTATTCAGCATTTTCTTCACTTAACATTTTTTTCTACATTATAATTTGAATCATTCCATCGTTATATATTGCTCCATATTTACCACAAGTTTTATCTGTCTATCTATCGATGACTAACTTATATAATATTTTTTTAAAGAAAGGAAAGAAAAATCACCTCAATATTGCTTTCTAACTCATAACCTTATGGTTTTAACATCTTAATTTTGGCAATAATGGAATAATTACCAATTTCTATTGAATACAGCTTTATTTTCTCCCAAAATGGAGTTTTGAAATAATTTTTAAACCACATATTTTATCTTTTCTGATATTGCTCTTAGCAAAATTTCAAACTCTTAAACTCCTTTTTTCTCTTCAAATCATTCAAAAATTGGGTTGTCTCCCTAGAATATCTTACAATAAAAATCAATATAAACAAAATGGTGTTTGTAAGAGAATAGATCAGTGAAATTAGATTGTATGTTAAAAGGAGAATTTTGCTAACATAAGCAGGATTCACAGTCTACTTGTCTGAGGTGATTCCGATTTGATTAAAACATATTTGTTGCAGAGACATAAAATGGACACTGTTTTGATGTTTAATTACCTAGACTAAGACATGAGGAGGAGTCACCGACACAAGTCAAGAGTTCTTTGGCACACTGCAACACTGCAGAGCATGCATCACTCTTGATCAAGTTGCTGATATGAGTGAAGCATTATGCTCAAATTAGGGGAAAGGATGGTTAACGACTGGTCCCTGTGCTTGAGGGACCTATAACTGGAGAGGAGCCACAGACACGCTTCCTCCCCTGACGACATCCAGTGATCAGGGAAATGTGACCACAGGAAAACACTGCCTAAGCTACCTCTTGAGGAAGCGAAGATTTCTCAAGTGAAGTCAGTGGCTTGCTTTTAACATCTGGCTTTTCCTCTTTCTCCATAAACATTTCCAATCACAGAAATGTATTATATGGCAGGGAGAGAAATATGACTATATTCAACTTCAGAAAAATCAATATAATTCTGCTCAGCCTCAGAACAATCAGTAAATGTGGTACCCACTTAGAAAACCAAGATATCTGCTCATATTTTGCAGGTTTTGCCTCCCCCGCCCTCTATCACACCTCAGAGACCCATAGGCTCCATGCCATCACTCCTGATGGTTCCTCTTACCCCTCCCTGTCCATTTCAGATGTCAATGTGATGTTAAAGCTTTAGGTGACTAAGAAACAGCCCTTTACCACCCTCCCCTCAAAGTTTAAAATCTGGTCTAAAAGATATCGTTAATAATTATTTATTTTTCGGTAGGTTTTACTTTGACTACAAAATGTCAACCATGTCATAATGATAATCAGAGACCAAAATACAGTTTATAAAGGTTTAATTTTAGAGAAACTGAAAGCATCTTACCCAGAGAGGTTTCTTTTCCTTCAGTGACTTTTGCTGTTTCGGAGATAGGCAGTGACAAAACCCCCAGAAAATTTTTGTCAACAGGCATAGAGACAGGGCGTACTTGCAAACTCCGTGTGGTCCTCCTCAGGATACCATCTTGATCTCTTGCAGCCTCAGACACAGAATCCTTTATCTCTACCATTTCTTGTAAGCCCATTTTGCTCTTTTTCCCGCCTTTGGCTGGAGCGCTGACTGTGCGACGCAGAATTTTATCTCCAAGTGACCTTTTCCGAACATAATGGGGATTGTTTTCTGAAGAACCGTGCCTGGGATTCTTATTGAACAGTCCCTTCAGACCTTGGAGCTGTCTGTTCTAAAGATACAAAAGGATCAACCACAAGTTAAACAATGCCACTGTGTCAACCACTTGCCTTTTAAATGAGAGCTTCATGAACAATGGATACAAAATGAAATTTTACAGCCACTAGGTTATATTCAGACCAAGAAAGCAGCAGCTCACAATGTGTTAGCACATCATGCACGTCTTCTCAACCTTACTTTGTGAGGAAGGCAGCCTTCCAATTTTCACAACCAAGTTTTCCCAGAAGTTTCCTACCCAGAGATGACAAGGTGGTAGGACAACTTTCTGCAGTTAATAAACTGTTAAGAACTTCAGCTGCCTTAAAGCAACAGATGCATGTTTCAAGGTGGTAAGCAGAAAAATGGAATGACATGAGACAGCATGCTGCCGTAACCATTTAAAACAAAATATGCCAGCAAGAACAAAGCACCACGCTGAGAAACTACCTTTGTAGCTCCTAGAAAGTGCAATATAGTATAACTGGGGTTGAGTATTAAAGGGCTCCACTGCAAGTGAAAAAACAAACAAACAAAACACAATTCGGGCTCATGTAAGAAGGTGGAACAGCAAAAGCAAGAAAAAAAATGCTTATGTTCTAAAAACCATTTCTTCCAGTTTTGGTGAATTTTAGTCACAGATCCATTCATTGCTCAACTTCCCCACTACTACTTTGTGGCTTACGCATCCCAACCCACACAGACCTTGAAAATAATAAATAACATGACTTATAAGAGGGCATTTGAAAGAGAAGTCCTATGGAACACTTTCTTTTTCGTATTTTAAATTTATTTCTGGATCAAGTTTTAAACAACTTCTGAATTTTATTGTTTCCCTCAAGCACAATAAATGCTAGAGAAATGACTTAGTTAACCTGGCTTCCTTGAAATTCAAGAATTGCTTTTCAATTATTTATATTTACGAGCCTTTGGGCCAGAAGAAAGATCTCAACAAGCAGCACAAACAGAAACTCAGGACTAGACTTAGCAAGTTGTGGAATAAAGCTTCATCACTCTTAAAAATTAGGACCTCACCCCACCCTCAGCAACTGTGAGAAACATTTACCCCTAATTTAGCCTGAACTGGTCCATTCCCTAGCAAATGGCTTCTAGTCGCAATAATATCATTAGCCAATTATTTTGAGCATTTACTATGGGCCAGACAAATTTCTAAAGATAACAATTACTTATGTATTTATGAGGTAGATACTATTTTTACCCCACATTTTCAGATGAGGAAGCTGAGGCACAGAGAACATGTATGCCTCTGCAGGAGAAGTTCTAGGCTATACAGACTTTCTGGAGAAGAGCGTGGATCATTCTTAGGCCTTATTCAATGCTCTCACAGTCCCTCCAACACACATCTGGTCCTAAAAATTCATTCCAGTGGCCAAGTCCCCAATTACTCGGCATGACCAGAAGACAGTCTACTGATTTATAAACTACAAGTGAGTTCTACAGTGCAGAGGGCAGCATCAAGAGAGAACTAGAATAACATTTTTATGATCTCTTTAAGTCCTGTGATAGGTTTAAATTCATTCAAATTCAAGTTTTAGGTGTTCGGTTAAATATAATGGCATCAAATGAACTGGGTAGGATTACAGCTTGGTTAGTACAAGTAATTAATTCATTGAATATCTGAGATACTATATTTCCCACTGCAGCCAGTTGAGACTTTTTAAGAATTAAAATAAAATTCAATGTTTAACTATATCTTTAACATTTTAGCCAAACAAAATAATCATCTTAGAGAATAGTTTTCTCATGACCCCAGAGAGACACCCTGGGTGGAAGGAATAAGGACACACCCTTGAAGAGTAGAAGGAGCACATGTGGATTGGGACCTGAGGCCAGGATAGCACACTAGGCTCACCTCACTGGGCTCCCCGAAGTTTCCTTCCTGCTTAAAAACAGCTTGTCAAGATGTACAGTCCTTTGAGGTAATTAGTCAATAAATAACATTTTTAAGAACCATATTCTTGTTGCACATGGCTTTAAACTCTGTAATCTTTCTTACCTTCCCGTAGATTTCATTGATTGTTACATGGACAAATATGGATGCTTCTGTCAGTCCTTCCAGATAGACATGCCGGTAGCCTGATAAAAGTAGGAAAAGTAGTTTCCGTTCAATTGAACTTGCATTTGACTTTTCCACAAGTGCAAGCGAATTAAGTATCTGACTTTACTATAGTTCTCTATGTTTCTCAATGTATGTTAACACTCATGTTATCATATAGCACATTTTTTATATATCATAATTGTTACATATTGTGTATATCACATATCATATATTAAATCTTCCAAAGAAAACGAAATGGTCAGTCTAGAGAGAAAAAGTCAACCGATACCTACCAGGGAGTAAGCTGCTGAAGGTCACAGTTCTTTGCCCAACAAAGTCTCGCCCAATAGGATCGTGATCCCACACAAGGAACCGAACCAAAGCTATTTCTGGCATGTGTACTGTAAATGTCAGTGTTTCTTCCCACATAGGGTTAAATCCTCCGAGAAATAGGAAAAGAAAGATCAGAAAGGCAAAGGGCTTGGCTAAAAATGAATTGGTTGCAACATCTGCAAAGCAGATAGTGAAGATTGCTTGCAATTGTTATTAAACTCGTGCAGATAACCAAGCCACTCCAGGATGACTTACCAAAAAAAAAAAAAAAAAATTGCTAAGAAAATTGCCTGTAAATGACTACATCAATGCTAATAATCTTTGATGCCAAATTGTATTATAGAGAAAGCTCTTTCAGACAATAAAAGTGTAGTGATCTAAAAATGTTTTAACAAACACATCTGATAAAGAATGATTCCTACCACATCCCCTGTCGATAGAATTATACTTCTTTCCCACCAAAGACTGTGCTGCTGTAATTATCACTAGCAAACATTTTATAAGGTGCTGTGCATATTTCGATGCTAATTCTTATAACAGTCTTCTAAAGGTGACAGAGCCAGTTTTGTTTTCATTTTTTTCTAATTAAGCAAAATTGTACATTACTGACTCTTAAAACTATATAAGCTTTTCAAAATTACACAAGTAACACATGCACATTTTTTAAAGTAGGAAATATAAGTATTATATAAATCATTTTATAGTTGAGAAAATTGATGTTTAAAGAAAATAATGTGCCTTAGGTCACATAATTAGTGACAAAGCCTAATTAGACTATGTGCCATTAATTTCCAGTGACTTCTCATGAAGCAAGACCTTAATACATAAAAGATGATATATTTTTTAACTACTAAAAATAAACAGAAAGGCATTAATTAGATTCAAATTCTAAAAGCTGAAACACATTTATTTCTTGGTAAAATTCTTCAGATAAAACAATTATTTAAATTGATAAAAATTTAAGTATTCTATAAAATTTTTCTTTCTGAAAATGAAAATTAGTTTTATTAAATTTATGCTTTCATGGGGCATCAGCATTTAACCCTGTTATATGAGATGATTGCAGAACGAAAATCATCAAAATGCCCCTTCTCAACAAAAGAAGAAATTATCTTTTTGTTGGCTTAGTGCTGACCTCTCCATTACTTTTAAGGAAAAAAAAAACTATTTGAACACTGGTAGGAAAATATAATATAAGAAGTTATATTATATGTTATTTTCTCAGTAACGGGTCTGCACTACTCTTGGACCCCCCAAATTCCTTTCTTTAAAATAGAACTTAGAATAACTCCTCTTAGGGTATATGAATGTCTAATTTCTCAAACATTTTGAGGACTGTGATTTAGATTTACTTTAGAGTATTAATGACGAGGTATTGAGAAAAACAGGTGTACAATAATTTTTGTCCAATGCATGAACAAACACATTTTAGAAGATTACTAAGAAAAAGACATGAAGGTTGAATAAAGAAAGCTTTCTTTACATACAGCCAAAATACAAGAATGCTCTAGCTGGAGTATGCTGCACTTGACTTTAGAGTTTTACATGCTCAAGAAAAAAATGAGAAACCATCCAAACGTAGGCTTTGTAAATAGGAGTTTTGAAGCAACTCACATAATGAAAACATAATACAAAAATATAATGGAGGCATTTTTTTAAGCAGAGTTTTAACACAGCCCTATAAAACAGCATTCATTCTTTTCACTAGAAAAAAAGTTTGCTTTAAAAGCAAAATTCTTGAGAGCCTTTGTCTATCAAAACATATCATGTATAAATCCCACTTAGTTTACATGTCGAATGGATCTTAACATAAACTCAGATGGTAGTTATGGACCTTAGGAATTTCTCTTCCATGTAGATACATTTTTCTTTTTCAGTGTAAATTATATTTCTAAAGTATACTGATTTGAAGTGAACACAGAGCATCATCTTACCATTGTCATCCACCACATGGGTTTGATCTTTACAACAATCTACCGGCAATCCAATAATTTCAACTTCAACAAAAGGATCGATGATCTATATAAACAAAGTGTATTATTACAACTGATACGTTTCTACACATGTGTTAATTAATGAGAATATTGCCCCGATTGTCCACATTCAATAGCAGTTCATTTTCTTAGGTGTTTACCAAGAAAGAGAATCTGTACCAGGTGCAACAGATTCAGATGAGATAGGAATAAAAAAATTATTAAATTTTTGTTCCCACCACCTATTAATGTTACACAAACTTTACCCAATGACCTACAATTTCATTTCAGGGTATATTCAACAGAAATGAGAGCTTTTGTCCATGTGCAAGTACTCAGAGCAGCTGTATCCATAATAGTCACACACTAGAAACAATTTAAATATCTATCATGAGTAGGATGGATAAACTGTAGAATATTCATTAATGAATACTATACAACAATGAAAAAAAAACAAAGTTCTGCTACCTAGACATAATGTTGAGCAAGCTAGACACAAAAGAGCACATAGAGTTTGAGCACAGACAAATTTATCATGATAGGGGTTGGTGTTTGATGGGGGCTGTAGTTAGCACTGACTGGGAGGGTAGACAGAAGCTTTCTGGGAGTTCTGTCTTTGAACTAGGTTACATAGTAATTAATCAAGCTATCCACATTTGATTTGTGAGTTTTAATTTAGTTAAGTCAATTGTACAATATATTGTAAATTTTAAAATATTAAAAAATTACAAAGATTAAAAAGTAATCAAAAGAAAACCTATGAGTGTTTAGTCTTCCTCCCACCTCCCCCATATTACCCGTAAACTGGGGGAGGGAATACTGATATGTTGGCCATCTGTAATCTCTCCTTTATGGTTTAAGTTCTAGATAATGAGCAATGAACCCTAAAAAAACAGAGTTATGAAATCTCAGAAAACATATTTTCAGAAGCTTGAAGAGTAAAGAGAATTTTGTGGGGTTTTGTTGGGAACTTCAGGAAATAAGAGCTAGAGGTACGAAGGAATAACATAGTAAGAGAATAGGTGGATATGCATGTTTTTTGTTTACTAAATGAACTCATTTTATAACTCATTTTAATTATTTATTTTATGCTAATAGTTTTCCCTTTGAATAGAACCTTTTGGTAAGACTGTACCAAAGATGGTGGGGGTGGGGGGACAGTCTTGGATTTTTTGACAGCTAATAAATGTGATTTCTATATTTAAGGAATTCAAGACCACAAGCTTGAAGAGCAACTCCACATTTCAAAGCTTGGCTCCTGCATTGACTTTTAATAAGTTGTGTGAGGTCTGTGCTTCAGATTCCTCATTTGTGAACCTAAGATGACAGTGTCTGCTTCATCCTCTTGGAACGCACATGAGACGCTAAAAGAATGGAATTCAATAGTGGTAGCAAGACTGGGAGACATTTGTGAGGTAGAAGACCTTAGAGATGGTAATTGATCAGATGTGTAGAGCAAAAAAAAAGGTAAAAATTAAAAATGACAATTTTCTTACTGGAGCAAAAATAATTGTCATTTCATTCTCAGAAATATGAATATGAGAGATCATGGGCTGAGATTTCAGAGAGCCTGGATAGAGGGAAAAACTCAATTTTTATTTTCATTAGCCTTGACTAAAGCACAGTATAGTATTAGTACTGTAATTCTATGCCTGATAGAAATCACAGTTGTTTTCATGTCATATTATTATTGTTATAGAGATCTCCATGTAGCATTTATACTCATCACGACTTAAAATTCTAAGTTATTAGACCTGCTTACAGATCCTGCTATTTATTGCATTAATAGATATACATATTTGCCTGTTTTTAATACTTTGATAAGTAAATTTCAATATAATTGGTTTCCTGGGTAGCCCTGTCTGTTTTATTTAAAAACGTTATTCTTAAAAGGGGTCCATGAGCCTCATTGGATACCAAAGGGTTCCATAGCTCAAAAAAAGTTACAGTTTCCTAATAAAGAACTTTGTAAGCCAGGATAATGAGGTTTGATGTTATTTTAATGACAAAAGGAAAACAGTCCCTATCGGACTATGTATTACTTACGAAGGTAAAGAGATACCCATACAATAAAAAACATTTGGAAGAAACTCCCTTATCCACATAGCACTATTTATCGCAGAGTAAACGACATCGTATGGCTCCTGATGTGAGGCACTGAGAAGAGCACAACATGTAACAGTCTTGCCGATATAGTTATTCTGATTATATTCAAGAAGAAACAATCAGGTAAATCCAAATTGGAAGATATTCTAGAAATAACTGTTTTGGACATTTTTTTTTAATGTCAGTACCATGAAAACAAAACAAAAAAAAGCTGGAGAATTGTTCTAGATTTTTAAAGACCAAAGAGAAATGACAACTAAAAGTGATGTGTGATCCTTGATTGGGTCCTGAATACAAAAAGGAAAAAGGAAGCTATAAGGACAAATTTGAAACAATTGGGGAAAATCTCATATAGATTTTATATGACATAATACTACTGTACCAATATTAAATGTCATGAGTGTTGTTATTATATTGTTATATTTGGTTATCCAAGAGAATGTCCTTGTTCTTAAGGTCCGAATAGTTAGGGTCAAGGGTCATCATGTCAACAACTTACCATCAAATAAAAATGCATAAATACGTATATGTGTGTATATGTAAAACATTTACATATTAAATTATTAAATTTTGACATTTGCTCTCTCTCTTTCATGTGTATATATGTGTGTATACACACATATATACTCAAATATATACATATACACATAAAATAAAAAGAAAGCAAATGTCATAAAATTTAATAGTTGGTGAATCTAGGTGCTGAAAGTATGGTGTTCATTTTACTATTCTTGAAACTTTTTCAAGGTTTAAAATGTTTCAAAATAAAAAGTTTGGGAGAAAATACAGGAAGTGAGTCTTCCTTTGTAGACAATAAAGGAAGAGAAAAGAAAAGAGGAAGAGGTGAGGATAAACTTTTTGGTACTGCTAAAACGAATTACTCTTGCTGTAAACAGGAGAACAGAATGGAAGCAGGGTGACCAGTCAGCTGGGAGGCTACTGCAGACGGATATGAGATGATGGTGGCTTGAATTAGGCTGGAGGCAATAGAGATGGAAGGAATGGTCCCATCTGAAGCTCCTACTTTCTGAGGAGTAGGCTATGGTGCCATCTGTTGAAGATGAGAAAGAGAGTGATGAGAATAAATGTCTGAGGAGAGAGACAGCTGGAAATATACAGTAGGCTGATAAAATGAGGCTGTGATGGCAACACAACACTGTGAGTCAGTTGAAAGTTTAGACAAAGAGTTTATGGTGGTGCCAAACTGCAGAGCTGGAAGACCTGGAAATGATGGTTTAACAGGTGGAAGTGAGTGGCAAAGAGTCTGAAGCGATGGGCCATTCCTGAGAGGAAGGACATGAACATAGGAGGGGCTGAGAGGCAGGAAGAAACCTGAGACCAAAATCAGGTATAATGGGAAAAATGAAAATAAAGCTTTGTGAAGAGAGGAAGCTATGGTCACAGAGGGAGACATTTTAAAATCATGCTACAGAGGTACAGCAAGTGATGATAAGAGTCAGCATGTGGCCAGGAGCAGGTGGCTGGTGTGCAGCAGAGATGAGGGTCAGAAAGGATGAGGAATGTAGACAGAAAGTTAAGACATACCCCTATGCAATGTTTGTATTAACAAAATTGTTATTTGCATCCCAATGTCAGCATTACCAGTGCCATAATGAATTAAATTACATGCACTCATGTCTTCAAAATAGATGATACACTGCAGTCCAGAAGGACATGTGTGTGCTTTGCCAATAAGCTGGTTAATATCTGGTGAGCTGAGGTCAGTGCTAACTTATATGTGCACATGCACACGTACACACACACACACACACAGAAAATTGACATTTTAGATGAAATGTAAACACAAAAAAATAATCACATAATTACCCACTTGGTCACACGTGGCTTACCTCTCCTCGGTCTCCAAACATGGAGTCTGGAGGTTTGGGGAGCTGTTGTCCACTGATCACTTTTAGGATAAGCTGCTTTTTGGGATTGGCAGGAAGTGGATCACCAGTGAAAGGGTTGAAAGTACCTAAGCCAAGTAAAACAGACAGTAAAATCTAAGGCTGGTGGCATGGAAAAACACATGTGTGCATATACCCACACATATACAGCTTAAGCTTTTAGAGCAAAGAAACAATGAGTTCTGAGTTACTACAGTGTTTCTTAGAGCAAAAAAAAATTATTGCACAACTATCAGTGTGACTTCTGCCTGAAGCCAATGCCAGCTGGCATTTCTACAGCAAAGGTTTTGTTAGAATTTATTTTCCCAAAGGCAGTGAAATGGGCCAGTTTAAAGCAAGTATCTGCAATGCCAAGTATCAACTGTAGCATGGAAGAAGGGGACATTTTTTTTAATGTCAATAGTATAGAAAAGGTAAACAGTTATGTCAGATCCAAATAATTTCTAACTTAAACTATCTCAGATATACAGTGAATATAACAAACAGAAAGAAGGTCTGAAATTAAGTAAATAGCAGAGCAAGAAAACATGTGAAGCATAAAAGCCTGAAGACCCATCTGTCAACACATTTTTGCCTCAATTGTTAAAAATCCAATCTGAAAAATTTCAAAAGAATTTTAATGAGCAGAACCAAAAGAACGTATTTTTTGATCTAACACTATATTAGCTTTTCTTTTTTGTTAGCACTGTTTTGTAATTGGACCACACTGACTAAAAGGCTTGATAAAATTGTTTCAGGTGGTATTTTAATTTTGTCAAATTTCTGACTCATGCTTCTTAAGGGTTTCTGAAGGTAGGGCTCAGAATCTTAGAACACAGTCTAATTGATAAGGAATGCCCAATGACTACCATGCTAAGGCACTGGCTTTCAGATGATAAGCCATTGCTACCTCTGTTCCTTTTCACATGTGAAACCTCAGGAGAGAACATTCTAAATATTATAGTGTGACAAGAGTTTTAACTTACATTCCAACACCTTAACCTATCCCTTTTTTAAAAAATCATGTTGCAAAACACAAGGGTATCACACTTTCCAGAGAGCTCCTTCAAAAGAGGTCACCTACATTCAGGTATATGAATATGAAATTAACACATACCTTTGCACATTTGCTGGGGTTTGAGGACGTAGCCACAATTGCCATTTGTCTTGAATTTGGCTCGATTTAACTGCATCATTCGCCCTTCAGACTGGTAGTTCAGTGCCACTGTGTGAGTTCAAAGTTTGAAAGAATTAGGCAAAACATTAGCATAGACTCAAGACTATAGAGAACCACTCCTTCCCCAGGGAGACATACACACCTAACTGGCAACCTGCATTCCAGTAGGGCAGAGGGTTGAAGTTACTGGAATCAATGCGATAAGCAGAGGGGTAAATCCTCGTGAGCTGCTTTTGGTTATAAATCATGAACTGCTCTGATTTCTGCTGAACCACCTGATGTGCTCTTGTTTCACTGAATGATAACACATTTCCTGTAGTTCCTGGCAGTTTTCAATAGAGAAAAAAAGACAAGTGAGAACTACAGTAAAGAAAACACCACTCACAGAAGAATTTATAACACAAATCAGTTTATACCCATAGTAAAAGGCAAAGCAAAAGAGTGAATCCAAACCATGTAGAAGCAGCTCCTGACCAAGAAAGACCCATAATTCCATTCTTGAGACTCTTTTGCCATTTTGAGGCCAAATCAGAGCTGTGCCAAGATTACTGCCTATTTAGAGGTCCCGCGTTTCCCAAGGGTTCGACCATTTCACTAATTTATGTCTATCTGACTTAGTAGAAACAGAGTGGGCAGGAAAATTATTTTTAGGTGCACAATTCACACAGAATATCTTTGCCAAATATATATAGACAGTCATGGATAAATAAAAGTATCTAGGTAACTTAGTTCTGACAACAGGGAGACATTCATTGAAGGCATTCATCTAAAAAGCAAACTTGTGAAACACATATTAACTAATAGCATTTAGGGTCCAAAAAAAAAAAAAAGAAAGAAAACCAATTCCAAACAAGAAAAATTGAGTTTTAAAGTTAATTTTAATAGAACTATGGAATCAGTCAAAACCTGTTTTAGGAGAAAGGAATAATAATAAAGAGTTCAAAAGAGCATTATAAAGAATAAAGCTTTGGAAACAAGAACAATCATCTACCTAACTAGGTTTGTAAACAACGGGAAAAAAATAAAAGGATGTAAAAGAACAAGAAAACTATATTAAATTTTCTGCTTGGACCATCATTAGAAGAGGTCAATCCAGGGCAAAGGAAGTGCCAATTTCCAGGTATTTAACATCCTAACCGTTTTCTCCCAATCTCACCTTTTTCATTGCATGCATAATAACCTCATCAATCCCATGCCTTCAGCAAACATCCACACCCCATTCCCAAAACAACAACCCATATGTCTTCCAGATCTGCTGGAAGAGGTCAAGTTGGATGAAGACCCAAACGTGCTCAGAGCCTCACTTTCATTCCAATGCGTACTGATGTGCTGTGACAAGCTGAGTATGTCTGAACCCAGACTGCGGGACATGGCTCATGAAACCAAGGAGTAGAACTAGTCTAGCCGGGCCAAATGACCTGAATTATATCAAGACTGTGCATGTTTATTAGAGCACACAGTCTCCTAGGGCCCCTGTTGTCTTCAGAACTGAACAGCCTTAGATATTAAATGCTGGCCAAATGCCTAACGGTTACACTGTAGAGCTGGAACTTGGAATAGTCCTTAATATAAGTGAGAGGCAAGAAATTAGAAAATTTATTTTTAATCTGATAATTCACTTCATATAAATTGTTTCCTTATATATTTTATTGACATAACTTATTACCATATTTTGCATATCTCAAGTATACTAAAAATGATCTTATTTGAGGATTTTGATAAGGAATAATTTGAACATGATAGGAGAAAATACAGTCTTTTTGGGAAGACACATTCAGATGTAACAGCACTATAATCAGTAGCATTGTCTACTCTGTCTCTCCATGTAAATATGGATACCACTGTCATTAAGATAACCTTGTTAATTAGGTACATATCAATATATTAATGAAGTTAAGTTGCTTTGCATTAAGATAAGCCATGCATTTATTTTCTATTGTTCATTTAAGGCTAAAAAAATACACACACAAAAAGACAAAAACAGCTGAAGTTCAAGAGCTAAATAATTCTCAATATTATTTCCATTAAGCTAAAAGGATTATGATTTCCTAATACATTTATTAGAAATTATACTTCTCTAAACCAAATATACCAAACCACTCCCTGGGTTTATTTTCTAGCTGTGGGCAGTTATTCTAAGAATGTGTTGTTTACTTGCTAAGATTTCTACAAGTTATGTTCTCACATGTGAAATTAATTAAAAATTTTTATACTTGTCACCATTTGAGGAAGAAACCAAAACCACAGGGAAGAAAGTCTGCAGGAAGAAAAACACATATTCATGGAGTAAGGGGGAAAATGAGATCTGAGGGAGAATCCTGGAGGTTTGTGAGGATGTAAGGCTCACCTCTGTGTTGTTTTCCTTTATTAGTACTTATTGAGAAAATGGGAGATTCTGAAATACATATAATTCTACTAAAATTCAAAGTAGCTAGAAAAGCCACATGACTACAGGGTGTTTCTATAAACATTAATTAACTGAACAAAAAAGAAATGAGAAGAGAAGAGGACAAAGGTAAAAAAGAGCAACTAGCAGGAAAGCCCAGGGTAATAACAACTGTGACTAGAATTTCTCAACTCGATATGTGGTAACTGATAGGTGACAATCAGTGAAAAAGTCATCGCTTCTGAAATTTCTGCTCTTTTTGTTAAAAAGCTCTTTTTGTTAATTATTTTCATTAAAGTAAAAATTTCCAATAAGTAATTATGGGGCATTCCAAGGTGATATTTCAGCCAGTTCATTTCTTCTTCTGGTCATTCCCACTGAGAATGGCAATCTATTTACCTGGCCATCAAACCAGGTCTGGTCTCCACAGTTCAAGCACTAAAGAAGACCTCTGTCTGATGAATTTGTCCTTTTTATAATAATAAAGTCCTCCTCTGCTCTGTAGGATATTTATTTCTCTGACCTCCAGACAATCAGGCATCCACAGTAATCAATAGAGCCCTCCCTGTGAGCTAGAAGTATTGTACTGGCAATCAATTTCCTGGCAACTCAAGTTGGATTATACCCAGTTCCAGAAATGTATGCTGATGATATGATTAGCAAAAGATTAATTAGCAATCAACAAAGAAGTTCAAGAATGTTTATCCAGAAGAAAAAACACTCAGTCCTTACCGTCGTCCACAATGTCTTGTGCTGCCACGGAGTTTGTATACACTACCAAATCGGAGAGCTCTCGGCAGAGCTTCATGGTTTTCCTTCGGCGACCCAACCTGTGAAATACACACCCGGGACTCATGACATTTTAGAAATGGAAGAAGTCTGGCTTTTGGTTAGTCCACCTTCCCTCCCTGCTCCTAAGGGAGCCAGGGATAGATCCCAAGTGTGATTCCTAGTTCAGCATTCTTTTCACCACAATATCCTATTCATGGTTTCATTCACCACTTAGAAGAATCACGGTCTCTTTTTATATATTTAGAAGATACAAATATTGTGTGATTTCATTTACATGTAATGCCCAGAAAAGGCAAATCTATAGAGACAGAAAGTAGATTAGTCGGTGCCATAGACTGGAGAGAAAAAGATGGAGAGTGGCTGCAAATGGTAGTTTCTTTTTAATGTGATAAAGATGTTCTGAAATTAGATAGTGATGATATAGATTTATTGACTCAATGAATATTTATTGAGTACCTGTTGGAAATATATATGTATATATATATATACACACATACATACACACACGCGTGCATATATATAATAAATAAAAGAATCAAAGCTAAAATGCACCAACAATTCATTTTTCCAAGAAGAAAGACAAGAACACAGACAGGTATAAAATAAATGGGAATAAAGAGTTCACGTTCTTCCTTCATCATATAATTAGGAAATTCTACAGCCACTGGCGAAAATCTGGTGTTGTGAGGGCTAATGATTATAAATCAATGCAAGGTCATGCCTATAAATTACAAGTAAAACTCCAAGACACCCTGGAATATAGAGAAATTTTGCATAAAGTTAGCTCTTTTTAATCCTTACCCTGGGAGTGAATTAGTTTATTGAAGTCCCAAAAGGATACCATTTATAGATGCTTAGGCCTTGATACCTATTATGGGCAAATCTCTAATTTAAGAGCAGTATAGCAACATGATTTCATGTAATAACTGTAGTGATGTCTTATTTGCACATGTTAAGATTATCATGGCTTTCTTAAAATTCTGGCCCTTACCTGGCTGTATAATTCAGAGTTGAGGCTCTCTCAAACTTAATATTTGAGAACATTCACATCAAAGATCTCCTAGAAGGTAAACCTGTTCCTTTTATATTCTTTACTGTAACTACAAATTAAATTTTCCATATCCTAAGGTAGGGTACCACACACATCCTTTTTGCCCTTAATAATTAGTTGCTATTTTATGGACATTCTAATATAAAATTTAATTGAACGGTACATGCCACCATTCCTGTAGGACTTCTATGCTTCTAATTTTATTTAATTTCAGTTTCTCAACAAAAACAAAAAGATATGGGTCGGAGGGTACGTGTGTGTGTGCACGCGCACGCGCACATACACACAGGTACACATGTGTGTAGGTACATGTGTTTGTCTATCTATGATACAACTTACGTTCTTTTGCAAGACTTACTGTATACATACATAATCTGCCAGAAAATCCTACATCAGGTCATGTGTCACAATTTGAATTCTACAGTTATGGTTATTTCACTCATCCCAAATTCTATTGGCAATAACAAAGAAAACAGCAGCTAATATTTTTGATCACTTAGTTAATTGGGGGAGGGCTTATCAGGCTAAGTAGTTTAATGCCTTTAACCCTTACAGTGACACTAAGAAACCGATACAAATGAGGAGCCTATGTTGCCCCACAGTAAAGTTGGAGGAGTAAGATTTTGAAGCCTGGCTAATTTCACATCCCGGGCTTATAACATGTGCTTATCATCTGTCTCTCCCTTAGTCTCCTACTACAGCCCTCCGTACAAGTTCATGTGTCACTCTCTCATCTCTGAAGATACCTTCAATCTGATAACTGTTACAGCCAGAATTTAAGAGTTCACTAAGCACCAGGCACAGTCTAAGTTGCCTACGTGTACAATCATCTCACATCCAGCTGATCTTTATGGGTCCTACTGCAATGAGCACTTTACCTTGTCTTCCAATTGTCTAGACACATACAACTAAAACAGCCAGGCTAATGGAGATGGAGCACTCAGGAAGTCTGAGCAAGAATCATGGAGATGCTCTCTTACCTATATAGCTGGCTAGTCTCCTTGCCAGGATTCTGCTGTGTGTCCTCCTCTTCATCAATATTATAAGATTTAGGCCGAGACTTTGTGGTTTTCTGTCAGAAAAATCACATTAATTTAACAACTCACTATACCAGGTACATCTACAACATGCATAGAATGGACTAGGCTTTGAAATTCACACACACGAAAAATAAGTTGAAGGGGGAAAATGGTCAATATTGCAGCTTGTGTCACCATTGATAACAAGCATGTCTATAGCCCAATTGTAAAATTGAAGCAAGACTGAGGGTTTCATGACCTAAAACTGACTTCTAAGCCACACGAAATGTAGTCTTAAAAAGACCTTATTAGGTTATATATCAAAGGTCTCTATGAGGGGTAGTGTCAAAGTTGTAACATCTATTTAAATAATTCTAAGAAATAAAATATCCTCTTTATCAGAAGCTCACTATTCCTATTGACCTATAAAAGGCAGATTTGATTCATACAATGAAGCCATAATTTCTTGAATGAATAACTACCTTTTCTGCTTTTGATTAGTATTCACTGAAATAACCATCTATATCAAACTGCTCTTTTGAGGTCTGATCCATTTTAATCTCTAGCAGCCAAATGAAAACTGTTATTCACAAGATTTGGGCTGAAAGGCTGCAGACCTAATCTGGTGCCTTCTGGACTGATTAGCTTTTAGACATAAAAACATTTTCATCCCCACTGCACTGGAGATAACTCCAATATTTGGCAACATATACTTCAAATAATGGGGAGGGACCCTACTAATTGCAGGAAATCTTCCACCAAAAATACAGCTTCCACAAAAAAAAGAACTTTGGACAGAAGACCCTGGACATCTGAGGAATATGGCTACAAAAAAGGAAAGGAACTCCATGCCCACATCAGCACAAGACCATGTCACCTTCTCATACTCAACAAGTAAAAAACAAGCCACACCAGTGGCACATATACACTTAACTCTATTGCACTCACAGCAAGGTGCCAATTTACTCTGAAACCTTCTCAAGTGTTATTTATGCCTCAGTGTGTATGATGTGGGAACCATAACATCTGATGACCTCATGATCCACCTTGGCTTCTCATCACACTGGTACTACCTAACCTCTTTAGCTTCCTATTGTGTTTTTTAAAGGGTAGGGTAATAACATCTATTTTAAAAGATTATTATTGTTGTGATGATTAAATGAGATGACATGAAATGTCTTTCTGTAAGCTACATAACATTTTCAATTAAAAATACTATTAATATTTATTAAAATAATCTATAAATAGTCTTGTGGACATGTATCCCTTTGACATGAGGCATAATAAATTCTAATTCTATAGTAGCTAAAGTATTGCCTAAAAGGTTTACTCTGGAAAATAATTTTAACTTAAATCAGTAAGTGTAATCAAGAAATGAAATATTCTCTAATTCTACATATAATTAGTAATTTGAGGTGTTACAATAATAAATCTTTCTTTCTTAAGGTTTATTTATTAACACAAAATGCAAAAAGAAATAAAAAATGAATCACCAATGTCAGATAATACTTGGAGAAATGATGACATATTTTCTTCACATACAATTTTGACACATCTTATCATGGTTAACGTACCATATAATCAAGTTTTCATTTTACTCTTTTACTTAATGTTTTGCATATTGAGCTCTTTCAAGTGATCATTTTTTAGTGGCTGCATAATTGTCCATTATGTGAATGAATCATGGTTCACTTAACCGGTCTTTATTGGTGAACATTTTGTTGTTCAGTTTTTTTACTATAATCACTATTTTTCCAGCCTTAAAATAAATTATCCTACTGATAGGGCAGGAAATACCATATACAACATCCCTTAAAGTACAAGAAAAGGCCTTATGAAACATATTTTGCCTTCTTATAGGAGTAACATACATTTAGAAAAGTATGACAATCGTAAGTGCATACCATGATGACTTTCTACAAATGAAACCACTCAAATGAGAAAATGGAATATTATTACCCCCTAAAGCTTTCTGATTCTCCCATTCAGTCATTACTTTCTCCACAAAGGTAACTACCAACCCTGACTTTACCCTACAGATTTTTTTGGTCTATTTTTTCATATAAATGGAATCAAACTATATGTACTCTCTTGGGTCTGGCTTCTTTGGCTCAATGTCATAATTATAAAAATAATATCGTAGATAGTTCTAATTTTGTCCATTTCATTGCTGGTAAATATTCCCTTATTTAAATATATCATAATTTTGTATTAAAGCTAGTGTTAACAGACATTTAAAGTATTTCCTATCTGTACTATTGCAAATGCACAATCCCATTAACAGTGTATGAGTTCAAGTCGCTCAACATCCTCACTAACACTTGGTCTTGTCAGTCTTTTTATGTCTGATATTGTGGTAGATATATACAGAATCTCATTATCATTGTAATTTGCATTATCCAAATGATTGATAAGGGGGAGTACTTTTTTCGTATTAGCCAGTTGGTTATCTTCTTTTGTGAAATGCCATTGAAGTCTACTGTCTCCCTTACTTTTTTTTTTTTTTAATTTAGGGTACTTGTCTTTTTTATTGATTTGTAGAAATTCTTTTTATATTCAGGATACAAGACTTTTGTTGGATATATGTATTGAAAATATTCTTTCCCAGTATGCTACTTATTTTTTGATAATTTTGATGAACAGGAATTCCTAAATTTCAAAGTAGTTTAATTGTCAACCTTTTTCTTTTCCAGGATCCTATTTAAGAAATTTTCAAGGTCATGATGATATTCTCCTGTTACCTTCTAGGCTTAATTTAAATTAATTGAATTATGCAAATAATCATTTTTAATTCATACCTTATGTTTTCCAAAATTGGTCATGAGAGATCGTCCATGTGATTTCTTTCCACTTTCCTTCACCTCTGGATTCTGAGTAAACAAAGCATAATATAACTATTTTGCTTCTTTGCTTTTGGTTTTTCCTTTGTTCTGGTGGAGCAGGGGAACCTTCTCTCCTTCTGCCTCTAGGTAGAAGGCAAAAGGTCCTGCTCACTTCCTGTTGGTCCACCCCCCCACTACCCCAAAGATGGGAGTATGCCTCGAGAGAGGGGCACTGGCATGGCAAGGCCAAGCACTAGCCAGGAGACAAGAGCTGCCAGCAGCTTCTCAAAGCTGGAGTCAAGGCCTCTCAACAACACTCAGCTGTGCAGGCCCATCCAGTGCCTGTTCATAAGGCTCTCCACAGTGCAGAATGTATTTCTTCTGAATCTGTGAGTGGGGATAAAATTATCTTCAATTAAACATAGATATAATTTTAAAAAATGGCCAAGTCACTAAGAGCCAATTCTGTTGCATTAAAAAAAGAGTAATCACAATGATTGAATACTGTTATATGAGAATGTAAAACATTAAAATTAAATAAAATCCAAATATATCTAAGAGGAAGGTAATTAACATTGTTTTTATTTAAATAAACCACAGCAAAGCTTGCCTCTTCATTAAAACAATTCTCTCTGTGGTTTGGTAAGCCTTTGAATTTTTCCTCACATTGGTTAATTTTCTTGCCTAGAGATTTCCTTGTTCAAGCCTCCCGCTCATTAGGTGACAGAAAGGCCACCCTAATAAAGGGTTTAGATTCTTATTCATCCCTAAGAATATGTAATAGGTGGTTCACTTCTAATGTCATGGTTTAAGGAAAGACCATTAGGCCACCCTCTCCCAAGACTTCTAGCTAAACAGAGAAGAAACAGAGATAACCACATAAATGGAATAAATGTGGGTAAGCAAAACCACTTAAAGTCAAAAGGCCAGGGAGAGCATCTACATATATCCATAGATACTAATCAAAGATGCAATTTGGGGCGGGGAGTGAGAAAACCTGAGAATTGGTTGGGGGAAAGAAGCAGTTCATAAAATGCTGAAGGGGTATTGGGGCAGGGGGGAACAGGGTAATTTTGTTGAATGTTTATATATATTGACTGCCTCTGCAGATCTATTAAAGCTGATTATTAACTGTTCAAAAACCCTGGAACGAAGAAGGTAGCCAGATATTGTCACAGAAGTAAGACTGTTCTCCAATTTAAGAGACCCAGTTTTGTCACCAAGTAGCTACATGTCCTTTAGCAAGTCTCTTATCTTAAACCTCAGTTTTCTTGTCTGTGAAATGGGAGAGGAGTGAACCAATTAATTCTGAGTTCCTTTCTACTTCTAAAAGCCCATCTATTAGTAAGGGGATTATGTCATTTACTGTCCCAAACAGGACCCTTTAAAGAGTGAAATGGAGCACTTTTAATAATTACACTGGGATAATTGGTATAAAACAGGGCTGCCCCATGCAAGTTGAAATATATGTTCATCCTGTTTAGTAGGCACCTACCTGTGTCCCAAGGATTGTTAAGTGCATGATATATATTCTTATTTAATATATATAACCTTCCTTGGCAATAAGTATGATTAAAATTTTAATTTTACAAACAAAAACCCTGAAATATAGTGATGTTAAATAATATGTCCAAAGTTACAAAGCTAGTTGGTGATCAAACAGGGATTCTGTGTAGCTCTAAGTTTCCTTGGGGGCTCACCCCCTTCCTCTACCCACCTGCTCCTTATAGGGAAGGGTAATATAAAATCTCTCTCTCCATCTTGAGCTCTCCGTGAGGATCAGCACCACCTCTTTTGTTGAATTCATGGATTAAAGACTATGCTAAGAACTTAGCATATGCACAAAGGTGACAGCAAACAAGAGAGACACAGGCTCTGTACCCACTGGGCTTGTAGCCTGATGACAAACACAAATGATTACAACACACTGTAATGGGACTATCATGGCGAAAGGTCAGAGCACTGTGGGATAGCACAGGAAGGCTTGAAAATCAAGGAAGACTTTCAAGAAACATGATGCACAAGCTGAAGCTGGAAGATGGGTAAGACATTATCTATGTGAGATGATGAAGGGGAAGTGTGCTATGGCTAAGGAAACAGCAAACACAAAGGCCAAGTGCTAAAAACAAGGAAACAAAGAAAGTTGGGCATGTATGTGTGCACCTATGCATCTGTGCACTGGTAAACGAGTCAGAGCTAGGGCCAGAACATGGAGAAAGGATCTTTTTGGCTATATCTTAAAATTTGAACTTCACCTCCAAACCATTAAGGTTCTTCAAATGGTTTAAAACAGGAGAATGACGTCATCAGATGCGCATTTTTAAATATCACTGTGGTAGTGGTGTAAATGAGATACTGGAGGGGGCAGGACAGTAGGAGAGCTGGAAAATTCCAGTTTGGGAGTAATTACAGCTATCCAGAAAGCCACCACTGGTATGTACAGAAAAGAGTGGATTCAAGAACTCCAAAGCAGGCAGGCCTCTTTCTTGTGTCTACTAAGTTCTTCTAGCTTGAAGGATGAGAACTTGATCTTTATTTTTCTTCAGGGCTCTCCAAGGAAAAGACAGCAGAAATAGAACACAGTACTGCACTGCTAAATAATGATCTAAGAAGATGGCCAGAGTGACATGCTGCCCCGAACCACACAGCAAATGCTCATCCTTAGATTTCAATATGCATTTGCATCTGACACAGATGTACTTGTCTCAACAGTAACTTGTCTTTGCTTGCCCATTGAACCCAAACCATATTTTAAAAATGAATACAACAGCAGTATTAAAAACCTCAACACTTTCCAGCCCAGTTTAGTAAAGTCACAGGCTTCCCTTACTTTATACAAGTCTAATATATTCTTGCAATCACCCAGATTTAAGAGAAGGTAAAAAATAAAAAGAAGGATGAGCTTTGTTCCACTATACCTCTGAAATTTGAGGTCTCTTATTACTTTACCTGATGGAGAAATTATCATTAGGATCTCTTCCATGAATAGCAAAAGAAAGATGCATTTAATTTTTTTTCTTCCAAAATCATCAAGATCTGCTGTTGCCTTCCTAACTGGAATGGTTAGGATGGAAGAAAGATTTCTTCAAAAGCATAAAAGGAAATGATTGGCCCAGATTAGCTAATGAGAGTTCACCGAGGATAAGCAGCAGAAATCAAGCTGGACTAACCAAATATAATTTTACAGACATTCATGTGTTTGAAAATAAGTGGATGGAGGAGAAGGGAAGAGAAGAAGAAACTATTTATAGAAAGTTTTAAGAAAATTCAAAACTGTATGATAAACTAAGGGCAGTGATGCTGTAATTGACATTTTGGTTGTCTCCCCAATATTTCATTCTATCCCCTATCACATGCAGTTTCAGAGTAGCTGACCTTGGCGTCAGTTCCAGGGGTAAATTCTCATTGACATTAACGAGCCAATATTATCCTACACCCTTGCCAAATTATTGTTCCAGGAAGGGCATGTACCCAAGGCAATGGCTGCCCAACCAGAGCTCAGCACAAACTCTGATTTCTAGGATGGGACATACATGCCATCTCACCCTCTCTGGACATGGACTAAGAAACAGGCAGTCACTCTGCAATCACCAAGGGAAAGGGAACCAGACTAATCATATGATAGAGCAGAAAGATAGGTCTCTGATGACCCCCTGGATTAAGCCTACCCTGAAAGCCACTCTACAAATAAACTTGCCACTTACCTAATCCAACATCTTTCTTCATTATTTAAACCATTTTGAATTAGATATCCTATGTTTAGAAAGTAAACAGACCTGAGAAAAATTCGTGGTTGAATGGCTGAACCTCTGCAGGGTCTAGAGAGAAATCACCAATGCTAAGTGGTCACTTAAACCAAAGCGTGGTCACCCCATCTGATCTTCCCCCTGCCTGGGAAGCCCTGAGCCACAGAGGACAGGCAGTAATAGCAGGGAAGGCTGCTATTAGCTGAGCCAGTGACCACATGGATCTCCCCTGGTCCAAAATAAATGTCCTCAGAGTCCTGCAATGATAACACCGATAAACCACTATCCCTTCTCCTTGCCCATTTATGAGATTTTTATTGGAAAGCAAAGTAAAAGAGTCTGGCAGAGCCCAAACCATTTATTCGTTCAACAACTATTTATGAAGGTCTCATTATGTCCCAAGCACTAACAAGTCAGAACATGACAATGGTTATCAAGAATGACATGCTTCCTGTCTTCCCAGAATTTATATAGTCTAGTCTACTGACAGACATAGCAAAAGTAATTGCAATTGTGTTTTAAAAACCTCAGATAAGATATAATGTAAAGGGGATAGCTAACACAACCCAGGGATCAAGGCAGGAATCATTTAGAACATCACATTGGAGCTGGAATTTAAAAGACGACATAGGACTTAGCCAGAAAAGATGTTGGAATGGAGTGTTCAGGCAGAGGAAACGTGATGTGAGGAAGACCAAGGCATACAGACAGTGATGGCTGGTATGACAAACGTGAGGTGGTGCGACAGGGAAACTGAAGTGATCTGAGGCTGAAGAGGTAGGCAAGGATGCGATAATACAGGTCCTTAAAATGCTGGTTAAAGAGTAATTTATCCCAAGTACAATAGGAAGCCACCAAAGAATTTTGAACGGTAGAGTGACATGATCAGATTTGTGTTTTTAAAGAATCATATTGATTTCAGAGTGGAGATTAGATTGAAGAGGGCAAGAGAAGTCTAGGTGAGAGTTGACACTGGCATAGACTGGGACACAGTCATGGAGAAAGAAGCAGACAGATGGGAGACACATTGGGAAGTGATATCGATGGGGCACGGAGGCTGACCGAACATGGAGATGTGGGAGGATGCCATACTCAGTGGCCTTGAGCCTCTCTGCTCGCCTGAGCATGCATGGGGAAGATCAGTCCAGGGTCAGTAGGCTTTCTCCTGTCATTCTCACCCACTCATCTAACTTTAACTATTTCTCATTTTGCAATAGATTTTCATAAATATGGAAGAAACTGGAGAAGCATTTTACAAATGAAAAATGATCAGAAATGAAATTATGAGGTGCTTTCTTTTTCCTGTCAAAGGACAAGTACAAAGGGGAATCATATACCTGCTTCAGGTGTGCATTTAAGCCTTCATGCGTGGCCTTCAGCAGTGCCCTCACTGTGAAACTATCAGGTTCTTCTTTGTCTCGAATTTGAGATTCTTTTAACAATGACTCCAGTTTTTTCCTTATGAAAGATTCCACCTGATGCTCAGTGGTTCCGTTATTCTGCAAAGAATTAAGCAGTGGAAATGATTTCCCCTAAGAAACACAAAATCAATTAGAACACACCCTTCATTCAAGCCAACACTGCTTTTATAATTTGATTCTTTCTCAATTAAGTCATCAATAAGTCAAGCTCATTGTACCATTTTGGTACTTCCCACCCACACGCACCAATCCCATTAAGTAATGATTATTATGATTGCATTCAATCCTCAAGAACCTTATAAAGTCTTGCTGCCATTTCCACTTCAGAGATGCAGAATCTAATACTTAGAGAAATTAAACAAGTTGTTCAAAGTTACAAAGCTAGCAAGTAATTGATGCAGAATTCACACTCAGGGCTCCTAAGCCCTTCTCACTATGCTACTTTATGCTTTTAATAGAGGGAAGGCCAGAAAGAGTTTCTGGAGACAAAGTTTCCTATACTCATATAAGTAAATTTGAGCAAAACTCTGCTATTTAAAACACATCACTTTCTTCATTATAACATTACATTATGGAAATCTCTGCATGGAAATTAAGACTTCAACAATGATGGAAAGAGGGCTTTCCTGCCATCCATAATTCTAGTAAAGGTTTTACTTTAGTAAAGCATGTTCTAAAAACACAGGAATAGATTCGTTTTTCTGGTGCAGAAGTTCACAGAGGAGGGAGGTGGCAGACAAAGCTGGAAACATACTTTGGGACCAGGTGGTGAAAGCACTTGAAAGCAAGAGGTGTGGAACCACTGAGAATCACTGGGCAGATAAGTGCCTGAATACTGCTTTAGAAATATTAACAGAAAGAGGAAAGGTGCCTATAGATGAAAAGCCAGACATGATGTTTCCCCTTCAAGCACTAAGAGCCTAGACCAATGTGCTGGTGAGGGACTTAATAAAGATGAGAGAGTTTGAGAGCAAAATTCATTTTGCACAAAACAAACATGTATCAAGCTCCTATTATACCAGGTGAGAAACATTAATAAGGCACAACTCCACTGTCACAGAATCCTCATTGTCATGACAACAGCCACATCAAAGGATAATTATAAGCAGGGACAAGTAGAGTGACAGATGTGAGGGATAGCATGGGCACATGGAAGCGGGCAGCCTGCCCAGACTTGGGCATGGAGGAGAGACTTCCAGGAACAAAAGGCAACTGAGCCAAGCCATAGAAGATGAGTGTATTAGTTTCCTGTGGCTGCTATAACAAACTACTAAAAAACCTGGTCACTTAAAACAACAGAAATTTATTCTCTTACAGTTCTAAAGGCCAGGGTATGAAATCAAGGTGTCAGCAGGGCTACACTCCCTCCCGAAGGCCCTAGGGAAAGATCCTTCCTTGCTTCCTTCAGTTTATGGTGGCTCCAAGCACTTCTCCGCCTCCGTCTTCACATAGTCTTCACCTATGTGTCCCACCCTTCTGTCTGTATCTTTTTCTCTCTTCTTATAAAAAGACTTGTCACTGGATTTTTAAGGCCCACTCAGTCAATCCAGGGTGATCTCATCTCAAGATACTTAGTAACATCTGTAAAGACCCTTTTCCAAATAAAGTCACATTCACAGGTACCAGAGGGTAGAACTTGGACAAATCTTTTTTTTTTTTTGGACAAATCTTTTGATGGCAATAAATCAACCTATTACAATGAATAAGAATTGATAATCTGTCAAAGAGTAGGGTTATCGCATTCTAATATGAGTAAAGTATGAAGGAGAACTAGTAACCATATGTACAAGGAAAAAAGAGTACAGGGAAATATAGAAAAAGCAACTAAGACTACATTGAGCTAAGGCTCACAAAGTACTGGCATGTAATGATGCTTCCTTTGAGCTTCCCCAAATCCTTTAAAGTAGCACTAGGATTAGAGACTGATAACATACTCAAAATGATACAGAGGCAGAAAGATTCAACAACTCATCCAAACACATATGACTATGAAGTGGCTGAATTGGGAATTGAACCAAAGACTTTCAATACAAAATTCTACACCTATTTCACCATACAATGCTGCAGCCATCTCTTTTATACTGTTATAGAAAAAAGATTAATTCTTAGGTCAAGCCAATCATGAGCAGGCTCATATTTTAAACAATCATTATTCCTATATGACACCAGGGAACTACATGCCCACGATCCTTCTGGGGAAAATAATAAATTTCACTTAAGGTTAGATGGGAATCCAAGAAAAGAATTCCAGTTCTCGAACTCCCAATGCCCTTGATCAAATGACCCAGAGCATGGCAGGGAAGCACATTTGTTGGGAGGACATAAAGAAAAAAACATGTAAGAGCACCTGGTGTGCCCAGGTCACACAGAATGCTCCAAATACACATCAGTTTCTGTCCCTAGCTCAGGGTGCATAGAACGAAAGACAGTGAGAAGATGAACTGTGGCCATTATGCCCAAATACTTTCAAGGTTGGCACAGCAAGACAAAAATACAAAGCCAGGCTGACTGGTGCTGGTGAAATAATGAATTTTAATACAAAGGCTATAATTATTCACTTCACGGCCTCTAAAAACTAGGAATTGTTGCTGATATTTCTGCCTGTTGATCTTTTTCTTCTTTGTGATTTACAGCACAAGAAAATTAGCAGCTGTGGAGGAACAAATAAATAAATGACTAAAGTTCCATTAATATATTATTATTCGATCCTGGAACCTAATAGCATTACAGAAAGAAGTTGAAACAGACAGTTGACCTCACAACCTGTCAGTCACCATGCAGCTGAATCAGGGACCACAGCTGAAAGCTGCACGCACCTTGCTCTTTTGTTCCTTGAGCCAGTGGGAGAGGATGTTGCAGCAGGGGTTGGGGATGGGGAAGCATCTCTTTAATATGGTCAGGAGTAGTTTCCACCAGAGAAGTAAGCACCATTTCTAATTCCCTTTTCTGAGAGGTACATATGATCTAGGAATATCTGCTATAAATGAATAAGTCAAACATGCAAATACATTCTTGTTTTGTCTCCAGCGTAAAATGAAAGGATCATTGGAAAAGCGAAGGGCTGCTCAAAATCATGGCCACCGCTCCAGGCTGGGAAGCAGCAGGCATGGGGAGGTACGGGGGTGGAGGGGTGGACCCATAAACGGGGACCCTCTCGGACAGTGGAATCACTGTGCTGCACATTGGAATCATCAGAGGAGTGTTCCAAAAATCCCAGGCCACACCCAGGTCATTTATGTGTAATATCTGGGCTGGGATTGGGCATTGGGGTTTTTGAAAGCTCCTCTGTTATTCCAATGTGCTGCCAAAGTTGAGGATCTTTGCTTCAAACAAACAAATAATCAAACAGACAAACACTGGAATATCTCATTATCCCCAAATGCCTTTTTTCTCTCCAGGCTAGAGGCAGAAAGGATAATATATTAGCTCTACTTTGTGAGTGCATTAGAGCTTTCCAATCCAGAACCTGAAGGTCTTGGGCTGAAAATCAGCTGCTACTCAGCCATTTACTCCCATCATCTACTATCTCCTGCCTGATCCTTTAGCTCTCTTAAAACACCTTTCTCTGTTCAAAAACCAGCTCAGGAGTTATATTAGCGATAATCATGCTGCCACCGCTATTCTTGTTACTCATGATATCTAACATTTACTGAGTGCAAACCACTGCCAGGCATTGTTCTGAGTTCTTTATGGGGTATGAACTTACTTAGCCCTTATGATAACTCTTTTTTTTAAGTTTAATAATTATTATTTTTAAGTTAAATAATTATTTCATTCCCTTAGTATATAAAGAGTCAAATTTATGTAACCAAGCAGAGGATAAGAATGATCTGTGTTTCCAACTGGGAGAAATCACTTATTCTTATAATAACAGTTTATGGATTTGCTTGGTTCTCAGTAAGAATCAAACAAAATTTAGAATACTTATTGCTTCTATTTGTCTCAAGATGCTTTCAAAAAGCAATAGCTCTTTTAATTAAATAGTAGTGATCCTCAGGAAGCTTAGGAGAGAATTGTGGACTTAAGGATCCTCAAAATTTTATTGCTTGTCACACAATATACTTGTGCGATGTCATGGGAGAACCCTAGGATTGAAGATGTTCCTTCTCTAGGTCAGATGTCAACTTTATCCAGGAGAAAACAATTCTACCGCAGTTAAAAATCAACTGGGGATGGCCCCTTCTCAAGAGTGTGAATGCAATTTATGAAGGTGGCAGGCAGAGAGAGAGCTTCAGTAACATTTTGAAGTGTTATTATAATGTCTATTTGGAAAAAGAGGATAAAGATACTCAGGTTGTCACACAGGAAGTGGCAAAGCCAGCTATGAACCCAGGTAGTCTGGCTCCAGAGAGCCTGGGTGTTTGACAACTGCTACACCTCTCTTTGACCTGTTCTCGGTATTCTAGCCTACCCTGAGCTCTCTTTCCTCTGAATTTACAGTCTACCTACTCAATACCATATCATATAACAGTTAAGTTTGTAATTTGTTATTTGCTTCCAGTGTAATTGTGTCCCAATAGCTAGATGAGCTCCCCAAAAGACACAAATCTGAGGGATCATATACAATTAATTACCTCTGCAATTAAGGATGGCCCATATATCTTTTTCCTAATCTGAATTAATCACATTGACTGAAAAGATTATGGTAGTTCTAGGAATCTTCTAGAAAGCTTCATGTGATCCTACTTGTGTAACAAGAAATGATTTTTTTTAACAAAAAAATCAAGATTTACTTAATTAAATTAAACTCTATAAATGATAGAGTAAAGCAGTTAATTCTAGAAAGTTCATGTAGCCATGATCTTCAACAAGTCATTTCATTCTTCAAACCCCATTTTCCTAATCTGTAAAATATTGGAAGTGATGATTCCTACCCCATCCCCATGGTTATGGGAATAAAATGAAATATGGTAAGTAAAGTCCTTAGCACACTGCTGGTGCTTAGTATGAGTTCAATAAATGTTAGGTATTTTAAAACTGTTTTTAGCCAAGGTATAAAAATGACAGTAAAATGCCAGAAAAGGAGCAAAAGGTAATGCAAATTACCTTTTAGGTGATTTCATCATTGTGTGGACATCAGAGAGCGTACTCACACAAGCCTAGATGGCATAGCCTACCACACACTTAGGCTACATGGTCTATACCTATTGCTCCTAGGCTACAAGTCTGCATAGCATGTTACTGTGACAAACAACATAAGATTAAATCAAGCTCAAGAGAAAACGAGGTAATCAAGAGACATGGTAAATAGAAGATGTATGAGGCTGCTGCCAGCATAACATGGCATACTGTTTCACAGCAAATTTCTTTTCATAAGTATAAAGAGTGCACTCTAAAATAACAATAAATAGTACATACATAAACCACTAACATAGTCATTTATTACCATCAGTGTGTGCTGTAGGTGATGGTGTGTGCTATTCTTGTATAAGACTGTCAGCAAAGTAGGTTTGTTTACACTGTCATCACTATGAATACATAAGTAATGCTTTTTGCTATTACCTTACCATGGCTACAACATCACTAGGTGACAGGGATTTTTCAGCTCCATTATAATCTTAGGGAACCACCTTTGTATATGTGGTCCATTGCTGACAGAAACGTTGCTCTGCAGTGTGTGACTATAATACATATACCATGTTAGATCTTAAATTAACTCTTTGGCGGAATGGCAGAAGTGTTTCAAGTACTAGAAACTACTGGCATCTTCCAGGGATCATACAGGTCACCTTGTCCATTCTCCACCCCTTGTTGCCAGGATGCAACAGAACATCTAGCATGTGGGCATTTACTCTCCGAGTGAGCACCTTCAGCAGCAAGGCCACACAACCTCATGAGGTAACTATGAGTGCTAACAATTCATAAATCAACAAGACACATAATCCTTCTCAAAATGATTCAAATCATAAAACAAATCACAGGAGAAGAGATGAATTTATAGCTAAGGGAATGGAAAGAGAGGAAAACAGTGAATGCTTAGTGTGAGATAAACACACAGATTAAATAATGGTTTTATGGTATTAGTATAATAGAAAAAGTTGTTACATGTTCCTATACTAGGGCTCATTTTAAATTTTTTGGAAAGCTTGGTGTTTATGGGATGGGCTTCATGGAGGAGGGAGCAAGCTCATATTTTACCTAAGAGGCTGGGTAAACAGATTCAGAGAGCTCAAGAAAAAATATACTGAATTACTCAGGAGAAGAGAAAAAAAAGTCAGTGAAGTTGAAATATGGAGGTGGAAAGTCTGGAAGATACATTGACATTAGAAAACCCCATAAACATGAATAATTCTAAGTTGGCCTCGTGGAATCAAATCTGTTAGATAACTATACTGTGGTTGAAAGGAAATTGGCCCCTGTGTCTTTGAGCTGGATGATTCTTGGGTCACTGAACACACCAGCTTTAAAACCTGTGGCTTATACATCATGAGCCAGATTTTCTCTGTGGCTGAAACCACAAAATAGTATGAAGCAGAAGCTTAAAGGATTTAGTTAACTCAACAGAAAGCATTTATTACATGAGCAAAAAATTTTCAGTGTGGTTTGAATCCCTTAGTAAGAAATAGCAGCAGACCAGGAGGAGTAAGAAGACCTGTGTGAAGCTCTTGCCTCCTACTCTGCTTCCAACACCAGGGTGGTACTGCACAGGGTGGTGGACCCACAAACCCTGCTTCTGACCTTTGCTTTTGCTGTTCCCTGTACCTGCAACGTTCTTCCCCGGATATGTGCCTGGCTCATTCTTCACTTCTTTCAGATGTTTGCTCACATGTTACCTTCTCTGTGAGACATTTCCTGGTCATCCCACCTAAAACTTTTGGTTTATAAAAATCTGGTTTATAAAATAAACAGACCCTTCACATACACACACTTTCTATACTTCTTCCATCATTTTTTTTTCCTTTAGTACTGCAGATGTTACTTGTTTAATTTCTTATCTATCTTCTCCTTCTCCCATTAATGTATAAACCCCATGAAGGCAAAGATTTTTGTCTGTTTTGTATCCCCCAACACTTACAAAATGATGGCCACATCTACAATGGGAGACTCTGAACAAAAATTGGTTGAATGAATCATAAGCCTCATGCGAGTTAGTATTCCAGTGTTCATGAATGCTAAGCTAAAATCTTTATTTATTGCAATAATTCAGATGTAAATCTAACCACATTCTATTGAGTTAAAACTGAGGTTAATAACTTTCTCTAAGGTAATTATTGGTTTCTCATAAGCTATTCACAGTACATCCTCTTTTGCAGAAATATGATCAAGCATTTGGTTTAATTTACGTTTGCCACTCAGAGAATGCAGTTGAGCCCATTGCTGATAATAGGACTATACATTGATTGATTACAGGATAACATTTTGGCTTTCTAAATACAGCATTCCCTTTTCTCCAAAGAGTTCAAAAATAGAGAAACAAAATTTGAAAAGGTGGAGTGAAAACTTTATAGAATTCCACTAGAATGTTGGTTTCTTTATGTATTTTTTCTCTCAAAGCCTAACAAAGAGACACCTGTAAAATTTCACAAATTAGGGAGCTTTCCACTTTCACTCAGGACCAAATCAAAGAATCCAAATAAAAGATTATGACTATCTTCATGGAATCGTGTTGAAACACCTGTAAGGGTTTCTAGAAACCAGCTAAGAGAGAGGGGAAAGGAATTCAGGTGGTTATTTTCACAGGTAAAATTACTGATTTGTTTCTATAAAATTATAGCTAATTCTATTTTGCAATTATAGATATTTACCTTAGAAGGTCAGAAGACTCACTGGAATTAGAGTAAAAATTATATAAGTGGGTGGATTTAGAAACCAGACAACTTGGGTTTTACTCAGAACAATAAATGATTAGATTACACTGTGACAGTAGTTAAATTTTCACCACTCTTTTTCACTAAAAACAGCATTCCCTAACCATGTAACTTAATTGAACTTGTCTGTTCCTTGTTTTCAAATGATAGACTACTCTAAGGCTAGCAACCAAGAGATCTGGGAAACAAGATGCAAACGTAATGAAAATCAAAGACAAAAATCTGGTTTATAAAGTAAATCTAAAAAAATTTGAATTAAATTACCCATAATCATAAGTCATTAAATACAAAAAATAGAAAATATCTGGAAGTGCAAAACAGAAGCTATTTAAAATATTAACTATATTTTCACTTCTATAAATCTATTTAGATTAATTTTTCATAACCATAACCCTATTAGTGACAGTTAATTGAGCTATGATAAACTGTGAAAAGATCAAAGATTAATACAGATGACAATTTTTCCTTTTCACTCCAAGCTGAATTTTCTCTACTTCATCCCTTCTAAAGTGCATTCAAGTCAAGAAAGAAGTGTCTACTGAGACTTGAGCTGTCATTAAGTTCTTGCCCCCTTTTGGTACCTATAGGAAGGCAGCGGACTTACTATTATCTAGAAAGAACAGACTATTTTTAACAATGTATTAATTGAATTAAGGGCAATGATGCAAATTAGAAGAATTGATACCAAATTTCTTTGTTTTCTAGAGGGCAGAATAATAGTCCAGATATCTAAGGAATACCACCTTTTCAAAGAAATGAAATTGTAAACCCTATTACAAACTAACATGAGCAAATGCTATTCTCTGGTTGTCATGTGATCCTGGCAATCACATGAGTTGCAGAAAGTGGTGGTGGGCAGTGTCTCTTTAAGCCTTACATTCCCCTCAGTTTGTATTTCCCTTGGATTACCTGTCTAAATGGTGCTTTTCAAGAAAGGCTATGGCAGGGGTCTGATGTAGGACATGGGTCTGAAACATAATTCAGGTAACAAACTATTCTAAAGCCATTTTATTTAAGATGTTGCTAATTCAAGAGCAAGTTAATAGTCCCATGTCTGAAAGAGCTTGGAAATCTTCTAGCCCAAAATATATTTTCTTAAGGTGGAGATGGGCATATCCTAGTGAAGCAGACCCATGAGGGTTCTATAAGTCAGGCTTAACAGGCAGCATGGTGTGGCTGCTAGCAGGAGGGAGAGAGAAAATACTAACATCAGTCTATTTCATCAAAGAGAGTGAAATTTCCAACTGCAATTTGAGTTTTGCCCAAGTTGTATTAGGATGGAGATTTGTCCCTGAAAATAGGGTCAGATGGGTTCATTACTAACATTCCTTTCAACTCAGATACAAAAATCCTTGACTCATTCACTCAATAAATATTTGGGTATCTGTGGAACAGCACACTAAATAATTTTTAACAAATATCTTTTTTACTTTATAGCCACTATATTTATATGAGGATTCCAACAACGGCAATTTTTTCTGGAGCACACTAAGGGTAAAAATTATGGCCAAGCCTATAACTTACATAATGGAGCTTGAATTTGCACTCGTCTTCAATTTCATCAGCACTGTCTTCATCAGAAACTTCCCCTTCTTCTGCATCATCTCCAAGGTGATAAGGCAACTTCTTACCCTGAAACAGAAGAAAACACTCAATTTAAAAAAGAAAATAAATTCACAATAGCCAAAAGGTGGAAGCAACCCAAGTGTCCACCAAGAGATGAATAAATAAATGTAGTACATATATACAATGGCATATTGCTCAGCCGTAAAAAGGAAATTATGGCACATGCTACAGGTTTGCATGAACCTTGAAGACATTATGCTAAGTGAAATAACCTAGCCAAAAAATGACAAGTACTGTATGACTTTACCTATATGAGGTACCCAGAGTAGTCAAAATCATAAAGACAGAAAGTAGAATAGTAATTACCAGGGCTGTGGGGAAGGGAGGATGGAGAGTTGATTAATGTGTATGGACTTTGTTGTGGCAAGATGAAAGAGTTCTGGGGACTGGTTACGTGGCAATGTGAACATAGTTAACACTGATAAAAGAACACTTAAAATAGTTAAAATGATAGGGAAATTTGTTATTTGTATCTTACCACAACTAAAAATAATTTTTTAAGTGTGAAAAATAAAAATGTGTTATCCCTTAGACAATCATTACTTCAGACGGACTAGAAAGCAGTTCGAATTTAGGCAAAACAAGGGAGAAGAGACTTTCAAGAAAAAGCTGTTTTACTACCTTCGATTAAATATAATTAATTAGGGATGCAATATTTATGAACAAAAACCAGGCTTCTTTTTGAGACTCTATGACTCATCATAACAAGCATTATCTAACCTCATGCCCTTAAGAGCAGCACGTTGTCCTGAGCATGTTACAGGTGCCCTTAGCACATAGTTGCAGTGTCCATCTGCATGTGCAAGCCTTCCTTTCACAGACAGTGCAATGAGACTCCTGCCCAGCTGGAGCACACCCCTCAGGACCACTCACCAACACACTTTAGGAGTCAGGGGCTTTTTGACAAGAGAAACTTCTTATAATAAAACGGTAAGAAGTTCAAGTTATAGAATTATACACATTATATAACCTCCATGATGTATAAAAACTCAGGGAAAATCTCTGGCATGAAACGTGGCCAACTATTAAGAGCAGGTGTCACTAGGTGACAGTATTATGACAGTTATTTTCTCCTTTCCTACATTTCTCAATTTATATTCAGAAAAAAAGTAAAAGTAAATAAAAAGCAGCAGCAGAAAGCAAAGCCCAGCAGCATAAGAAGGGCTTCTAGGGTAGCTAACCACCTGTATCAGTAAGGCATCTTATTTGCTAGCAGAAAAGAATAATAGAAAATTTAATGACTCCCAGCATCTCCTAGGGAAGGTTGGAGGTAGAGTGAGAACCAAGTTCAGAAGCTAAGTGGCCAAGGACACTGTGGTAGGTAGCCTCTAAAATACCCTCAGTGGTTTCTACTTCTTGGTATTTATGCCTTTCTCTAATTTATCCCCTTTGAGTGTTGCCTGGACCTAGGGACCTGCTTCTAACAAATGAAATACAGCAAAAGCGATAGGGTATCGCTCCTGAGATTTGATTACAGATAGACTGTGGCCTCTTTCTTGCTTGCCACCCCCCTACCCCAACCCCTTCCTCTCTCAGAGAACTCTCTCTTTTTCCTCACTCCCTCACTGTGATGTTGTGAGCTGTGCTATGGAGAAGCCCACATTGCAGTAACTGAGAGAGGGCTCTAACAAATAGCCTGAAAGATATGGAAACCTGCCAACAACCACTAAAGTGGAAGTGGAACCAGGCGAGGCCAGCCTTCAGATGATGGTAGCCCTACCTGACACCTCGACTGCAGCCTTGGAAGAGACCTAGAATGGGGGACCCAGCTAAGCCACATCCAGATTTCTGACCTACAAAAACCATGGGACAATAAATGTTATTTGAAAATGCTAAATTAGGGGTAATTTGTTACACAGCTACAGAAAACTAGTATGTTCACCAAACAAAATCACAGGGCAAAAGTAAAATACTGAAGACACCATTTCCAGCACAGCTAAGCACATACCTCATGGCTTTCAAGTTCATTATCCACACAACAGACACCAGGAACAGCTGCCAGATATGCTGCCCTTGGGCCCTAAATGCAGCTGCCACCACTTCCACCACCCTTCACTAGGATGGCTTCTGCTTGGTCCCACCACTACACCATGTGACCACACCCTAGCTCTAAGAGAGGTTGCAAAAGCAAATGTCTAGCATTTTTGGCACCTCTATGGAGATTTCTCAAAACACAGGGATGGGAAAATTCCTTAAACATAGAACGATGTTCATATGTGTGAGCAGACAAAAACAATGATAAATTTAAGTATCATCCCAAACTACGATTCGGACTGACCTTCTCTTAACTCAAACTCCTAGTGACTCCTAGTACTCCTGCTCTCCACGCCATTATTGGCCCCTCTTCAGCTCTGTGGAGCTTCCCTCCACCCACTTCCTCCCCCTGCAGGCCCACCAGCTCAGTCAGGTTTGCAGAGAAGTCTCCCTCCCAGTCTTCCTGCACCTCAGCTCCTCAGCACAGAGAGAGTTGCAAGCTGTTTAAAACATTTAGATAATGAAAATAAAACCTACATTAAGAATCCACACTCTTGGGGTTTGGACACAAACATTTTCTTCCAAGAGACATTTGCATGATTAAAAAAGTAAAATTTAATTTGCCTTTGTACTAGTATATTGCTTATTTGTATGGGTTATCAGCAAAGTGGAAACTACATTTTTTTCTTCCTCTTCCACAAGGATCAGTATACATATATGCATATAATTCTAAGTAAATAAGGCATTTCTTCATTTCCTCCTGTATATCATATTCATAGAGAAGTCTCCTATAAAATGAATTGACTTTTCTTTATTGTAGGAGCATTGGTAGATTAGCTTGATAATACAGCAGCACCAGAAATAAGGTACTCAACTAAGTGGTAACCAGACAGATTCAAGCACATATAGATACTAAGATTTATCAACTTCTTTTTACCTATTTATAAAAAACTATTTATTCAGAGTCAGCTTTGTTTTGGGCACAATGGCAGACACCAAGATGCATCTGTACACGAGACATTTTAAATGTAGTGATAGCAATTTCCTCTTTTGAAACAGCATCCAAGTTGAGGTATTTTTTAAACGTTCAGCAGAACAAAACTAACAAACATGAGAACTAATATCTCCAAGTAAGGAATAAGAGTCTCCAAGTGATACGAATGGTTCTGCTACCACAGGACAAAAAGGAAAGTGTAACCACTATGAGCAAGTAGTGCTGAGCAGGTAGGGCAGTGGCACTGAGCTTCGAGCCCCCTTTCTCTAAGGGTGGCAGTGGGTGAGGGAGTAAAGAGAGAGCGAGCTGCCTCAGAGCATCCACAAGGTGCCCTCATTCTCAGTTCTTTTAAAATCTAATTAAAGTCACAAGAGCCACGTTTTCTGCCAAGTTTTTCCACATTCTTCGTTCTCAAAAAATACTTTACCCGGGCAGATAGGAAGTAGAGCAACACAACAAAACATTGTTTCATGACGCTTCTTATCAACAGTGTTGTTACTCCTAAGGAAAATTACAGAATAAACCAGGTAGAATCTTAAGTAAGAAAGAGTTTAACCTTGGTCCAGTGTAGACCCAGGAGGCTTCTAAGGGTCCCTTTTTGATCTACATACTATTTCATGCAGGAGTTACACTCAAGAAATAGATTAATTCATCCACAGTATATGAATACAACGATAAAAACTGGAACCATATCTATCTCTCAGCTTCAAGCTGTGTGGCCCCACACAGATGTGATTCTCACCTGTGAAAGCAGGAACTTTGAACCAGATAGTTAAGGGTCTTTCAACAATAGCAGTCTATGGAAAATTGCTAAGTGTATTATTTTTGTCCAGAAGCAGCTTTTTGCTTACTTTTTAGGATATTATATAGACACATATACATATATATGGATAGATAGCTATATCTATGTCTATGTCTACCTATAGCTATAAGCTATATATCTATATCTATAAATATCTGTATCTATCTATCTATCTATGTATCTGTGTGTGTGTGTGTGTGTGTATATCCTGGAAAGTATACATGTGTTATAGTTATAACAATAAATAACTTGTCAATCTCCAAAGTGGTAAGTAGCCATTTAAATGCTGTCTTTTGGATCAGAGATTGCTCTGATGCTAAAGGAACACAGGAAAATTAGTTCCCTGGGTTTTGCTTTAAATGGGAGCATGCTGGTCCACAGATGCAGGAAATCTCCTTCAAGTCTGAGGAATGTTCCTACTACTAAGTGGACCACAGCTGCCCTGAAACAACCACAGCCACATTGCTGCCACTCCTTAGAGTGCATGCCTCAGAGCTTCTGACTCGTCAGCCATGGGACATTCTGTGTCAAATGACCAGAGTCCAGTTATGCAGAAAGGACTCAATTAGTTCATACTGGTATCTACCTTAAGTTCCACTGTCCAAAATAGAAGAATTTCAATCAAATGGACTTATTCTGCATTTAACCTTCTGACTGCTGGCTAAAGATGATTTGGGAAACATGAAAATACTTACAAGGCAAAAAACACAACAGCTTTCTAACCCAGCAATCAGTATTCACGAGAGTTTATTTTAGCAAGACTTCAAGAAAATTGTTTTCTCTTATATTGTTTGGAGCTTTTATTCAAAATGCTTTCATACATATAAATGCCCAACAACACCTCTTTGATGGATTGTCTATAATTCTCATTTAACTGATAGAAAAATTCCAAAAATGAATACATCTTTCCTATTTACTGCCCCCCCCTCAATGTCTCACCATGATAAACTGCTTCTTTGACATTTTTGTGCTTCCTATGATTGTTTGTTTTTTGTACACACCTCTTTTAGGTAAAATATAACCCACTTTAAATATTACTATGCTACTGCTCTTCCTTAGATTTTTAGTTTCAAAACAATCCAACTATCCAAGATGCTCTTAGTCCAAACACACAAACACACTGGAATTAAGTAAAATCACAAAGTCGGTGACCTGAAATCTCAAGAAACTATTTTTCTGACTCTTCCTTGTATTAATAATATTCATTGCAGGTAGTAAGTTTCCCCCACCCCCAGAAAATCTGTTTATGAAATGTCATTCTAGTCACCGCCCGCTCCTTTGCACACACATGAGTCCTGGGCGGGGTAGGGGGGCACCCCATCTGTGCCTGTGCTCCTCTTTGAAGCGAGCTGTTCTCACTTACATAACCAAGGCTGACCAACCGTGAAGACTTTTTTTGTTTTTTTGACAGACAGTTACTGGAGCTCAAAATGGGAGAGAAGAATCTGAAAGAAATGCTTTCAGATATGGACACAGGAGACCTCTCCTCCCCTGTACCCCACACTCCTACACATATATTTGTCTTGTATAAACTATGACAGACTGAAACAGTAAACATTTGGCTTACAGTATTGACATTTTCACTACAGAAAAACAAATCCCAGAATATGTGGTCAGTTAATAACAAGCTCTTTTGAAGTTATGACTATAAATAAATTGTAGCAAGGGACATACACAAATCTAGACAACCCTTTGTGCAGGGACTCTAATTATTACTCTCCTGATAAACCAGTGTTTAGTCCTTACAGGAGGGAGGGCTTAGTTGGTCATTAATTCCTTTCACTGTGTTCCTTCAGGTAATTACCTTCACTAGGATTTTTCCTTTCAAACTTTGTGGGCTTGGAAGCTGTTTGGTCTCTCCCGTGTCTACAGATGACAGGTCCAGTTTGTCCCGGAGTATTCCTTTCAGATACTGAGCAATCTTCTTTTGCTGCTGGACACTGCAGTGATTCTCAATAGACAGTATGACTGGAAACCTGGGAGCACAGAAACATATTGTAAAGGCATCAAGTACAGGCAATTCACAGGGAGTTTTAAAAATAATTCTGTGGTCATTATGTTCTTGCAATCCTAGTAACAGCACTTGTGAAAGTGGTGATGATTAACATGCTTTGAAGTGAAAAAAAATGAGATATGCATTTAAAAAAAGAACAAAAACAAATAAACAAAAAATCCTTCCTTTGAACAAATATATTTTGCCAGGCATAATGGCTGAACAATATACCAATTCATGTAGGATGACTTAGTTTGCCATTTTGTATCACAGAAAGAAAAATGGTACATACAATGTCTCCTTTAAAAGAAAAAATAAAATTTTAAGAGAGATAAAAGGCCTAAAGAAATAAAACTCATAATGTAATCTTGTCTCATTTTTATTCAAAAGTCTAGAAACATCTAAGAGACCACTGAATATTATTAAATGCAGATATTTACTCAAAAATATATAATCAGTTCCAGCTTGAAAATTACTATTAAGGATAAAATAACATAATGGAATTTTGTGTTTTGTAGCATCCAATGTCAGGCATTTCAAAATCATTTGTATAGAATTATATACTAGTCTTTAGTTTCATGCAGTGGGTGGGGGATCAGATGTTCACTCTCCACCCGCACTCAGGTTTCTGAGCAGAGAATGTGAGACCTGCGTGAAGTGCTTCCCAAGGACAGTGCGAGGAGTTCGTGGCCAAGGCGGAAAGGGAACCAGGACTAATTACATGGCATTACTCCTCTTCAAACTTTGTTTTTTCCATAGAATGAGAAATTACTTCAAATTTAGGTTTATTTTTTTTCTAGTTTTCCATCAGTCTTCTGAAGTAATAGGCAATATAGTTTTTCCAGAGTTACAGGCCAATACTCAAATTGCCTAATATACCCAAATGGAGAAAAAAATTATTTCTGGGCTTGTGTAACAAACATAAACTCCACAATATAGGCTGTGACCTCCTGAACTTACATTCTATCCTCATTACATAAACTTGACGCCAGAGGTAATATAAGAAGAGATGAACCTTTGTGACTGAAGTTGGTTTGGTTATCTGATTATAATCTGTTTGCTCTTGTGTCCTCACATGGGTTTTATCCACAGTGTCAGAGAAAAAGAAAAACAACAAACTAGTAATTCTTAGTTGTCTATACAGTCATATTGGGGAGTTCTAACAATGAATTTTTAAATTATCGATCTGTTTACAAAAACTCTATTAGTGTCAAATGTGTTTGATGTAGAGCAGTGTTTTACTACAGGGATGGGGACAATTGTGCTACACACACCCTTTCAACACACACACACAGAGGGACATTTGTCAATGTCTTAGACCTTTTTGGTGGTTACAAGATAGGATGCTCCTAACGATCCTACATGCACAAGACAGTTCTCTACAACAAAGAGTTATCTGGCCCCAAATGTCAACAGTGCCAAGGTTGAAAATCCCTGCTGTAAGGATGCAAATAAAGTTTAAGAAAAGAAAAGAAAAAGATTTAACTTCTAAACAGGGATTCCCCAACCACCCTCCCCCACAAGGGCTACACAGCAGGAGGTGAGTAGCAGGCAAGTGAGTGAAGCTTCATCTGTATTTGCAGCCACTTCCCAGCACTAGCATCTCTGCCTCAGCTCCACTTCAGATCATCAGGCATTAGATTCTCATAGGAGCACTGGTGCCAAAAAGGTTGGGGACCGCTGTTCTAACAACCTTATCAACTGTTTTAATTTTAAATGCTTTTTCTCCTAAGGATTCCCAAACTTGAAGTAAGGACTATTGAGTCACCAGAGGCTCCTCAGAGGTACATAGGTAGCAGATCTTCTCAACACTCTACTTCACATATTGTGAAAGAAGGGGAAAAACACTTCTTTGAGTTGGCTAAGACTAGTAGAAATCAAGGTAGTAAAGATACACCAGAAATCAGTACTCAAGATCTTCCATGTAGAAGACACCTTAAACTAAAATTGATATGCAGCAAGTGTCTTTCATTAGAAAAGCATTTTACCCTTCTAATTAAAGAAAAGATAGAATATTAAAACTTGTAAAGGCTACAAACTTCTATCAAATCAATTTTATGCAGTTGTTATTTTAATTTGCTTCTTTTATTTCCAAAATCATTCTTGAATGTCTGGTGTGTTGCAGGAATGTGCTAGGCAACAAAAAATAAATAAGACACAATCCCATATTTTCAATGAGTTCTTAATCTTAAAGACTTAAAATAAGGCAAGCAACCAAAAACTGTAAGGGGGTGCTGTATGATATGATAGAAATATGCTCAGGGTGCTATGAACAAAAAAAGTAAAAACATTTCAATCAACTGGGGGTATCAGTTAAGTTCGCCAGAGGGACAATGCTTAAGTAGTCTTGTAGGATAAACAAAATTAGGCAGGTAGAATTATCAGAGAAGGGTGTTCCAGGAAGAGAAAATAACATATACAAGGGTAGGGAGTTGTGATAAAACCTGGGATCACTGGGAAATCCAAAAGACAGTTGAGGAAGACAGAAGCCTCAGTTTCTGTGGAGCAGGCGTGGAAAAGGGCACTGGAAGAGAAGGAGCCAGGCCCGGAAGGGCATGAAAGACATGAAGGACTTTAAGACAAGACTGAAAACATCATGCTTATATTTTCATAAAGAGAAATACTGCACCGATGTGGAGGATGAAACAAAGGGAAGGTGAGAATGAAGAGAAGGCAATGGGGTTAAAAGATAATTTAGGAAGTAGAGTTGACACGAATGGGCTAAATCTAGAATGACTCCTAGTTTCTGGCTGAAGGTACTGGTAGACAGTGCTAGCTCTAACAACAACAACAACAAAAGTAGAGCAAGAGGAGATTTGCCAGAATGAGATGGTGAGTTCAGTTTGGGATAAAAACTCCATGACATTAGGAGTCTTATCTTTTGTTCAGTGTTGTGGTTTCCTGCACCTATTACAATATGCTTGGCTTAGAGTAGGTACCATTAAATATCTACATAAATACCTGAATGAATAATGGCATTTGTTGATTTTGAGTTACCTATGGGATTCTCAGATGATTTTTACTAAGATTTTTTTCTATATACCCACTGAAACTTAGGGGGAAAGATCTGGACATATAATTAGTCAACCAAAATTGTAGACCAAGGGCAACAACTTAGGAAATAGTGACTATTAAAGGAGTGAAGTAATGAACTAGGAGACCATAAGCCAAAAAGGGAGAGTGAGAAGCAAGGACAGCAGTGGAGGACAGAATGTTCTAATGGAAACCAAAAATGAAACATAAAAAATAAAATAATAAAACACAAATATAGGGGTGAAAATAGTCAACATCATCAAATACCAAGGAGAAATCAAGTAACGTAAGAATACTAGATACTAGTATTTATAGGACATCCAACAAGTCTGGAAACCTGGATATTATTATCTTACTGTATTATAATATAATATCAATAAGTTACTCTGTATAGTAACCTACATTTCTAGACTTGATGGATAATATGTATACTTGGGGCTCAGAAATTTTGAGGTCAGTCTTTGTAAGACCATACTTTGAGGCAACGACTGAACGACTGGAAACTGAATAGGGTAAGGAATAAGTGGAGCATCAGAAAGTATGTACATGGAGTCCATATTCCTTGTTCACAACGTTTTGTTGGGAAAAGAAAGTGAGGGTGGTAGAAAGGACACAGACTTCAAGGAAAGAGCATGCGCCCCTGCAGCCACATTATGATGTGCAGGTCACGCTATGCATGCTGGCCTCGCTTAGCTCCCAGGAGCCGCTATACTTACTCGTTCTTCACGAAGGCATGCTTGTTGATGGTCTCCACAACGTCTCGGAAGAGAATTTTTGAAGTGAGAGTATAACCATGGTGTACAACTGGCTCTCCATCTGGACCATCCCAACAGTCAACTGCAAAAACAGAACTTCATATCAACAACCCCAAAGTTTCTGGTGTTTACTAATGTTTCTGCAAACATCAGACGAATATTATTTTATCATTTGAGATTATACATATTATAATCATGACAAAGGTGTCAAACAGAAATGGGTGTTCTGACGTATTTATCAGAATAAGTAATTAAGGATAATAAATAATTTGATTTTGAGTGTGCATAGTCAACAAAGATGCCATATTTACAAACAGCTTAGCATTTACCAAGAACTCTCATTAGAATTTGATCTAAATCCAATCGAGTGTGCCAAGGATAGTGGTATTTCTTAACAGGTTGTTTTTTAATTTCACTTCTTCAGTTTACTAAGGTTTTTTAATACATCACAGTGACCCACTCAAATCAATAACAGGGTTTTGAGGTCAGTCTTTGTACTATTCACTTAAACCCATTATGTTTCCATTAGATTTATTTCCACTTTATTAATTCTACAGTAGTTATAACATTGACTTTCTAAGTTCAAATCCGCAAGCCCTGCCAAGATGTATATAAATAAGGATAAATAATTGAATCATTTAAAGTGGTGTTTTCCTTGCCAATAAAAGGAAAATAATAATAACACTTGCATCATAAGTTTGAGTGATTATTAAGTACATGTAAAGTTGATTATAATAGTGCATAGCCCATAGTGACTTGTATTGTTATTGATAAAATTAATATTTTTATGTATGTAGACAACCTCATTGGCTCCCAGCTAGAGAAAGACATTCCCTTCCTCATCATCCTCTCTGACTTAGTTTGCCTTCTCTTGTTATTGCACTGCCATCAGACTAATTCCTCAAAACACTGCTTTCACCATATTGCTCCTTTGCTCAAAAGCCTATCCAGTGTTTAACACGGCATCCAACACATAGTATATACTTAGTAGATATATGTTTATTAATAAATATCCTACAGCAGCTCCTGTTGTTTACTCCCAAGGTCTCTATCCCTGGTGCTAGAGACTGGCTAGCCATTCACTCAGCTCATTTTCTCTTTCATCTTGGCACACAGCTGGACTACATTGGCCAGGCTTCTCTTGTAATAGGATATGGCCATAGAAATGTGGGCGGAAGTAATGCATCACTCCAGGTCTGCTCTATAAACTCTTGCTCTACACAGTTATCCATGCTCTCCCTTCTGCTGTGACTTGAGAAGTCATGTGTTGAAGATGGCTCTGCCACACATGAAAAGAAGCCTAGACCCCTAAGTCACTGCTTAAAAGAGTCACCTAATAAGAACAACTATTTTGAATTTCACAGAAGCAATAAGTAAACTTCAGTTGTTTTAAAGTAAGAGATTTCAGGTTTGACTCTTAAAAAAAAAAAAACCTAGTATTGTTTTAATTAATACCCTAGCTCCTGCCTGACAAGTCAACAACTCACAGACTTGTTCAGTTAGGCAAGTTTCCTCAAGTACAATCCTACCTTATTCTTCTTTCATTTAAGGTCAATTCAAATGTCCACTTCCACTCTGTTATCTAAATCCCAATCCAGACTTAGGTGGGATCCCCCACAGAAACTTGCCAGCACTCATGACACTGTCTTTTCTATGGGAGGGGGTCACAAACTCAAATACAAACATGAGCCTAGCAGTTAACATAACTGAGAGCAGCAGGACAACAGCAAATTGTGTCTAAATGAAATAACTACTTCTCACTGTCGGTCAATCATTGCTGAGTTGGAATAAGGACTCTGGTTGCCAGATCTGAGAAAAATAAAAAATCTAAAAAATCTAGATCTTATCATAGTGAATTTCCCCAATTTTTAATTACTGGTAATTAATTTATTTTTTAAATTACAATATGGGCCAAACAAATAATTCTGCAGGCTGGATTTAGCTAATGAAATGCCAGTCAAAACTCTGCCTTTTAGTTAGAGCCACGCAGTTCAGGACCACATCTACTCTCTGTTTTAATAGCACCTTCTCTAGATGTGTTTCGTGTATATTACCCCAGGCGACAGTATCTCCATTTCCTTCTAAAACTCTCAAAACGTTCACCATAATCACAATATGATTTGATGGTTTTCATTATGTGTCAACATGGCTGGGGTAGGGTGTCCAGTTTTTTTGGTTAAACACCAGTCTAGATGTTGCTATAAACATATTTTAAATGTAATTAATATTTAGATCAGTAAGCTTTGGGTAATTCTCCAAAATATGAGCATATTATTCTCCATAACATGAGTAGTGGGCCTCACCCGATCTATTGATGGCAATAACAACAAAGACATATCTCCTGGAGAAACAGTACATATATAAAGTGTTATTATATATGTCTCATATCAATATTTAAAGATAGATGGTAGTCAGATATATTTCCTATCTGTTCCCTAACACAGTTACCTATATTAATTAAGCATTAGATATTAAAATATCTTTAGGGAATAAAATTGGAAAAGATAAAAGGAATAAAAACTTTCAAAGGTAATACCATAAGAATACTGGAAACAAAGTTTAAAAATAAAGATGCTACTGGTTTCACCGAAGATTCTGGGATACTATTATGCAGTGTTGCACTGTCCCTTTGGGCCTGCAAATGAGGTCAAAAGTATCAAAGACATCTTCTCAGAAGAGAAGCCCCACCCATCCTTTGACATATACTTGTAGTTTTTTAATTTGCCTTTGGATATAGGTGTTGAAAGAAGGAACATCTGTTTTAAAGTATATAATTTTAACAATTTATCCCCTGACTTATAGTCCCATCTTGGAGGAGAAAGGGCATAACAGGGTTCCTCATAAATGAATTAATGTTTAAAAAAAAAAAAAACAAACGTGAAGTAGACAAGGTAATGCCACACCTGACCTGATTATCATGAACACATAAAAATAGAGCTTAAACCTACATTGGTGATAAAGAAGATGCTCTTTTGCTAATATTTATAATACAGGCAGAATATCCATCAAGGATGGTTGTTCTAATGTTTGCTTTGTAGGTCTGTTAAACAAATGGTGCTGACATCCTAGCATTTGGCATTCATAGCCAAGCTCAAATGGCAGTGGTGGTTCCTTTAAGATCTCATGCTGTCATGGGAATGTTGGCAAGATTGACATCCTCTAATCCATGCTCATAAACACAAAACAGAGCATTTTTCAGTCAGGTCGCTTAGCAGAGGCCCCCAAAAGCACTCCGATGAAGTTGGTCAGTTCTAAAGGCCAGCCAAGCAGCTAACATGACAGTTTTTCATAATGCAACTTAAAAACGTTCCACCCCGATAGCACTCCCGGTGATAACAGGAAAGGTTGTAAACTGATTATAACAGCAATGCAACATCACTTCTGTAATGAGAGTGAAAATCCCCCAGACAGAACATCCATATTTATTAAGCAACTTGGGCTGAAAATCAAGAGAATAAAAGGCCAAGTAAAAAAATGTTATCAATTTGATTTTCTGACAAGCCCACTTCACCAAAAAAAAAAAAAAGTATTAGTCTTCCTAAAGACAACATATATGTCCTGACCTTGAACATTCCTGAAGCTGAACCAATGAAGATGAAAAACACAACATTATCAAAATAGAAGCTTGAAAATGGAAAGATTCTTTGGGTCAAAATACCGTGAAGAAACTGTCTAGAATCATTATTCTCCAACTCAAAGAGGTATATTTGGCAAAAACTGCTTCAGAAAAACATCTAGGGAACCTGAAACTTTCCATTCATAACCTGCCATGTTCTATAAATCAGGTTCTTTAGACACTTTGTGCAGGTGTCTAAGAATTAAAACAACTTCATCTGGACCCAAGGTAGATAAAGTACAACTGACTATATATACATTGGTGTCTCCAAACCTAAGCTTCAAATGTGAACTAAGGTCTTCAAATCACAGAGCTGACAGAAACTGTCATGAGAACACAAAAGATCATGTCATGAAATTTTAAGTCTTCAGAAATATCTAAATATCTGGATGCCAGACCTAATCATGAGACAAGCAAATTCCTCCTTTTACAGCCTACCTCCCCTCTGCACTGTACACTTTGCTTGCTCTAGTTTTCCCTTATATGACCTGATGTCCATCATTTGATCCCCCTGAGGGCCAGTCATGTCCTTCGATGCTTGCTTTTTAAAAAGCACACAGGCTTTCCAGAAAACAGTAAAGTAGGGAAGTCAGACAACTTGGGTTTAAATCCCAGTTTCCAAATGTCCTAGCTATGAGACCTTGAGCCACTTACTCCTCTCCAAGTTGGGGTGTTCTCTTAAGGAGATTATTCCATCTCCTTATAAGAATTGTGAGAATGTATGAAAAGTACTTAGTCAGAAACTAGCCCGCAAAAAAGGCTGAAGCTGTGGTAGTCTCCCTGATCTTGTGTACAGTACATTCAAAGCCAAGGTGACAACAATTTCAAATAGGAAATAGATCATGTATAAAGCTGGCCAAGTCTACCAGATAAATATAATTCTTCTCCTCAACAAAAACTTTTCTGAGACAGTAGCTTGACTTCACTGTCCACAGATTATTCCAATAGTAAGAATTTCAAGCCAAATAATAGAGGAGGAATCTGATGATGCAAGCTAGAAAGGGAGATATTTAAGAGATTGAATGGCCTTTAAAATTATACCATAGCTGTGCATATTCTCAGTTTGTGTAAATATCTGAAGCAAGTAACCTTTTAGACGAGGGCAAAGTCGCTTTTTTCTATTATAGTACTTTGATGACTGGCATACAGGAAAAAAAAATGTTTAAGAGAAGGCTCATGTTCAATATCACTACTGCACACAATTTCTAAAAGCTCTCATTTTAAAATTAAAAGACCCCTGAAAAAGCTAAGACTAAAAGTCATCTACACCTTACTATAAATTATCTTAATCAGATAACTTTCCTTCTTAACATCTTAAACAGAGTTGGAAGATTAGAAGTTTTGATTCAGTATAAAGAATTGATCATGGGAACATGATTAAGCTTAGGTTAGAAACTGATTTTGGACAGAGAAATCAAAAAAAGAAGAAAGTAGGTAACCAAAAGACCTAAAAAGCAAAAAAGAAAAAATAGAGTACAGGACACAGAAGTAACAAAATTGCCAGACTGTCTAGAGATGACTTCACTTCATGGATTCACTAATAGTCATTCTCCATACTTGGCTTCTACGAAAATGTCACCATCTAAAATGAGAGAAAACTATCACTATGACTCCTATGACAGCGTGTGACCTTGGTATCTCTATGAATGTCAGACATGTAAAACTGCTTGAGTGCTGAGTGAACGAAGGGCTTAATAATAGCTGAGAACAATGCCACCTTAAGACCTTCTGTTGCTCAAAAACTTTTTTTATGTTAATATTTTATAAGCATCTTCATTATTTAGTTGCTTAAGGACTCAATTGTCAATCACTATTATCAGTGGGTGTTCTCTGAGTCCATGGCAAAATGCCATGTCTTAAAGCATTTAATTACCAGAGTGCTAAATTTGTAGTGATCTTAATGGTTCTGTATGAAGATAGTTATAATGACTGTCCACTTTTAAAATGTTAATTTATTTTTATAACATTACTACTACTTTTATTACTTTTATTACTACTATTGTTATAACATTATACCTTAAACTTTTATAGCAGAAAAATCTTCAAGAGAGAAACCATGTGACAAAGGAAAGCTCATCCAGTTACCAGGCTTACCTTACCCGCTACTGCTCTATTCATTTCTCTTTATTTTTCTGCCACCCCAAGAACAACCTGTTATCCACTGCCGACTCCCAGTTTACCCCTGTCATAAAGCAATTCCCCTTTGCTGCATGGGCTCCATTTCATTATAAACACATTCCCTTTGATCATCAGACTCTTTTTGGAATTCTTTCTCGACCTCATTTCGGTTAACAACCGGCTTACCTTGATGGAGGACCCTACTTCCTTTCTCCACAGATGCTTTTTTTGTATAAACCATAGGACCAGAAGGCATTTTCTAGTCCTTTATTGCTACTTTTAAATACTTGTTCTATACTCGTAAAAAAAAAAAAATTCCCCTCACTTTAATCCAGCAGTACCTTTCTGGCATATTACAAATGACATTTCTATAGCATTCTTTTTGTACTTAAATGGTTTAATATCTTCTTTATGGTTTTTAATCTCCAGCTTTTCATCTTTTAGTTTATTCACTTTTAATCTCCCTGTCAGTATCCTTTGTGAATTAAAAGTCCAGGTGGGTAATCTACTCAACCTCCTAGTCTTGACCTCCTCAAGACCAACAATCCCTTGTTTCGCTCCACGTCAATCATGCTCACCTGTGACAGGCCCCAGATATAATCGTCACCTAAAGTAAGCACATCCCAAATTTCACCTCATGATAACAACTCTGTTCTTGCTTTTAGTACTCTTAAGAGTCTTCCAGTCTCTTAACCTCGCCTCGTGGTCCCTTATTCTCTTCACTTCCTTTTCTAGACCCATGGAACTACTGTAAATTATTAAAAAAGCTCTCAACAACACCTTGAGACATTTAATATGACCTAGAAATCCAGAGGCTTGAATCAACTCTACAATCTGTCTTCACTGCTTCTCTAACTGATCTATTAGAGATGAAGTGGGAGGAATCTAAGCATACAGATTTTTGTACCACAAAAAGACTTTTTAAATATTTATTTATTTATTTATTATTAAAATTATTGAGGTGACGTTGATCAACAAATTCTGGTAAGTTTCAAGTATAAAATTCAACAGAATGTCATATTATATATTGCGTTGTGTGTTCACCACCCACAGATTTCCTTCTGTCACCAAATATTTGACCCCTTTTACCCTTATCTACCTCTCCCCTCCCCTGTTTCCTCTGGTTAAAGATTAGTTTTGAAATTAGCTGAACCTTCCCCAACTTATCTTATCAACTCCTTCCCCATTACTTGATGACTTTTCTAAAAGTTGCTGATCTTCTTAAGCCCTCAGCCTACATCCCCTTTGCACTTAGTGGATGGTGTTTTCTCCTAACTCTCTGAGAAAAGAGAGGATATCAGGCATGAACCCATTCAACATCTCTTTTCTCCTTATCCTGTCTAAAAATAAACCTGTGTCCCCATTTCCCCCTCTTCCAAGACTCAAAACCTTCTCAACCCTGTATCATCAAATCTTCTAATGTGTGAAAATGCTGAGACACTAACCCACAGAAGATCACCAACCTCCACCTTCCTGTGCCTAACATGCCACCAAAACTATACAGCAAAGGACACCATTAACTTCTACTGTCAAAAACCAGACTGGATACTTAGTCTTTACCTTACTTTACTCTTCTGTTGCATGGGACACTTTTGACCATTCCTTTCTGATACTTTCAACCCTTAGTCTCAATGACCACTTGCACTAGTTGGCCCTGTTCATTCTTCTTGCTGTTCCTACCATCTAAATGTTGGATTGCTTACATCCTCAGGCCTTGTTCTCATTTCCACTCCTCTCTCTAGGTAATCTCATACACTTTTGTGATTTTAATTACCATATAAAAAGCTCAGAATTATGAAATTTACCTTGCTCAGATCCTTCCATTAAATTCTAATATCGTTATCAATTAATAAACAAAAATGTCCACATATATGTTACAAAGTCATTATAATGTCAAGAGATGGAAAACTGAACTAATTAATGCTCTTCTTCTGAGATTCCCAATAGTACATGGTAATGCCATTCATTCATTCCAGCTCTAATTCATTCTCTACATCCTACTTTTCTTACCAAATCCAGTTAAATTTATGTCTTTAATATCTGTTTAACTGTCTTTCTCACTTAGCCCAAGCTTTTATAATCCTTCTTTTGAATCAATGCAGTAGCCTCCCCATCATTCTCTTTGCTCTAGCATCTCCTCCCCTCCACTCCCAAACACAGATGAAAAAATATTTTTCTCCTACTGCTGCCCAAGCAATGTTTCTAAATTACAAGTGTGATCATCCCTCTATAGCTATTCTGTAGCTATTAAAACCTTTGTTACCCAAAGCTAACGTTGAATTCCTCACTACGGCACTCAGAACCTTTATGACTGATCTGAGTCTATCTTCCCAGACCATCTGACTTGTCATCACATTTTACCCCACAGCTTACCCTTCATGTCACTTCTCTACCATGTCTATGATTCAACTGTTGGAATTATCATCCAGTACTATTGATTCTAATTTCCTCCCTTCATCTAGACTGTGAGCTCTCTGAAGACAGATGCCATGAATTATTATATCCATGTCCTCACCCCCAGCAACACAAGGAAAGTTTAATAATAAATGTTGGCTAATTGGTAGGCCATGAAGTATCATAAAAACAAATAGTTATCCTGAACTACTTTTGCTACTATTAAATCAAAAATATCTTCCTAGGAAAAAATGCCATTTTCATCACAATTCTGCAGCAACCAAAGGTATGCTTCCCAACTGCGAGCCCATGGATCAATCCCTCCTGATTCAACAGGAAAGAGGAACCAGAGAAGATTATGAGTTAAGAATGAATTTACAATGAGCAAAAAATGGTTCTGGTTAGTGTGAGTGCATTTTTTTCAGGTCTCCACTATTTATATGAGTTTTAGTGACCATCTGAAGGACATGTTCTCCAACACAAACCAAAGCTCAGAGAGGGCACTTACCTTCCACGCAGCGACAGCCCTCTTGTAGCACCCGAGCGTACATGTCCACTTTGGATTGAGAAAGGAGCTGGTCCCCAGTCAGGTACGTGTTGTGAGAGGAAGCAATGTAGTAGTTGCACAGGGGCTGATCCATGTCCTGGTACACTTCATGATGCAGTGGGTTAAATATGTCACAAGCAGGACTACGCATGAAGTTTGTGAAGCCTTTGGAAGAAAGAGAGAAGGAAGTGCTATGGCTTTAAAGCATTTGTAATAGGGGCAAAAGAGCTCGAAGTGTGTTCACAGGGATTATCTGAGTTACCCTCAGGACAGCCTTGGGGGGGGGGAACACTGGGGCAATGGGAGACTTACTCCAGGTCAAATGTAACCTACAGAAAAAGACTTTTTAAGAATTTTAACTGAGTGGGGAACAGGACTTCCTACAAAGCCATTCGGTAATTTCTGAGCTTGAGCTCTGATTATGCAGTGTCACCTAATCAGTGACTGATACAGAGTTAAAGCATTATTTATATTAAGTGGTGTAATGATTAACCAACAATTTGATAGGCTGTTAAGCTGATTTGAAAAATAATGTTGTCAGTGCCATAGCTGAGGAAGCGGGTGAAACGTTAGCCACAGCCAGAATTCAGGGTGTGATTTTGACTATAAAACTGGCTTGGAAAGAAGCTGCTAATGGCTACCACACTTAATAACTGAAATAGTGCTTAAAGGTTATGTAGAAAACCCTGTCATTTTTTTCAAATGCCTGAGTAGAACAGGCATTCACTAATAGATGAATAAATACGTGAATGACCCACAAATACCTAAGTGGGATGGTTATTAGGGTAAATTGTTTCAAGTCTTCAAAAATCATGTGGTAAAATTTTATCTGTAATTATCCACTGAGACTGGAAAATTTCCTCACACCCTTCTTGATGGCCGTAACTTAGAAATCATGTTTAATTCCATCTTTTAGGGCCGCACCAAGGAAAAGATCCATTTCTTAGTAATTTAGTACAGATTAGTTTATTTTCTCTGGTTGTTTTTAAAATGGTTTTTAATAATATAAATTTTAAATTATTACTCTTTGTTTCAATTATCCTCTACCTCAAGAAGTAAACACAAACTCCCCTTGCCCACACTGAGCCTGGAAGTGGGGGAAATAAGATGCCAACAATAAAAAATGGTGAGATACACCATGGCTTTGGATGGTCTTGAGGGCAACAGGGCACCTCAGTGGTCTTTTGTTAACAATATCTATATGTTCTGCTTGCAAGATTCTCCTCTTAAGTAGAAGTCTGACATTTTTCTTCCTACATATTTTAAATGCTTATAATTTAGCCATTCATGCAGCTATATTCATATATTATTTCTAGTTAAGATCCTAAGACCTAGATTCTGAATATAGAATCTAGGGCAAATAATTTAACTTCTTTGAGCCTCGCTTTTCTCAATTATAAAATGAGATAGTTGTATTAAAGAAATCTGTGGTTCCAACAATCCTCTCCATGGCTACCAACTAAGCAAAACTAGTTAGTTGCCAATATTTTTTTTAAAAAGCATGTTTACTTTCAAGTCACTGGTTTCATAGATTATTTATTTTAGAATTAAATTTCCCTTTATAAAATATCAGGTTAGGGCTATTTCCAAAAATTAGCCATTTGAGAAAAGTCCAAATATCCTTTGTATCTTTCATATATAGTGGTACTGAGTTGACTTGGTATGAGTCAAAAATGTGTATTGTCATTGCAAAAGTAAGAGAAGTGGCAATATCATGGCATCTGCTTTGCAGGAAAAAATAAGTGTGTTTATGTGGGGGCCGGGGGGAGGGGCGGTGTTTGAATCATCAGTTATTCCACAGATAGCTCTGATTTTTTCTCTTAAATATTTGCTAGAGTTTAACTTACTGAACTGAATTGAAAAATGAGAAATTAAGAATATTGTTTTTTTACCTTCTATGCCAAGAACATTTTTTGCCTTATTTTCTTCTGAAACTTCAAATTTCTTTATGATGTCAAGACAATAGTCTGTTGTCACATTATTCATCTAAAAACAAAAAACAAAAGCAAAACAGAGCATTAGTAGAGTACCTGAAATTTCGTGACGTTTCTCTACACTAAAAAACAGCACACTGATTTTTCAAGCATTCTTGACACAGAGCAAAGTGGTTAACTGAACAGTGTTTGAGCTTAATAGTGTCACAACTATCTTTGGAAAATGATCATGATCAATCTTCCTTGCACTTTTCAGATTTAATCTGCAAAAACAGATTAGATTTCAGAAAACAGCACTTCAACTACTAACTATGCTCTATGAAGCAATAAAAAATAAAATCAATAATCAATGCAACTGCATTGCCAAAAGTCCACTCACTATAGGCTAGTAGGTATCTGGAAAACTAGTGTTTTCTACACAAGTACTGAAGGTTGCTAATCATAAATATACGTTAAAAGAAAATGATTCCCTACCAAAACAGGTATTCTAGGTAAACCCACCTGTGTGTATGTAACTATACATCCTTCCACTGAAGCACAAGAGCTGTCTGCCATGCTGATTCAAGAACACAGAGGTTAGGGAGAAAAAATAAAAACCAAAAGCGATATGAAGCAGCTGGCATAGCAAGAGAACTCTGAAGCTGGCCTGCTTGTGTTCAATGCAGTCAGCTCATATTACTGACAGTGACCTTAAATGAGTCATTTACCATCTCTGTGGCTACCTTATAAGGCAGCTATGAGGATTAAAAGAATTGATATTTGTAAGAATGATGTGTGGCTCCCAAAAGCTGGACATGCTAGCTGGACGAGCCAGCCTCAAGGTTTATGTATGAACATCCATACTTAGTGTTGCTGGGAAAAGTAAACTCTTCAGGAACCATTTCTTTAATTAAATAGCAGCATAAAGGATGTTATATTTTGATCAAAAATCCATTGATCCCCATAATTTAATGGTGACATTTAAAAATACTGATGAATTGTGATATAGAGAAAGTTAATCATGTGAGCCAGGATTTCATATTCCAATACTTCTGAAAGATTCTATTATCTCTTAGGTTGCATACTTATGTTTTGATAAAATCTAATTTTTCTAAACAGCCTGTTTAATAACAGTTAAGCTTTTCGCAGGAAAAAAAAAAGCTCTGTTATGCAGCTATTTTTTGCCTCTCTAAAGCACAAAATGCTTTATTCCCCCCCCTCAAAAAAAAAAAACCTAGCTGCATAATGGCTAATCCATCCTTTGAGTGAAATTTATAATTCTTACTTTATTCAGAGGACGGCACTACTAGGTACCACCTGAAAATACCATAAATTAAATCATGCTACCGACGAGTACCTCTACTGATCCAGTCAGGCTTTGAGTAGATCGTCTGCTATAAGCTACAGAGACTTATTGCATACAATCCAAAAGATAATTTCTCACAAAATAAAAAGAATCAAACTGATAAAAATTATATGTGCCATGGGAAGACTGAGTTTACATTGCAATTATTTGGTTTATGAGGCCATTTGTTCAGAGATGTAGGACCTTGAACGAGACTCGGGCAGTCTACCAGGAGCCCATGAGATCTAAACGAACAACAAGAAACTTATTCTGGGATGGAGCTAATTGCAGATGAGTAAGAACACGATACTAGTTCAAGATGCAAAGCAGGATGTGCTAATAAAATGCATCGTATTTGAAAAGTGTTCATTAACTTGGTGAAAATATTAGTAGGCATTCTGGATAGTCACTGTTTTCTAGGTACCATGAAAGAAATAATCCACCTTCTACCCAAAATTCAAGTATTTAGGATTAACTCAGTAAAATACAGTAAAACCCCATAATGACAATTGAAATATGAGTCAATCAGCTCCTATCCTTCCCCATCCCTGTTCTTATTTAATTAACCTTGCCACAGTAAAATCCTACATTTTACACAATTGAATTTTTTAGACTTTACTTAAAAAGTTATATTGGAGTTTCACTGAATAACTAACTGAAGCTTCAATATCAGTTAATGTTCTTTGTTCTTTTTCCCCATGCTTTGCTTCTCATTTGATATAGCTGGCAAGGTAAAACAGAAACACTTACTCCCTATTTCCCATGGAGTTCATTTGGAAGTTTTATTTGCTACCTATCTCTGAGTCACTTGCTGTCTCCAATGTTCTTACTGTTCAAGGCTTTTGGCTCTAAAATAGGAACTTAAGAAAAACTTGATTTATTTTAATAATGGTTCTTTACATTGAATAATGTGATTAGTGTTGGGCAGTTTATAAAGAACTTTTATACCCACAATTAAATAGTTCTTATAACAGTCTTTTAAAGGTAGTATTTTTATCCCCATTATATAGAAAGGAAAACTGATACTGGGTGTTTTTCTTTATTTATACTGAAAAATTGAAATGCTTGCTTTGAAACTGGTTTTTCAATATAGCTGGAACTCCTGAATTTTGACTTTTGAAATTTTTGCAATTTTCAAATAAGTTACTGTAATTTGACTTCTTTGATTATTCCAGGTTGAACTCCATTCGTTTTCTCTTGTTTATTATAGTTCTTAATCTCATCCCAAAGAGAAAATACTAAATAGTCCTCATATTAAAAGTCAATCTACTTTAGATAGACTAGTTGTAGAAACCAAGGTCATGGATCTATATAATACTTGTGTTCTGACACCAATGTTTTATTCCCACACTTTTTTGTAAGTATTCTAGCAAAGCTTTTCAAGTGAGTGCAAACTTCAAAACAGTCAGAGGGAGTAAATAATTGTTATAGCCATGATTTCAAAACACACCAAACACAAAATCTTAATAGAATTTTCAGAGAATTTTAAAATTGCTAAGCTTTTTAATTTGCTTTTGCCCAAGTAACATATTCATAATTAAATAAGTCAAAACTAAGATACTTATGACTAAAAGCAGAATGCCCAAGCCTAGTACCCAGAATCACAATCTATATGCAACAGTGCCAACATTTCTAGATATGTCTTGTGGAAAGAGTCTTTATATTCCTAATAATTATGCAAATGATGCTATTTTCTATTTTATATGCCTTAAATATTATCTATTAATTTTTTATGTGTTAGATGAAGACTTAGCTCTTTGGGGCCAGCAAAATTAACTTTCTCTATCCAACCTCCCAATACGGTTATAACTTAATTTTTATTAAATTATTCTCCAGTGTGTAAACTGTTTTATCTATACAAAGGTTTAACATTGAGTATGTTGTATAATATGATTTTCTTCTTTTACATATTTTTCTGATTTAATTGTTGCAATTCTTATCTATTTGGTTAATTTTAAATGACCCTATCACAGATTCTTCCCTATGACTCTAATGGTTTCTCAGTATTATTTTTCACACATCCAAAGACAACAGGTAATCCATAAATAGCATTTTCCCCCCTTGAAAAGTCCTCCTTCTTCAGGTTGGATGAATTCTAGAACTTTTTTCAGCTTTTGCCCCAACTTCCATCTGTCACTGTCAAAAAGCATTCGAGAAGTATTTATATATTTCTTGTATGTGTTTATGTGTGTTGTGTTTTTTTATTCCACACATACATCTGGTTAATGGTTTAGCCAGGTAGAAAATTCTAGGTCAGAAATCATTGCTTCTGTGTTTTTTGTCTTCCACATTTGCTGTTGAGAAGTCTGATGCCATTCTGATTCCAATCCTTTTCATGGGACCTATTTTTGTTCATTAATTTGGTTAGTTCTTCTTTTTATGAAAGCTTTAAGGGTTTCACTTTATCCTTGGCATTGCAAAGTTTCACTATTACTTGTCTCTGCGATCTTTTTACATTCAATGTGCTTGGCACTCAGTAAGCTCTATCTTTTGGTGCCAATCATTTCTTGTATTACTTTTTTGATAATTTCCTCCCTTCTATTTCTTCCTATCTTTTTCTGTAACTCCTGTTATTCAGATAGTGGACCATCTGGATCAATCTACTAATTTCCTTATCTTTTCATTTCATTTTCTATTTCTTTCTTGTTTGTTCTAACTTCTTGGCAATTTTCTCAACTTTTATATTCTACACCATTTATTAAGTTTAGTTCTCTGCTCTTTTCTTCCTCTGAATCTTTTCTCTTAGCACCTTCTCCTGCTTAATGGCCACAATTTTATCTATCACTCTGATGTATTAATGTCAGTTTTAAATTTTTCTTTCTCCCTGCATTGCCTCCAATTCCTCCAGCTTTCTTGATTCTATTTGTCTTGGTTTCTGTCTATTATAGTAAAATATTTCCTCAAACATGTAGACTCCTTGGCTATTTAAAACTTATTTTTTAAAACTGGCTACTTAAAAATTAGGCAATAAAAACATTGGTTGGAAGTTTTGTATTCTTGAACAAGGTTTAATGACTCGTGGGCTTCACCACTCACTATAGTTCTCTGGCTCAACTATTTTATTTGGAGACTTCTGATATAAATATTTTTAGGGTATTTTTCCTTGGGATGGTGTGTTAATTTCCTAGGGCTACTGTAACAAATTATCACAAACTTGGTGACTTAAAACAACAAAAACTTACTCTCTCTCAGAATAAAGAAGAAAAGGGGGCAAATGGATAATGTATAGATCAGAAAAACAAAGTTACAACAAGAAGCCCCTCTAGCATAAGATCAGAAAAGCTCTTAAAAATCTCCTAGAATTAACCATCTCCAAGCATATTTCAGCTGAAAGCACTACATAAATAGAAATCTACTTTAGACTTATCTATGGAGGTAGCATTTGCTCTTAATAAACTATAAGAGTGCTTTAATATTCCTGTCTTCTTTTCCTCTCTTCTCAATCCACAAGAAACAAAAAGATAACGAGAGGGTAGAGGCTTGCTAAGAAAGGTTGTCAAGGGGATTAGGGGAATTCAATCAAATGATCACTTCTTAACCAAAAGTCTGAAAAGGATGAAACACAAAGCACATTCAGCCCCAGTGCCAAGAAATGGATAGGAACTCTGGAGGAGATATAAGTTGTTTTTGGCAAATAAGGGAGAGGGGAGAAGAAACAAAAAGCCTCAAACAGCCCTAGTACTTTGGAGCCACAGACTGATGGATTCTGTGATTGTTATCTGCAAATACAAGAGAAACTCAGCCAGCTGGCTTCTTGCTGGCTTATTGCTTAACTGGCATTTCTTCGCAGACATAAAAGAATGAGAGTTTCATAAAAGAGTGAGAGTTTCCCTTAACACATCCACATTTTAAGGATGAAAGTTCTAATCAAACAGCACTTGGACCTGTCAAAGACATAAAATCAATTTTCAGAGTGCTGCAGTGAAATGAAAATCTGACCTGTAGGCCAATGTTTGATTTCACATAATCTTTGACAGTATCTGTGGCCAGCAGTGATATTGTACTTCACAACTGAGTAAATCTATAAAAGCTGAATATTCTGCTGTCTATACCAACCTTATGCCATCGGAAACAATGAATTACATACTGCCATATGGATTGTCAAATTGGCTCAGATTTGTTCCTTAGTGAACATCCTATTTTAAAAGTCCAAACCCCACAAAATTCTTGACTAATAAATAACTCTCTTTTGCACATTTAGATCACATTGAATTTTTCCGTATTTTAAAGAATGTTGAAATGAATGACTATAACTTTTTTTCTATATACAATTGTTTTCTTATGATAAGTTACTATAAAAAAATGAATTGGTAAAAGCATAATAAATTATATAATATTTGATAAATAAAACTGTCCTATAGAAAGATTATACCATTCCACAACTTCAACAGAAATATAAGAAATGAACATCATGTTTAGTGATAATTTTTTTACTCTTTATTAATTTGATAGGTAAGTCTCTTGGTTTTCATATTTTTAAATAACTAATGGACTATGAACATTTTTCATAGATTTATTGACTTCTTAAAAACTCTTTTATGCTTCAAATGTTTTACCCATTTTTCAGTTGGGTATTCATTTTTTTCCTCAATAGCCCACAAAAACAATATCCATATTAAGGAAATCCATAATTTTTCTCTTATATATGTTACAAATATTTTCCTAATTTGCACTTAATATTAATTTTTATGGTGTTGGCTACATTGGACCACATATAAACTTAAAGTTTTAGTACATTAATATTTTCCTTTATGGTTTATGCCTCTTGATGTATCATAATTTTAAAAATTTCTTTCAGGTTATGCTCATACGTAGTTTCAAGCTAACTTAGAAAATTAAACTGGATACAGGTAATCATCTGCCAGGGGCAGATGTCAAGAAATGCTGCTGCTCTAAAGAAATGTTGCCTTCTGTTTTTCTCAACTAAAATTTACTGGTTGAATGTCAATATAACCAAAAGGAGGGAAGATGCATATGCCTATTAGCAAGTGACATCCACTATTGTATTCAAATGGATTGAGTTAATTCTGCTAGTCCAATGAATTTGAAATCAGTAGCTTTAAACATTTTAAATTTTTCACACTGCTGTGTTTCTGAACATCTCTGTCAAAAGGCTTTCCTGTTCATTATTACAATCCAATTTCGATTTGACAATGTGAGATAGGAGGTAGACATCAGCTCTCCTGTGTGCAGATGAGGAAGCCAAGGCTCAGAGACAATGCTGATTGGCCTGCCCATGATCCTCCAACCAATAAAGCTTACAGGGTGTGGAATGTAGGTCTTCGATGCTCCTGGTCTAATGTTCTTTCCACTGTACTAGGAAGGGGTCTTCCTGTGAGAATAGGGAAGTAGTGATAATGGCAGGAAACAGAAGAGTAGAAATGTAGAAAGGGGCACATTCTTTAGGCCAAAAAAAAAAATCTTCTCTTACTTCTTTCCTATTTTCTACCTGTCTTATAGCTAACTTTGGTCATAGAGAATCTCTGCGTTTGCCAAATTATCAAGCTAATTAAAATGACAGAGTTAGATAAAACATTTTGCTAACACTATCCAGCTTAATCCTTTAAAAAGCAAAAACAAAATTCATAAAATGAATCTATTATTCCCAAAATGTATGTGACTGTGATAATGAGATAAAGTAAAATATTACCAGGTCTAGTGTCTTTCTTTTCTGACATTAACCAAATCTCTGATTCTCCAACACTAACTGGGCGCATGAACTACCCAGGTTTGGCATTAGATGCCCAAGGTTAAAGGCTCAGGCCTCCAGACTGCCCCCAAGTCAGATGCCAGCCACAAAATAGGGGTTTGGCCTATGCCCATTTCTGCTTGGCCTACCATAAATTTGGGGGTTCTGTCAAAAAAATAGAACTGGACAGTAGTTAAAGCAGTAAAAACAGATTTTAATCACTAACTACATACTGCAATAGGGGAAAAGAGAACTCAGTATACAACTAGTTCGATTCCAAATACAGTATGGACCAGTGGGGATTTATAGCCAAGGAGTAGGGTAAGGATCAGTGCAATCAGGCCAGGGCAATCAAGTATCACCGGGGGGGATAGTGGAGAATGAGGAATCTTTATCAGATACCAAAGGTGATCAGATGGAGATTCTGGTTAAACTGATTTAGCAGCATCCTTGCTACAACTGGATACTTGAGGACAAGGCCCAAGGCCAGCTTCTGGTTGAAAATGGGCTCAGAAGAGCCTACCTAGAGTTTAGTCAAAGAGAAAGTCTTTATCACTTCCCATGACTCAATTTCTATAATTCACTAGAATGACTCAGAATTCGGAAAGGTGCCTTACTTACTGTTTATCAGTGCTTCACTATAAAATGGAAGAGATACACAGGGCAAGGTAGCGGGGAGTTGTTTGGAGTTCCCTTTCCCTCTCAGAGCACGCCCCCATCCAGCACTTCTATGTGTTCACCAACCCCATGGTTTTGAGGTTTTTATAGAGGTTCCATTATGTAGGCATGCTTGATTAAATCATTCCTGCCATTTGCCACAACATGTTTAAAACCAAGAGGAATTGCACTAAGTGAAATGTCAGACACAGAAAGATAAACACTGCATGATCTCACTATACGTAGAATGCAAAAATGTCAAAATCATAAAAGCAGAGAGTAGAATGTTGGTTTCCAGGTACAGGGATGTGGGGGGAGGGGGAGAGTGGGAACAATGTTGGTCAAAGAATACAAAGGTTCAATTATAGGGAATTAATCTGGAGATCTAATGTACAGTATAGTGACTATAGTTAATGTTACTGTATTATATACTTGCAATTTGCTAAGAGTTGATCTTGAGTGTTCTTGCCACACAAAAATAAATTGTAACCACAAGAGCTCATGGATATGTTAATTTGCTTGATTGTGGTAATCATTTCATAGTACATACATATATTGAAACCTCATGTTGTACACCTTAAATATATATAATTTTTATTCATCAAGTATACCTCAATAAAGCTGTGGAGGGAGGAATCTACTTTAGTGAGAAACAGAGTCTAAGGCAATATTTAAAAAGCAGTAGGACAAAACTTACCTTATCACACTTCATCCTACATAGTATTAAAATTAGTCTCATTTTAAATACATTTTGGGATTCCCTTTGCTAATCAGGACTTAATTTACTTAGCCTTTTCATATGACCAAATGGCAATTTCCCATCAGAATTATCAATGAATAACTATTTTTTGCTAGTTAAGAATTATATCATAGTTAATAAATACCTAGCAATATAACTAATATAAAGAAAACATTACCATTGTATCTAAAACGGAACACATGAGTTACCATACAACTTTGTGAAAAAATACACATAGCCATATTCAACATATTTAAGGTAAAAAAAAATGTATGTGTTCAATTTATCACTTCCTCTTTAAAAGCTGCAGGAAACATTTTAAATAACTCAAAGATAAGACTTCTGGGAAAAAAAATTTTTAAGGTTTCTGTGGAATTGTGATATTTATACCTCTATCCTAAATTTAAAGTATATCTACATCCACCCCCAAGAGAAACCCACTGTATCTTTCACAATTTTTTTTCTAAGTAAACATTCAACAATCTAATATTACCTTTTGCTCCACCTTTAAAAACTGAGCCAGTTCTTCCACAGTTAGGTGATCTTTCTTGTCACTGTAGCTCAAGAGCAACAAATAAAGGTCTCGTCTCAACGACATCATTTTGTAAAAAACACAGAACTCTTCAAATGTCAAAGTTCCCTGATTCTCATCTGTATCAGCTTCCTGAAAGTGGCAAAGAACAAAAAGGCAGTTTGAAAGTCTGAAATAGGAAATTCAGTACTAGGAAATAATATTTACTATAAAAAGGCTAGTATACAGTTCACAAATGGTAAACACACATTCTTTTCAAGCACACATGAATCAACTTTAAAATGAACTATATATTAGGCTGACAGCAAAGTTGTAAATTATGAAGAATCAACCTTATAAAAACTGATTTTACTGATCACCTTAAATTCCTAAAACAAAGAAAGCTTTTCTAAAAAAATTGCCTGAAAACAACACAATATCTTCTAAATAGAAAAGTGAAGACATGCATTACATATTTAAACTTGTGTGATGAAGTTAAAACAGTAGAGAAACTTGAAGTTTTCAGTTTATTAGAAAACAAGGTTGATTAAAAACAAGTAAGCTAATAATTTAGCTCAAAAATCCAGGGAAGAATTTAAGCTAAAGAAAACAGAAAGAAATAAATTATAAACAAGAGCAGAAAGCAAGAAATAGAAAACAAATGGATATAAATCAAATGCAAGTGATTCAACCAAAAGCTGCTGTTTTAAAGAAACTAATGAAAAAGAAATCTTGAATACGACTAATCATGAACAAAAGAGAGAAGATATATTTAACACATGGTGAAAATACCAGTCTCTCTCATCATCTCTGAACTGCATTTCAATCAAATGTAACTTTTAACTACAGCAGAATCTCTCTTAATTTTGCATAGGTAGCTCAGTGTTCTTACAGCCATCAGTATCATTGTTCCCTCCCTGCTTTTCCTCCATTTAAGCCTGAAAAATCAATCTAAACTGATTTGTAGTTGAAATTATTTATTTCTAGCAACTATTGAGCAAGAATCTTTCACCATATATCTTCATTCTAATTGGCTAAAATTTTTAACACCACAAAACTGTTATTTTCAAATGTATAATGAGCAGCAAACGCATTTACATGATCTTCATTCTAAGTGTACACAGTTGTAACTGAGCAAAAACTGACAGGAAAACAATGGCATTTTGAAATTTGTGAAATTTGTGAAGTAGTCGCAGCTGTCATGTGGTTTTAAACACAGGTTTGAGAATCAAAGTGCATAAAAATCTTTTTTTAAACTTAGCTAACTTTGAGTCAATTATTAACAAACACTTTGATCAATATTTAAATCATATGTAGTTTCTTCGTGAGGCTGATTGCTGTTGCCTTCTGTCATTTTAAAAATAGAGACAGATGGGTCCGTACAGTATCAGCAGTTTTGGTGTTTGAGACTCTCAGTTGTGGAATCTTTGCATCCTAATGAACACTGGAGCTAGATCTAATGTTCACATTTCTGCCATAATTTTGTTTCAAAATATCTAATCCTGACACAGAGATGAAACATTTTTCAAGACTTCCTTGTAACTGCCTAAACAGTTAAGAGTAGTAAAACTCTTGAGGTTTAAATCATAGAATCAAAGTCTTCAAAAGAAGCTCTCCCTATCTTTCTTAAGATTATTTAAAAAATCAATTGAATCTTGTACTGCAACAAAAAGGCTTAAAAAAAATTCTAGAAAGGCTTTAATGTCTTTAGCAGAAATTCATTCAAAAAAAAAATTTTTAAGAGAATTTTCCTGAAATAATACTAAGATCCTTGGTCCTATCACCCCCGCCATGAGCACTTACAGAACTCTGCTAGAAGCAAGACCCCCCAGACATGTTCTACATACAACAGGACCAACTGCTTCTCCATGCACTTCTGGCTTGATAAGTCTTTGAATCGAAGGTCATAAAAAAGAGACCCTTAATGTTTTCTTAAAACTTCTCTAAAAGATTTACTTTGAACCCACTGACTTTGATATAAACATTTTCTGGTTCACCCTCTAAAAGACTTGGTGTATTAGAGATAAAAGGTGTCTAAAGGGGAAAAATATAGAAGTAAAAATAATTTAATATCTTACATTTCTGGCTTATCTTTCTTTCAAAAATTACCAAGAAAAACATTACTTTTACAGGTATAAACTTTGCCCTCCTCTTTAAGCTCGGCGTCTCTGGTTTAGTCAGCAGCTACCTCTTCAGTGCTATGAATACCTCCTACAAAAAGGATCAGATTGAGAGGTGCAGCTCACAACAAGAAAAAAATGAGATGCCACAGAGAGTGCCAGGAATGTAGCAAGCCTTTTCATATAGTTTAAAGAACAATTGACTCCATTTGTGACAACGCATTTCTCATCCAAAACCCGTCACTCATCTCTGGGGTTCCTTCTATAGCATTATCTCATTCCTTCCTCTTCTTTCCTTTCTCTCATTTATTCCCCAGTGCAATAGGGCCAAGTTTCCCACAATGCAAACCATCTCCAGCCAAGAGCTTCCAAGGACAGGACCGTTGCAAGAGGTCACAGATGGAAGCCAGCCTCCATCTTCCATTCATCGTCACCACTCATCCCTCATGCTGTTTCTGCCCTTACCCTCTTCAAGGGCAAGTGCTTAGAAAACAAAGGAAGTACAACACATTAAAAATCATGAACTATCACTCTATATACTTATTTTACGTGTACAAAATGTCACCTACCCAGCAACTTAGAAAATCATTGCAGAACATGAATTGTGTATATCTCTTACCTCCAAATTAGAGCCTTTCCTAAATTAATATACTGGTAATTACTAATAATTTAACATTGTCTTTGCACCAACTTAAATGTAACAGAGCTGACTTCTACAGCTTAGACAGAGAACTAAGCACAGTCCCAGATAGAAGTAAATTTGGGCCTAAGGACTTTCCTCAAGGACTTGTCAACAGGGAAAGAGCATCTCACCTAACACCAACAAGCAGTTGAATGAACTTCTGGAGAGCTCCCTAAAAGGTAAGAATTGTGTATTCTAAATCTTAAACTCCTCTGAAACAAAAGAGGGCTCTTGAGGATTTCAACAAGTGCTATTTTTTTCATGTTAGTCTTTATTGTGATCCTCACAATAGCCTGTGAAGTAGGCAAATGAGGTGTCATCATTCTAAGAAACTTGATCACATTTACTCCATTATTTGTCAGTAAAGTGCTTGGAATTACTCTCTAAAAACAGCCACGACAAGAAGAAAGCATTTTAGGAAGTGAAATTGTGGACTCATGGTAAGTTTAGAATGTTTCTTTTCCCTCGAATAAAATGCCTTTCTTCAGCAAAGAAAAATAAAGTAATACAAAGGACATATTAGTTTCCAACAAAACAAAATAGCCTTTTGAAGTACCTAAGTACACTAATAACCTCTAATATGTGCTTCACATAAGGCCAACTCAATTGTGAAAACCTACCTGAAACATTTGTCTGACTTTTCTTTGGGGTAGATTGACATTTAGTTTATGCATCAATTGGTATATCTCTTCAATATTCAATAAGCCGTCGCCATTCTTATCCGCTTCCTCAAAGGTCTGCTTCACCCACATGCAGAAACGTCAAGAAAAGCACTTGTGTTTTCACAAAATAAAAACTGCTCTCTCACAGAATACTCACAAGAGTGTTTATCATCAACACCAAATGTGAGAAGAAATTTTTTGAGGAGGACCTGCAATCCACAGGCTCTTAGTGAGCTACTAAGAGTAACAACGACAAAAGAAATGAAATGAAAGGAGCAGCACATAGAGGTGATTCCATATTATTTTGAGAGCTTCTTCAAATCAAACGTTGTTATCCAACCTGTTAAAGTATCTCTACGATGTGGTGAATCCCCAGATATACCAAACCTAGGCCTTAACTTCTCCCTCTGTGACCTTTCACGTAGTATGTTGTTACCTTCACAATACCCCACCACACTATACAATCTTTCCAGTTCCCTTTTCTCAGTCCCACTCCTACATTTAGAAGGTTAGACTACCTAGTTTAATCTTATTGTTCCCATGAGGATATAAACTAGAGGAGAGGGAGAAACTGGATGAGGCTTAATAAGAGACCCAGGTGTCAAACCCAGATCTCATGCGACCTAGTCTTATACTCTCTCCTCCTTCACAGAAGGCCTGTCTCTAGACCAGCTTTGAGTTCTTAACTAGTAGTTCCAAACTTATATATAAATCAAGGACAATGATATGGACTATAAGCCTGATATGCTACAGGTTGCCCTCAAAGCTCAAGTATAACACTGGGTGGCTGAGGCTACGAAACTGTGTTCATATACAAAGGATTTGCATCAGGTGAACCGAGATTTTAAAAGACCTTCAGGAGAATGAGTATTGTACTGTTTTACATAGTGGAGAATAAATGGCAATAAATGGGTGAGTTGAAAAGTTCCAAGTTTTAGCAGGGCATGTTTTAAAAATGGATGATTCACAGTTATCGAGAGTTAAATTACAAAAGGCAGAAATTGTGTGTATACACAATTAGAAAAGCAAATTGAGTTTCAAAATGTGAAGGACAATGAAGAAGAAAGAAATGAAGGTGATGAAATCAGACTCAAAGTACATAAAAGGCATAGGTTTAAAATTGAGAAATGAGAAAATGGGAGTAGGTCAGAAGAAAGGGTCAATGGAGAATATTTGCTTATCAAGCAGGTGACATCAAACTGAGATTTTTATTTTAAGTTGAAATGTTAACTAACCTCTCAGTGATAACAGCACATTTACATTTCTTAGGTGATTCAAATTAATGATTGTAGGAGATTGTACCTTAGAAAGTAAAAGTAACCAGACAGTTAAAGTCTTATTTCTTCTGAAGTTAAATAGAGGTGAATCTCTGATTGTAAACACCTTGTTTCACATTTTGTACCCTTTATAACATTTGAAATTAACCAACCCAGTTCTTTCGATTTTTCCTCATAGTGTTCAGGCAGGATCTCATTACATGTGACACCAGGAAAGTAAAGGGCGACCCAGAACATGAAGAAAAATAACTGAAGAACCAAGAGTGGAATATTTGGGCCAATTATTAAGAAATAACCTAATCTCATTTTGTTTGTTTGTTTGTTTTCTGGGCCCACAGTGCCCATTCCATGAACTCTATGTCTTTTGATTATGGACACTGCTCTGTGCCCCACAAATATTTAGCCAATGTTCAAAGACATAATGAAATGAGTCCAATATTTTCATTCTTTTATTCTATACTTCTTTACCAAAGCCTCTCAAAGACTTCTCCAAAGAAAAGGCAGGGACAAGCACACCTAAGTAAGAATATTCTGCAGATACAGACTCTTTAGGAAGGGCTTGTGTCTGTACCACCTTCAGTGTCAACACACAAGTTGGCCTTGACAGTTGGTTTAGGGGATATAGGGTTGGTAAGACAGAAAGAGAGGTAGAATCAGACCAAGAAATACCCACTAGTTCTGATTCTTTTGACCTAATCCTGTGACAGTGGGTTACTTATGTCATTTCTTTGGGCTCCTATTTCTTTGTCTGTAATGTCAGTGAGTACACCCAGATGGCCTTGAAGTCTCCTTCATCTCTAAGACTCTGTGAAAGGAAAACCATTCTCTCCTAGTAACAGTACACATGGTATAAGATACAATTGCAGGTTAAAATATTCAGATATCTTAAAGTTGTTCTTCCTACTTACATGAGTGCCCAAGGAAGCCCTCGATTAGTGATTCATTGCCATACACATGATAGATTTAAGAATAAAACAGTCATTCTACAAAGAAAAACTGCAGGAGTAAAAACAGAATGAAAAGTTATGAAATTATAGAAAAATGTAAAGTAATGAATGGTATTTAGTATAGGGGTAGACAAACTTTTGGGAATAAGAGACTAGTAGTAAAGATTTTAGGTTCTGCAGGCCATTTGGTCCCATTTGCAACTACTCAACTCTTCCATTCTTAAATAGAAAATATATAAATGAACTGGCATGCTTACATTCCGATAACACTTTATTTATGGACACTGACATTTGAATTTCATATAATTTTCATATGTTACAAAATGTTATTGGTCCTTTAATTTTTTTCAACCATTGAAAAACCATTCTTAGCTCAGCGGCCCATATAAAAATAAATGGTGGACCGAATTTGCCGTACTGGCTTCAGTCTACAGGGTCCCTCATTTATAGGGAAGGTACAAGGTTTCAGCATCCATAATGCACAAGTTTATAGCATCCATAAAGGACTCTCTACAGCCTTCTAGAGGTAATAATTTCCTTTGTGGGGTCAAGAGATAAGGTGGGGAATAAAGTAGGAGAAGGATCTAATGAAGAAAAATGCTGATACTACATGCCAGTACTACCATCTTTGTATGCTGGGGCTGCTGAGATTTCAGACCTTAATCTACCTGAATAAGAAAGCAAAAGACTTTCTAATCCTTACCTCTCTTAAGCAAAAATGATACCAGCTATTATTTATAAAGGGTCTAAACACTTTGTGTACATCAACTCATCTAATCTTCACACACCTGCATAGGGTAGGCACTATCACTAATATCATTACCATGTTACAGATAAAAACTCTGAGGCAAAGAAGTTTAAATCACCCATATTTGCACAGTACATGGTACCTCCAATTCAACATGTTCATGCTGCAGAAATAGCTTGAATTATGCTTTACACTAGGTGGATTTTTTAATACAGCCATTTAAGATTCATTATTCTCATCATTTGTTCACAGTTGAAATTTTCAAGCCTAATTGAAATTGAATAATAATGAACATTCCAAATGTGTTCTCCCGATTAATGTAACTAAATGTATGTCCAATTAAGAATGCCATTCTACCATTAAGATATTATCTAAAACCCTACCAAGTTACAATAAATTTATATGAGTATGGTTCCCTGACTCATATAATATTCCCTATTCTTGACATCAGCTTTCTCTTTATCATTCATTAATTTCCTCTTTCCTTTTCTTTCCTCACTGACACAAATATCAATTGCATTTGTCTTTTTTTGAACTGTTCCTCTGTGCAGTTCTGGGATGTAATTGCTTTCCAAACAGCATATTTTCAGAATATTAAATCACTCAGTTTTCAACCTAGTTAATTCAAATATGAAAAATTTCTACTGCCAGTAAACATGG